>CM048818.1:11472178-11848757 GCA_026586065.1 Dioscorea zingiberensis
TTCTCTTCCCTGACAATCTTCACACCTTCATCTTTGCCATTTTCATACTTACCCTCCTCCACCACCAAAGCCCTGTCCTCAAACTTGTGGCTCTTCTTCTTCCTCGAAGACGACGACGATGATGACTTCTCTCTAACAACCGCATGTTCTCGAGGATCCACAACAGCCTTCTCCTCCAACTTGACACCCTTCTTCTCCAATGCCTCCTTAATCCTCTGATAGATCTCCAAAGCCATGAGATTGTGCGGCTCCGCACTCAACACCGAATCCACATCCTTAAACGCCAACTCCAACCTATCACAAGCTTCAAAACACCTCGCCCTCTTCAACAGAGCCTTGCTATACTTGGGTGAAACCTCAAGAGCCAAATCGCATTCATCAATGGCGCGAGGGTACTCCTCCGGCCCCATCTGCATGTAACAAGCAGCAATATTGCTCCGCAGGTAAGCGACATCCATATGGCTCTTAGGAAGCAGCTTCACAGCCTTCTCATACTTGAGCAGAGCTCCATCGTAGTCCCTCTTCTGAAACAACCTATTCCCCTCTTCCTTCAACTCCTGCGACATCTCAATGAAGATATTCATATCATCATCAAACACTCTGGGATTGGATTCACTGGACTTGTGCTTCGGCGTCGACTCATTCGATCTCCCTCCTCCCCCTGACCTCTTCTTCTTCTTCACCCCAGGCTTCCCCATCTTCAATCTTCAATCAAACCCTATACCTCCGCAATCCACAAGAAGAACTCAACGAATCCCTAATTTCCTCAAATCAGTCCAGAAAAACACAAGAAAATCCAGAAAAATTCAAGAATTCGCAACCGGAACAGAAGAAATCTTAGCGTACAAGGAAAAGATAGAGGAAACTTAGGGTTGAAGATCTTCTTCTTCTCGCCTCCATGGTTGGGTTTGTGCCCTTTTATCTGAATTTTTTTTCTTTGCTTTTCTACAGCCTCTCAAATGTCCACGGTGTTGCTCGCCGTCCAATCGTTGTGATTCCCTCGTTCTTGTTTGTTGTTTGTCTTACTTTTTCAGGGAAACGTGTGCGGGCTCCATACCGGACCTCTTTTTGATTTTGTGAACTCGAAGCATCCTTGGGGAAACGTGGGAAATTTTTTTATTAAATATATATAATTAATTAATAACTAAATAGATAAGTTGGTTTGTTAGAATTTGGCTTAAAATAGTTTGATTTGATGACATCATAGGATGATAATTATAAGAAACTTTCATCTAGGAAGTAGAGCCGGGAAGGGAAAATATCTTCTTTTTTTTTAAAACATAATTTTGTAAAAAAATAATTATTTTTTTAAAGATTTGTATAAAAAATGTATGAAAATTAAAACTCATCGGTCAGCATATTCTAGGAATATTTCTTATTTTTTAAAATATTTTTTATTCTTAAAAATATTCTTGCTCACTTAGATTGGTTTATGAAAAAATGGTTTTTTTTAATTGTATAGGACTTTCGAAAAAGGTGCTCCTGAACAAAAATTAAATGCTTATGCTATTTTGATATTTGGATATATTAATTCAAAGTATTTTTATAATAATAATAATAATAAAAAAAAATTACACTAAACTACTATATGATTTGCCTCTATATCAATTCAGGGTTTATGGTTTAAATTGTGATAATAGTACCATATAGTTTAATCCGTGAGAAAAAGGTGTCCGGTTAATATTTGCTGACATGGCATAAAAATTCATAAAAATATCAAAAAATACTTTTGAAAAAGGTGCTCTTGAAAATAAGTTAAATGCTTCTGTTATATTGATATTTGGATATATTAATTCAAAAATATTTTTATAATAATAATAATAATAATAATAATAGTATTTTGATAATTGACACTTTTCAAAACAATCTCTTTAGGAGAGTTTTTTCAACACTTCTCAAAAAAATTATTTTTCAATTTTTTTTTTTTTACAATTTCTGCTTCTCACAGACATATTTTTTTATTCTTAGAAATATTTAACTTATAAAAAAGCACTTCTCGGTCAGAACAGAAGCGAGTAGATCTTGATCATTGAGCCAACTTCAATTCAAATTTCGAAATAGCCTAGCTCGAGCTCGAAATTAGCTTCGAATAAAGTTCTTTCGAAATTTCGATTTTAATTTCGAAAGCTCTAGCTCGGCTCAAAAGTCGAAATTAAGAACTTAATTATAATTTTTAAATCTCAGATTTAGTTTTAAATTAAAAACTTATTTATAAATTATTTTTTATATTATATATTATATGTCAATACTAAATATTAAATATTTTATTAATATATTATAATATTTATTAGTTTTTACTAATTTTATTAAATTTTATTGATTTTTTTAATAATATTTACATTATATATTAATATATTAATATTAAATTTTGAGCTATCGAGCTGAGCTCGACTCGGCTCGAGCTCGGCTCGAAAGCTCAAAATTCCAAAGTTCTAACTGAGCTTTTATCGAAATTGATCTCGAAGCTTCTTTAACAAATTGATTGCTCGATGTACTCTACTTCTCAGAGGCTAATCCAAACAAACCCTCTTACTTACATAAGGCTAACATTTCAAAAATTTATATCAAGAAGTTTCTTCTAATAGAAAAGATTCAAGATTATGGTTTTATGTTGGTACTGGTATCTAAGAAATTACAAGATTTACAAGGGTCTATATGAAATTATAAGGTAAATGTGAAAAAAAAAAGCTGTGAATTAAAAAAGAAAAAGAAAAAGAAAAGTTGCCAAGGCGTGAAGACAAAGGCAGGAATTTTTGCTCTTTTTTGGGGTGTTCTTTTAAGAATTATTATTTATTATATTAATATTTAAATGTATGTACACACTGTATAAAAAGTGGCCCTCGAGCATGCCATGATGCCGGCCTCATTAAAAATTATGGATATATGTGGCTCGATTTTTTTATAAATATGTTTTAATTAATTTATTGTCGTGTGCCGCACTAGCTTGTTCTGGGTGTTTGTCGGAGCAGAGCACTCTTTTATTTTATTTGGATCTTTTAGCTTCTTTTTATTTCAACAATTTTCTCTTTTTTCGTCAACTAATTTAACGGGTTATATAACTGCATCCGTATACAAACAAATATATATATATAAATATATTTTTTTTTCTAGAGATATACAAAAAAGAAAAAAAAACTTTTTATATAGTTATATGGATATAAGAACTCTTTGACAGCCAGCGATTGATCTTGCTGCATGGGAGTAGGACATCGAGTAGCTGTAGTTGGTGCCCACGTTCAGATTGAAGCCAATATTAGTTTTTAGAGTGGGGGTGGAGTGGCGTAGTCTCCGTGAACCGAACCGTCCTATTCTCGTGTTACAAGTAAATATTAGTTTTTACTCACTAGATTTACCCAACTTACTTTCTATCTTAATCGTCATATAAACCACAGAGTCATTTTAATAAATATTTCGACCCCAGACCCCAAGATTAAAAAATAATATTTTGCAAATAAAATAAAAAATGATAAGAAAAAACATGGGCCAAGGGTGTTAGAAGTTGTGTCCATGCAAAGCCATGATATTGATTTTTGAGACATTATTTGTTAATCTTATTTTATGCATATATAAAATTTATTTTTCTAAGTGATATTGACTAGCATGAGTTGAATACTAACATGAGATGATTAGTTGTATGAGATATAAAAGAATCCAAAGGTAATCTTGTAGGACAGTGATCTTATAGGACACTCAGATAGTCACTTAGGATGATTGTGGGAGAATTGAATGGCCGGTTCCTGGCACCTTAAACTTGTCACAACTTAGAGTAAACCTAGACGGTTTGCTAACATGGTTGTCATAATAGTAGAGGACCATTAAATGGTGATAACCTTTCTCGGTTATAGCATGGGGATGCACTCGATTGTTTGGGTATGTACTACACATTGACATCCAACCAAGAGTGCATGTCACTAAAACACACTGTCAGGGTAATGACAATATTCTTTTAGTGCAATCACTTTATCTAAGGGATCCATATCTATCTAGCATTGGTATCATGTACTTTGAGGATAAGCTATGTGATTAAGTCGTGTATCACTTCTTCCCTTGGGTGCATATAATCAATGTTGAGATAATATAGGATGCTCATCAAGGGCTTTACTGCCTCAATTGAGGAGAATATCTAAAGTGAAAGATAGATATTGTGATTGAGGTAAAACCCAGGTAATTATATGTCAAATGAGATTTGACAATATATGTTGCTGGGATGGAGTCACACAAATACCTTGATCTGGTCTGATTCACTATATGAGTACTAGTTATAAGTTTTGACAGTATGATGTTTTCTCCACGATTAGTTCAATGATGTTGATATAGTAGAGGACGGCACACACTAGACAAGGAGATGATCTATATTACTTCATATTTGTGTAGAGTTACTCAGATGTTATCATGTTATACTTAGTTCCCAGGTCCCTGACATCTTTGGTTATGTTGTATATAATGAGATCTATATAAGGTTAATCAGTCATTACTGACTGAAAACATGACCAATAACTCTGCATATGATTAACTTACTTGGCCTACTTGGACGTTCTAATATACTACATACATAGAGGAATTTGCTTGGGTTTATGAGATGGTACTCAGTCTGAACCTGAGTACATTATAGACCTGAGACCAGATTGATATTTGAACAAATATTATATTAGGGCCAATTGGTTGGACATGATTAATTATTAAGAGATCACAATTGTGGTTTAATGTGATTGAACCAACATAATCTAATTCATTATGTCATCTGACTTAGGTTAACCTTGAGGGATTGGTATGATATAAAAAGAGATAATCATAATTTGCTTATGATTTGATATTTAAATTTGAATTGGATCAAGATTCATCTCATAGAGATAATTATAAAACTTTTATGATTTATCTCAATCTCAAATATGTCTTAGAGTAAAGACTAAGACACTCTTATCTATATAAGGAGAGACGTAATGAGAGAATAGACAAACAATTATGTCAGATAAATTGAGTGATCTCTTAAGGATTCTTTTCTTTATGGGTTCCCTCTTTAGTGAGAATAGTCCAAGTATTAAGAGAAGGAGGTTGTACACTTGAGCAACTTAAAGATCATTAGTTGATTTCAAGGAAGGCTTTCATGAGAGAGAGCGGTTATAAGTACTTTCTAGTTTATTTAACCAAGTAATATATATGATATATTGTGATAAATTATTAGATGTATTGGGAAAGTAGGTTTTTTTTTTTAACCTAACCCTAAGGTCCCACCCTTTATTCCGTTGTGCATGTGGGTTACTGTGTTTTAACCCACTACTTCCAACAAAGAGCTCATTTAACTAATACCTCTTGTTACTATCTCTCTTCTTTAGCACCAACAGAAATATAACCCCCTGATTTTGTTAGTTGATGTGGAAGTATTCATATAGTCACCCTACAACCGTCAGTGCTAATGCGAACAAATCAATCCAACACCTACAATAGTAGATATAAGAGTATGATAATGCTCCAAAAGAATTCAAACAAATACCAATCAAAAGAGACATAAAGATTTACGTGGTTCACCAAAAATAGGGTTACGTCCATGGGCAAGGCCGACAAGCAATAATCTACTATTAAGATGAGAAATTATAAATAGGAACCCCCTCTACAAAAACAATGTTGTGCTCCCACCATCATCCTCTCATGCTCCAATTGTAAGAGCTCGAATTAAATAAAAAATTCAAACTAAACCCTTCAAATAATTCTTTATTCTTATAGGGAGTTTTATACAAAATTAACCATTATAAAATATTATAAATAGAAGAGAAACCCTAGCCGCCTCTAGGTTTTTATTTCTCTCCATCGGAGGTCGTCGCTGACAAAGTGAGGAAATATATATATATATATATATATATATATATATATATATGTATATATATATATAAAGGAGCATCTTTTGCATCCCCATAAGAGTCTTCCTCAAATTTAAGTTTTTGGGTAGATCCATTTTTATTTTCATTATTATTTTTTTTTGGGGGTGGGTAGGGGGGTGCGGGGGGAGCAAGGACTTGGTAAGCCCTTTCCCTCCCTCTCCGACAAGCTTCGACCGGCTAGCTTTCCTTTCTAACGGGCTTCGACCGATGAGCTTCTCATTCTCTTCTAGTTGTGGGAGACCAGTGAGCTCTCTCACCCTATCCGACCGATACTGGTAAGCAGAGTCTTCTCTCCCTTTCCAGTGAGCCCCCTCATCTTCTCTCCAGCAGTCCCCCAGGCTGTGTGTGTTTTCAGTCATCTTTCTCTTAGCCGTGTGAGCTGAGTGGAATCTCTCTCTCTCTCTCCGGTGAACACCCTCACTTTCTCTCCGGTGATTCCCCCGGCTGCGTACGTTCTCGATCATCTCTCTCTTAGCCATATGAGCCTGAGTGGAGTTTTTCAATCTCCCTCCACCGTCTTCATTCCCTCTTTCCGTAACTACTAATTATGGTCCTTTCTTAATCTCAGTATGATCACTTACGTACACCGCATGGTACCCCGCCATCTCTACCTTCGTCTGCGACCATGCTGAGAATGTAACTCACTCTGGACCTACAAGGCTGGTTCTCTACTTCGCCGGCGACACCAATATCCTCTAGTGAGCTACTCTCTCTCTCTCTCTCTCTCTCTCTCTCTCTCTTGGGAGGTTGTACAGGTCTGATGAGCTTCCTCTCGGAGTCCGGCCAGTCTTCTCTATTTGGGACGTTCCCACGATTCCACCTTATGAGGATTTGTATGCTTCTTCCGTGGGTCTTCATGAGACTTTGAGTAGAATGCTGAGGTTACACTTAGTGGCGGAACTAGAAGCAAAATTAAGGGGGTGCTGACTTCAACTAATTTTTTTAAAAATAAATATTTAAAAAAATTATATTAACTAAAACTTAAGATTACTTGTTTATGTTAATTCCCTTGCTTAAAAAAAAGAAGTTTTATTTTCTTTTTAATTCTTTAGGTATAGATTTAATTCCATCCATGTTTTATTAGAAGAATGTCTCTAAAAAACATAGAAATCACAATAAAAAAAATTATGATATTTGGAATTAAATTTAAATAATAAAAGAAAACATTGAGATACGGGGCGAAAAGAAAAAGATTTAATGGAAATATATGAGCAAATTTTAAATTTTATAAGTGATATCAGCTACAATATGGAATTCTAAGAATTCTAACCACTAGACTATAGAAAATTTTGTTATCTAATGTGATAATAATATTAAATACTTAAATAGAAACTTTATGGAGGTAGAGGTCCTCCGAGAGCCAAGGAGGTAGAGGCCCTCATGGAGCCAAGGGTGTGCTTGAACACCCCCTTGTTCCCTCCTCCCTCCGTCCCTAACTTGCACTTGGATCATTCTAGCTTGGCTGGTAGCTATCAATGGGAGCTTGATAGTGCTCCTCATATCGTTATTGGCCTTAGTTTCTCATGAGATTATCTTCATATCTTCGAGAAGACTATTGTACTCATATCCAATTGGATCTTGAAGTCTTGTATTCGACCTGTACATAGTGGATTGCCCTCTCGGCAGGGTCCGTGGTTTATCCCTGGATTTACGGGGTTTTCCACATAAATCGGTTGTGTTCTTTCGTTTATGCTTGGATGCTTACTCTTTCTTCTGCGATCTTCTTCCCACCAAATACAAATTGTGATAGTTGGTCAGGATCAGGGTTGATCTCTAGGAGATACTGATTCTAGCACTAATATAAGTGAAAACAAACAAGTAAACCGTACCATATATTATGAAATCATGGGAAACCATAAAACAAACAAGGTCTAAGTGGAAGGAACTCAACCCACTTTGATGACTTCCCTAAATGAATGCCCTGAGTGAAAGCATATGCTTATAGCTTCAAGGGAGAACGATTAGCACTACAAGAAGAATAAAAAAAAAAAAAAAATTAAATAGATGTTGAGTTTTCTAAGTCGGATCATAAAGATAAAATGATAAGAAGGTGATGATAAAACATCATTTTGAGTACTATAATCTTTTTTTCTTTTTAATTCCAATCAGTAATTTGAGATAAAAAAAGGTAACATGTTGTATAACATGGCCTGTAATTTTTACAAACCACATAATGTGCTAGGTTCCACCATCCACGTCATGGATGCCCTTGGTTCAACGTTTTGTCACCGCCGATCATCTACATCTCCTTGGGTCCAAAGGAAGTATGTGGACAATGTCTCTGCGACGGACATATGGCGTCGGAGTGCCACAGGGTGATCACTTGCCGGAAATGCGGAGAAGTGGGCCATCGCGCCACCGGATGCCTGAAAACACCAAATCATGGACAAAGAGCCCAAATCCCGCTGAGAACGGATGCAATTTCTGCACGACAGAAAGGGGAACTGAACCTACCCGGGAGCGCTCACGCTCTAACCACAAAACAAGATGAAACACCAATGTCACAGGTGACCACGCAGGAGGAGGAAGACGATGAAGAGCAGCATTACATATCAATATCCCTGGACAACGAAATGATTTGTGAGAAGGAGGAGATGAAGTTATACACGGTGGTAACGATCAAGAAGGTCAGATGCAGCATAGTCACAGGTCCCCGACTAGCGGCGGCGCTGACAATGAGCTGAGACACAGAATGGTTGTGGGGAGCCAAAAGCTTCAGGGATGGACGCTACCTGGTCTCCTGCCCATAGTAAGAGGTTGCACGACAGTTGGAGGCCAGAAAACTCATTGATTTGCCGGAATTTAGCTTCCGATGCCACCCAATGACGCAGGACTTCTGGAATCCAGGAAGGGTTGACGGCGAAGCACGATAGGTCCTTATTCAGGGTCTTCCTCGCTTTGGCTGGAGTCGAGATGGAATGGTGAGGCTTTAGAAGCCGATTGGAGACCTCATCAATGTGGACGACCGAGGAGGTTCTGACGCAGATGATGTTAGGGCGGCGATCTAGGTGAGGCCAGGTCGGACGTTGCCTTGCTAGATAACCTGGGACACCGAAATCCAGAAGCACAAGTTTCGGGTAGTGATGGAAGATGGCCAAGCTCATTTGCTATGTGGACATTGTCGAAAAGCAAGGAAACTGAAGCGGCAACAGGACACCGAAGAATTGAGTCACCCACCAGACAAGAAATCCCACTAGAGAGCAAAGAAGGCTCAGGAAGAGGATGAATGTCGTCGGAAGGGGAAGGCATCGGTTGTGGCAGCCGGAAGGATGTAGACAATGGCTATGAGCACCAAACCAATAGGAATCTGAATAAGAGAGAAGACCATTGGGGCAGAAGGACCGACGTACAACAGTAGAGATCTTGAGGTCTAGCAACCAAAGCCATCCTTAGACCGTCGTGCTAAGGCGCTGAGGGTGGCTCAGAGGGGGCAAACACTGCCGCCACAGTGCGCGGCCTCTGCTCCGCCTGAATAAGGAGCAGAGTTCGTACATGGTCAAACAAGCCACATTTATGCCCAAGAATGACTGGCTCAAATGGAGCGGGCCCCACTGCATGCTGAGTCAGATAGTCCTAGATATACCCGCGTGGTTGACGATGAGGAACTGGATGAACCGGGAGTTGCTAGTCGGAATAGTTTGGGTGTGGATAAGGGGGACTCCAATAGAGTGATTCAAATAGGGGCCCATTGGTCTTCAACCAATCCAGAACTGACACTTAGTAGTGTGGGCCTAGAGAAATCAAATAAGTTCAAGAGGAGGAGGACCCAGGTAATCCCAGCCCACTCCCAAGCAAGCCTACCAAGGGATGCCCCCCTCCTCCTCTTGGAAGTTAATGATGCAAGCGGCCCACATAAGCTTGTAAGCCCAGAAGCTCTCAAAGATGCAAGCCCACCAGATATTATAAACTCAAAAGATGCTATTGTAATATCATCCAACAATGAAACTTATGGCCCACCAAAGCCCATTGAACCTTACATTGCTAGAGTCCATACACAAGAAATCACTCACTAAAAAGATATAATCAATCTAATCCAAACCGGTGCAGGCCTAGGTTTGGACATGTCCAAAGTGGCTATCCGGTTTATAAGTGATTTATGCACCCTAGTCTCAGATGATGCTTGATGCGATGGAACCGCAAGTGTACGGGTCGTATCAAGTAATAAAGTGGACTATTAAAAGTTGGGTATCGAACCTCAGGGAGATGGAAGTACTAGTACCCACTATTTATCTACTATCTAGTCGATCCAAAGGGGTGGTCGATTATGCTAATTCTAAACTAATTAATTTGAAACACAAACAAGGGAATCGAGTACTCTTGAAGTTAAACGATCATAAAAGGGGGATGCTCGGACAATTGGATCCCCCTTGGACTTCTAAAGGATGAATGCTCTTCTTTATCTCAATTACTTGGTTAATTCTTGCCCAAGGGTTCTTATCTTGCTTTCACTCCCTCATCTCGTGGTGAGTTACTAATCCTGGTGCCCTTACTGATTATGTTCTCGAACCTATGTCTTGGAGGGATTATGGGAATAATACATCTAAAGGACTCGCTCTCCTTAATACCCGGGTCCCGGTATACTCACAATCCCCTCTATTGGAGATGGTCTACACACAGGGAGGAGTTCGTTTCTTCCCCCATATGGACTATGAAAATCCCTCCGGGCTCTCGCAACGTAGAGGGATTCACTCACATTAAAACATCCAATAGACTCAAACAATATAACCAAGCAATCAAAATAGAGAAATAACATTGATTAAAACATGTCCAAGGGTTCACCAATCATCCAAGCATCTACAAAATTAGCCATCCATGAAAAGGGGGCAACAATCCAAAACAAAGATGAAAGTAATCAAGAAAGACATGGTAATGAAAGCTTATGCGATTACCGTTGATGGCTCCTTGATCCTCCTCCTTTGATTTCCCCTCTTCTTGGTCCAATGGCTTGAAGAAGATGATCCTCAAGCTCCCTCAAAGATTAGCCCTCTTTCCTAAGCTGCTAGCCTCCCCCTATTAACCCTCATTCGTCTGCTTTTATACTTCTAGGGTTTTGGGGTGAAATTTACCAAGTTGCCCCCGTCTAGGTCTGCAGTTTCGCCCGAATCTTACGATATACATACGGGCCCGTATACGGGCGTATGTCAGCCCATATACGGGCCAGCCACCTTCATACGGGCCCGTATACGGGCCGTATATCTGCTTGTATATAGGCCAATCATCATGCCAGCTATCATACGGGCCGTATATGGGCCCGTATTCTCTCCAGGGGCCAGTATATGGCCATATGTCAGCATGTATGCTTGCCCGTATGGATCTTTCTGGGTGCTCTGGTATCCCGGCTTCTCTCGAAATGCTTTTTTTCCTCTGGGGTCCTCATATTATTCCATGTTGATGAAAATAAATACATTTTAAGTATCGGTGGGCTAAAAGTATTCACAATCACATGCCAAGCATATAAGAATATAGTATAAAATTATGCTTAAATGAATACTTATCAATGCTTTGGCCCTTATCTCGGGCAAAGACATTCCAGTGGAAGGAAAATCCTAGAATCTACTAGACATGGGCACTTCAACACACCAAGCCCTGGGGAGGAACATAGAACAACAAGAAAGCAGGGAAGTGGAAAACCAATGCCTAGTGGACCACCAAAAACCAGGAGAAGACCCCGAAAACAAAAGCCACCAGAGGAAATAACGCCTACAGAGACAAACAAAATGGTGGACAATATTGTACTAGATGACAACCATCTCCATATGGTCCCAATAACCCTGGAAGGTTACCCGGACATGAAAATTCTCTCAATAGCATCTAAGATAGGCATTGAAGTGGGGCTAACACATGAGGAATCCCATCTCTCCTGGAGCATGTAAGGAAGAGAGAAAGAGCTCATAGTAAGGGAAGCAGGGGCTGCATCTAAGCATCCCTGTCTTTCCCACTAATGGAGGGCCAGTCCAAGTAAACTTATGAAGATTTTTTCATGGAATGTAAGAGAACTAGGAAAACGAAGGAAAAGATTCCTAGTCCGAGACATAATACAAAAGTACAATGCTCAATTGCGTCCAGGAGACCAAGTTAGCGGCTAAAAATGATATCACCTGGAGATCCATAGGAGGAAAGAGGTATGATGGCAGACCAATACTTCCAGTCAGTGACACCAGGGAAGGATGTTGTATGGGTTGGAGAAACTCGGAATTTACCCTTATCAACAGCTTTACTGGAGCCTTCTCTATTACCACAACACTCGAAGAAGTTGCAACAAAAGAGAAGCAAATGTTCATCGCGGTATATGGGCCATGTGATAGAGGCCGGAAGAGAGCAATCTGGCAAGAATTGGAGGACACCTGGAATGCTTGGCAAGGCCCCTGGATGATAGCTGGGACTTCAATGCCACCAGGGGGAATGATGAAAGGAACCACTATAGCTCTAGTCAAGGGGGAGGAGAAGATTTTAATGAATTCATACAAAGAGTACAGATGTTTGATCCACCACTCATAGGCATAAGCTATACTTGGACAAACGGGCGAGCTTCTCCCACACTAGCACTTCTTGAAAGATTCCTGTTATCTACGGAATGGGTTACCAAATACCCTAGAATCTGCCAAACCACCTTCCCACGGGTGCGATCAGACCAGGTCCCAATTATTTTGAACTGTGGCCCCCAGGAGAACCAACAATATCCCTTCAGTTTCAATAGAGACTGGGGCAAAGTGGACGGCTTCTGGGATATGATTAAAGGTTGGTGGCAATCGGAGACAATACAGGGTGAAGGAACCTATATTCTATCCAAGAAGCTCACAATACTCAGGGGAAACCTCAAGAAATGGAACAAGGACATAGTGACAAACCAAATACAAATGAAACAGGAATTGTTGGACCTCATAAATGAGGCAAACATAGCTGTAGAATCTCGGAGGCTCACTGATGGGGTAAAGTGGACAGCTTCTGGGATATGATTAAAGGTTGGTGGCAATCGGAGACAATACAGGGCGAAGGAGCCTATATTCTATCCAAGAAGCTCACAATACTCAGGGGAAACCTCAAGAAATGGAACAAGGACATAGTGACAAGCCAAATACAAATGAAAGAGGAATCGTTGGACCTTATAAATGAGGCAGACATAGCTGCAGAATCTCGGAGGCTCACTGATGATGAGGAGGAGACCCTAACCGCATAGTATAGAGAATATGACAACATCATCAAAAAAGAAGAGTCCCTATGGAGACAACGATCCAGAGTCACCTGGCTGAGAGAAGAGATAGAAACACCAAATATTTCCATGACATATCAAACCAACGGAGAAATCAGAACTGGATCAACCAGCTCCAAGTACAGGGCAACATTCTTACAAAAGAGGAGGAGATCTCGAAAGAAATCTCTGGATACTACTAAGAACTCTTCAGAACCACTCAGGGGTATATTTGCCGAGCAAATTGGAGCTCGCTGCTAGAACATCGTCAGAGTCGGGATCTCTCACAACTGGAAGCCCCTTCAGTAAAGAGTAAATTCAAAGAGCAGTACAACAGCTGAGTCAGTACAAGGTCCCAGGCCTAGACGGCTTCCCCATGAGTATATTCCAACATGGTTGGCACTTCATCAAGGAGGACATTTACCAATTGTTCCAGGACCTATACTAAGGGAAAGCAAACCTGGAAAGACTCAACTGGGCTCACATCCTCCTAATCCCCAAGTCAAATACCCAAAAAGAGGTCAAGGACTATAGACCGATAAGCCTCCTCAATTGTTCTATGAAGATTATCACAAAGATCCTTGCAAACCGTCTTCAGGAAGTCATAGCAGACCTGTGTGGGATCGAAAATACCCGCTTGGCATCGTGTGACACCAAACGATATATCGAAGCACAAATGTCATATTTGTTTTGATTTGTGGGTTCTTTAATGCCTAATAGAGGCAAGCCTCTATTATTAATTACCCCAGACAAAGTCTTAGGAACCTCCGATTAAGGGCAAAAAAAATACAAGTAAAGGCAATGAAAAAGAATTTTTTTTTTTTTATTTATTGCAAAAATTTATTACATATACATATAAATATATATTTTATTTATTTATTTATTTATATAAATGACGCCGCCTTCCGCCTTAGAAGATGTATTTCGCCATTTTATATTGCTTTTGCCGACATGCCAGCTTTGCCATCGCCTCGAAGAGCGTATCGTTGCCGCTTCAGGGTGCGTACTCGTCGCCACTTTCGAATTCGTGCCACCTCAAAATTTGAGTTTCATTGGCTATTTGAATTTTGGACCACCTCAATATGCGTCTATCATCGTCACTTCAAGATACACATGTCCATGAGTTCTTGTTTTTAATATACTTAAATCAGCCCCTTTTTATAAAGTGGCCCCAACTCTCTTTATATTCCATGACATCTCTCTTTTTTTTTTATTATTAATTCATCACCAATTTTCACTTTCAAATGGTCCAGCTCCATGATTTCTCCCTTCTTTTTATTTATTATTTTCATAATCCACTATTCCCCGTCTGATGGGTTCTTTGACTTTCATTAACGAATCCCATGGTCTTCAACACATCATAATCAAGCCAAATTCTTTTATTTATTAATTTTTTATTAACCTTTACGCCTTTTGCAGATAATTACACTACTCAAAGACCTCGAGAGATATATTCATTTGTTTTGATGATAAAATCTCCCTTTACCATCCAAATATTAATTATGTTATGTCCCTCTTTATGTAAATCACTTATTGACAACAAACACTATTTTCCAACCAGAAACGTCCAAGCCTTGTATGGTATTCTGCTTACTATATTGGAGGTTCTAGATAAGAACTACAAGATGTCATATATGTATATAGATATAGTTCCAATGTATTCTGCATTGCATTTCATGACAGTTTGTCAAATTTTCAGATTTGGTGCAATCTTCTAAATACGAGTGCCTGACGGGGTTTGCAACACATTTCATGGTATTACCACCTTCTCAACTAGAATTTATTATCTTCACTTGTTCTGCACTAGTTTGAGTAGTGTCAAAACTACGGACCACAATAGTCAGCACACAACCAAATGAAAGGTTGCTTGCTGTTCAATCTTGCTGCACATATAAAGAGGTTTTGTAGGATCACTTGCAATTAATTGCAAGCAATACTCCCTGCATCCCAAAGAAACAAACCCTTGTACCTTAAAATATCTTTGGAAGCATAACGTCGAACACTTTAAGGGCGCTCTACACAATTGATTATTTAGCACAATTTTGGGAACACTTATCAACCAAATTTACAATCATGCATCCATGCACAATAATATTGAGTTCATACAATGTTCAAGAAAGTGTACATAGGATTCTCCGTTCTGCAGCAACGCCCATGTCCTCATGAATTTCACACATCTCCATCATGGAAGAGGGCACAACTTTTGTATTGATAGTCTTCAAGAGAACGATGATGTTGGTGGCAACAAGTGAGGACCATCGCATGGCTCAGAGGGAGAAAGGGCTTCCATCTCGCCTTTATAATATGCCATAACATATATAAACTTTGGCGATGATTGTTCGTAATAGGAGGGTACTTTCTCTCGCTCCTTGTTTTTTATAATCTAGAAAGTGCACTCCTTCCCCATGGCATAGCCTTCAATTTCCTCCCTCATGGACGCATAAGGACTCTTGAAGAACTCATGCTTGTTTTTCTCCTCTTTGATAATATAATATATTTATGTCTATATGTAAACTTCTATTGTTTTTTTCAAAGGATGGAGCATCTTTGATTTCTCGATTTCAACGATGGAGCCGTCTCCGATCTCCAACAAAAGGTAGTCTTGTAGTCTTTCGGCATGGCTGAGACAAAGGGCTTATAAAACATATATAGTCTTTTCGGCTTCCTTCCCGCAACGGGTGAAATCGGGCCGGGACAGCCATGGTGACGATGGGCTTTCTGTTTCCCTCTCTGCGGTGGCAGGACAAAGAGTGCAAGGAGTTGACTTATCCTTTCCCTTTCTTTTACGATACAATCCAACAAGAGGCAGTAATGGCGGTAAGCAAAAATCAAAGAGGGAGCTTCACCCTTCTCTTTGTTCTTCGTAATATATAATATATATTATATATATATATATATATATATATATATATATATATATATATGATAAAGCCTTTTGAAGAGCAACCTCCTCTCTGGCGACTTGGTGGCGATGATCGGTCGAGGATCTATGTCTTCTTATATACCATATATAAAATATCTATTATTGGCAGCAATCGTCTAGTTTGGCGGCAGTCAACGGTGGATTCCGACTTCGACAACTCAACGGCGAAAGGGAGATGGACTTCCGGTGGCTCAATGATGGAAAAAAGCAGAGAGGGCGGTGCAAGGATGCCAAGGATTACCACTGGGCTTTGGTAGCTAGGCAGCGTTTGACCGGGCTATGCGATGTTGAGAAACTTCATGTTTTATATATATATAGATAGATAGACATTCCTGGTCCCCTGTTTCTCTTTTCCCACGATGACAGGCGACAATTTGGTAGCTTGGTAGTGCAGAGAAGCTCCCCATTCATATATATAAATATATAATAAATAGCTTCTTCCCTTTTCTCTAGTAATGGCAAGTGATGGAGTAGTATCAGATATTATATAAATATAGACTGCTTCCACCCTTTCTTTGGCGTACACGCCGAAAGCGGTGCTTCAGATGGTCACTGGCAGCTTCAATGGTGGACATCGGCGGCGACGTAGACTTTTTTGAGCGCTTAGGAGAGAAAGAAGACTCACGGCATCTAGAGACAAGGTGGCCTCCCTTTTTTAATATAATACATATCATATGTAGTAATAGATATAGTATAATATATTATAATATGTATATATATATATATATATATTATATAAGGAATACCTTCTTTGTCTCTATCTATTTTTTTGTCTCTTCTTCCTTCTCTTCTCCCTGTCTGATGCTCTCTTTCTCTTCTCTCTCTTCTTTTTTCTTCTCTCTATCTGATGCCCCCACTTAGAAAAAATTCTTATCTGCTTCTTTATATCCATAAGGCAACGTGCAAGCAGTTTCTCAATCATGGAGACATCGTGCCTTCTGAAACGGGCGGTATGGAGCTAGTTACAAGCAACTGTCCCTTATCCAAAATTTATCCATTCATTTATATATATATATATATATATATATATATATATATATATATATATATATATATATAAAAAGGGGCAGCCCGGTGCCAAAGTTTATCCATTCATATGAAATTTTAATATACAATCTGATTAAAATTTCAAATCATAGAATATACAATATATATATATATATATATATATATATATATATAATTTGAAATGTATATATATATTCAATGCCATGGACAAAGGCGGCCTCCGGGTCAAAAATCAAAGTTATACATATATACCCTCGGAAGTTTCATAATCATTAGAATTTTTTTATTTATTATTATATATATATATATATTTTTTTTTTGGTATAAACAACCTGGTGAGTGAGATTCAAACAGCTTTTATCAAAGGAAGATGCATTCATAACAACATAGTAGTGGCTCACGAACTCATTCACCAAATGAAGCGAAGCCGGACAAATGAGGCACTCATGAAAGTTGACTTTGAAAAAGCCTTTGATAAGGTGGATTGGGACTTCCTGCTAGCTAATATGAAGGCCCGTGGTTTTGGTGACATATGGATTAGATGGATCAGGGCCATCTTATACTCCTCCAAATCCAAGTTCCTCATCAACGGATCCCCATCCAAGTACGTGAGACACAAGCGAGGTCTAAGACAAGGGGACCCACTCTCACCATTATTATTTGTACTAGCCACATATATCTTCACGGCTATGATAACAAAGACAGATGCAGCTAACTTATTCAAAAGAGTAAACGTGGGCTAGACGACAGATGAAAGTGTCACCTCACTCTTATATGCAGATGACCTGCTAGTGTTCTGCATAGGTGACGCCTCCAACTTTAGGGTCCTCAAATTCATCTTCTACCTTTTTGAAGGCCTATTTGGATTGAAGGTAAACTATACCAAAAGTAGTATCATCCCCATCTACACTAATGGACACACGCCAACGGAGCTAGGAGAAATAATGAACTGCAACATCGACTACCTCCCGGTTGACTATCTAGGGATGACGATATCAGGGGCCAAGCCAAGAAAAGAGGATTGGAAGAGACTCATAGGAAAACTAAGAAGAAGGATAGCCGATTGGCATGAAAGGTTCCTTTCGCTGGGAGGGAAAGTGGCCCTACTCAACGAGGTGCTCAGCGCCATCCCCAATTATTGGCTGATGAGATGCAAAATCCCTGTATGGGTGGAAAACAGCATCGATATAGTACGCAGAGATTTCCTATGGAGGAGATCAGACCACAATCTGAAGGCGTATCGGTTGGTAAATTGGTCCCGACTCTGTAGATCCAAAGAGCAAGGGGGATGGGGTCTAATTGATCTCAAAACTTTCAATGAAGCCCTTCTAGGCAAATGGTGGTGGTGACTACTTATAAACGGGGAAGTCAGTTTATGCCAAAGAATCTTGCCCGCCTCATACTCCAGGGGAAACAACATAAACCCCTACCACAAAACCCATTGGAACACTTCGCTATTCTGGCGGGACATTTCCGAACAGAGGGATAGTACCATGCTCAACATGGAAGTACAAGCGAGAAGGGGCACTGGTATAAAACTCTGGAAAGAGAATTGGATAAAAGGACAAGCGCCAATGAATGCGTTCCCCGAGCTACAACAAATGATACAATAGGAACACCTGACTATCGAAGAAGCTCATGGGCGATTGAGAGAAAACAAACCTATTCTCAAACAGGGGCCCCTCACACTGATTGGGGTACAACAGCTTGAGACCCTTAAACAACACATCTTTCAACAGGCCGAAAAGAGAAAGGACAATCGTCGGTGGAAACTAGCCCCGTCTGGGAAGTTTTTTGTCAAATTACTTTACACCTTCAGAGTGGATGACAGTGTTTTTAAACCCGGACCGGACCGGCCGGTCGGACCGGCAGAACCGGGAACCGGACAGCAGTCCGGTCCGGGTTCATACTAGTTGTTGACCAACATTCAAACCGGTCAAACCCGGACAGACCCACTGAACCGGCCGGTTGGGCCGGAACCGGGCAGACCCCGGTTTTCTAACACCGCGCGGCAACTTCCTCGAATCCATGGACCCCGTCTCCACTTCGTACTTGTGGACGAGATCTGGTGGGAGGTGTTCACGTACTTGAGGACGGACCAGCCGATTCGTGCTTGGTAGAGAGGCGGGGCCGCTCCTAAGAAGGCGTGAGCTGGATGCAAAAGCGTTGGATTGCCGAGTCGGCGCAGTAAAGGCGGGTGGAAGTCCGGAGGAGAGTGACAGAAGGGAAATATAGTCACAGGCGGCGGCGGAGTGGGATGGATCGGAGGAGGGGAACAACAAAGCCCAGACCTTGGACTGCGTGGTGTTGAGTTTATCAGAGGAGACGTCGACGGAGGCGAGAATGAGGTCCATCCGAGTCGCCGGGGAGGGAGGAGAGGCAGAGAGAAGGGAAGCTAGTGGCATTGCAGGCTTGGAGAAGGAGAGGAGATGGAGATGAGGTGTAGAGTGGGAGGAAGATGAGGAGAGGGAGGAGAAAAGCGGCCATGGGGAGCATGAAGATGAAGAGAAGAGAGCGCGGTGAGTGCATTTGTAGAGGTGGGAGGATCACAAGGAGCGCAAAACGACGACGTTGAGGGTTCATGTGTTAGATAGTGGGAGAAGAGGGTGTGGCCATTGCCAGCCATTAATGGATGTTTTCAGGGGAGATGAAAATGGTTTGGTGGAAACACTGGACGATGACGATGGTAATCAATGCTTTGAGATTAGTTTCCATGACTGGGATTTTTGCAGATTGACACCTAATGTATTTTTTACAGATTACTCCCTGTTTAACAATGAAATTTCAGAGAGGTATATATATATATATATATATATATATATATATATATATATATATATATATATATATATAATATTTATTTATTTATTTATTTATGACATCATCCGGTCCGACCGAAATGGGTCATCCGGTCAAACCGACTGACCCGTGACCCAGTTGTGAGACCGGTTCACTTCCCGGTCCGGTTTTAAAAACATTGGTGGATGAGGGACATAGGTGCCCACTAGGAAGAAAGTTTTGGAAGACCCCATACTCATCAAAAGTCAAGTACTTCGCATGGTTAGTTTGGGATGACAAAATTCTCACCTTGCAAAATCTCGCCATGTGACAATGGAGGGGAGAAAGGACAAGTTGCTGCCTCTGTAGAACTGAGATAGAAACAACAAAACATCTCTTATTTCAATGCCCCTATTCAGCTAGTATCTGGAATCACTTCTGCACATTAGGCAACCTGAGAGGGAAACCAGTGAATATGGATGACACTTGGGGCAAGGCCTATTTCATCAAACAAGTGGAGAAGGATTGCAAAATGGGATGGAACCTGGTGGAAATGGCAATAACCTGGAGCGTCTGGTTGGAAAGGAATAGGCGTTGCTTCTATGACAAACAGCTTGTTTTCATGAAACTTATCCGCTCTATTGATTTCCTCTTGCTCTCTTGGCTAAATGCGGTCCCAGAGACCAGAAGACACATGCTGTAAATGGTGGAGACTACAACAAAACAAAGCCTGGAGGCGACCAGAGAGGAGCCCCCCCCTCCCCCGTCCCACGGTCGAACAATCAGAATGGATTTTGAAGATGAGGACCCCCAACACAAACGTGAGAGTTTAGACCAGCGAGCCAAGCCAAGGTACCGCCGCTTCACCCTCTCATGTTTCCTAGTTTATTACACTCGAAAGGGACAAAGCAGTATCACACGATATATAACATCTATTATGTTGCTTTGTAACTGCTCTATAACTGCTTTACTAATGATTATTTTCAATGAAACGTGGTTTACCCACATTTATAAAAAAAAATGATTTATTTTTCATTGCCCGTCACTAATGGGTCATGTCTAAGCACAACCCGACATTTTAGCAGTCAGCTTGTGCCAACGCACTGTTTAGACATGAATCTGTGCTAAGCTAATCCTACACGACCCAAGCATATAACCAGGCATGACATAGTCTATGTGACTTGACGGCTAGATCAGTCCACTAGTCTTTTTTCCCAATTTTTTTTTCATTTTAAATCTGTTTAATTAAAAAATCTTTATATTTGAATTTTGAGTATTTTTGGAATTTTTGGAAATTTTATTTTTTATTTTTTTGGATTTCTTTGGATTTTTGGAATTTCAGTTTTTTTTTGGAATTTGTGAAAGTTTTTGGGGGGTTTTGGGAATTTTTTTTTTATCTTTTTGGATTTTTAAATATTTTTTGGAAATTTTTAGATTTTTAAAAATTTTCTAGATTTTTTGATTTTTCAACTTTTTTTTAAAAAAATTGATGGATAGCCCATGGGCTAGCATGACACAACAGAGGCGGTACCAGGCCTCATGTTGGGCCAACCCTCAAAATTTTACAGGTCATGCTAACTAGGCACGACAAGGAGGTGTGTCGTGTTGACAAATTGCACACTTACTTCAATTAAAAACAAAGAATATGGAAAAAATAACATTTATTATTCATTTAAAAAGTTAATTTATTAAACCTACATTGGGTAAATTGCACTCACGGCCACAAAAGTACTTGGATTATATTGCTATGGCCATAAAACAATTTTTCCTATAAAAAAACTCATAAAACTCAGCTCTGGCTGCATGTAAAGTCAAAATGGGCCTTTTTTATGGAATCTCAGACGAGTCTGCACACGTGGCGTTGATGTGTCACTGACATGTGTCAAAATTGACACGTATGTGTTATGTCATTAACATGTGTCAAGTAATTACGATTATAACGCTATGGCCACAAAACAATTTTGTGTCGATGACATGGCAATGACGTGGAATCTTTATGAACTTGTATGTCGATACATGTCAATGACATGGTGCACACGTGTCAATTACTTGCCATGTGTCAGTGACATGTCAGCGTCACATGTGCAGGCTCGTTAGAGATTCCATCAAAAAGTCCCATTTTGGCTTTACATGTGACAAGAGCTAAATTTTATGGGTTTTCTGATATGAAAAATTGTTTTGCGGCCATAGCGTTATAATCCGAGAACTTATGTGACCATGGGTGTAATTTACCCAACCTATATAGTACAAATTAATATAACTACTTAATTTTAAGATGATTAACATATAATATTAAACATTTACCGTCATTTTCTTCCTATACTTATAAACTCGATCCATTGGACATTGGACTTAGAAATGCACCATTGGAAGAATCTTTTTGGTTTTCCAATATGAAAAGGTTGATTGTTTCTATATCTTCCAAATAAATAAATAAATAAATAAATAAATTCTGGAGTTGTTTTATGCATCACTTATTACAAACTTGTGGAATAGTGGACAAATCATAACAAATAAAAACTATATAAAAACTATATTTTTTATAAGATTTGCTCCCAATTGTCACAAATGACGAGAGAAATAAAATTATATTGATCTCATAAGAAACTAGTTGCGCCCCTAAGCTTGTTAATGTGACATGAACCTGTTGGACTCATCTATCCCATTTATAAAGGTATTTAAATTTAATATATATTTGTAGAAGTATTCAACTCCGCCTATGCGAGCATAGCCGGTCCCAAGCCCAGATAAAGGAGGAGGGTTGCGGTAGGTTGACAGCCAGCGTCAAACTTTGTCACTCTTATGATATGGATTCTCTAATATATACCATTAGGACGTGCTCACCTAGGCACGCTCTACATCGGTACCCGGATGTACTGTTAAATGAGCAAGGGGTTTCATCACATCGCTGCCCGGATGTGATGGAGTATAGGCAAGGGTTCCCACATCATGGACGGGTGTGGATAAAGAAGTTAGTCCCGCCACATCGGCGCTCGGATGTGGTGTTAAATGAGCAAGGGTTCTCGCATCTTAATGGACGGGTGCGGGTAAAGAAGTTAGTCCATGAGAGTAGGATTAGGATTGGTAGTTAGAATATAGGATCTTTGACAAGAAAATCTTTGGAGTTAGTTGATACTCTAAAAAGGAGGAGGATAGATATAGTATGTTTGCAAGAGACTAGGTGGATAGGAAACAAGGCTAGAGAGATTGGTAACACATGTTATAAATTATGGTATTGTAGAGGGGATAAACATAGAAATGGTGTGGGTATAATTGTGGAACTAAAAATGAAGGACAAAGTGATTAAAGTGAAAAGGGTAGGAGACAGGATTATACATTTGAAGCTAGTGTTGGGAAAAGAAATAATTAACATAGTGAGTGTGTATGCCCCTCAAGTAGGCTTAGGAAAAAAAGATAAGGTCAAGTTTTGGGAAGATTTGGATATGGTAGTTCTAGGGATTCCAAGTGAACAAGAGCTTTTTATTGGGGGTGATCTTAATGGACATGTAGGTAGATTTAGTGATGGCTACGAGCAAGTGCATGGAGGTTATGGATATGACAACAGGAATGAGGAAGGAAAATCTATATTAGATTTTGCATTGGCTCATGATTTGGTGTTGACCAACACTTGCTTTAAGAAAAGGGAATCACATTTGATTACCTTTAAGAATGGGGGTAATTGTAGCCAAATTGACTTTCTTGTTACAAGAAAAAGGGATAAATCTATTTGTAAAGATTGCAAGGTTATACCTGGGGAAGCATTAACCACACAACATAGGTTGGTGGTGTTGGATGTGAAGAAAAAAAGCATAGTAAAAACAGAAAGGAGGGTTAAGCAAAGTAGGATTAGATGGTGGGCGTTAAAAGGAACCAACCAATTAGCATTTAAGGATAAAATATGGGAAGAAAGAGGCGCAAATGTGAAAGATGATGCAAACACCTTATGGAAGGAGATGTCAACTCGTATTGAGAAAATAGGAAGTGAGCTCCTAGGGGTCTCTAAGGGACTGGGACCTCGACCACAGGAATCATGGTGGTGGAATGAAGAGGTTCAAAAGGCTATTAAAGAGAAAAGATATTGGTATAAGAAATTACCTACAGCTGAGGATGGAGAAGTCTTTGAAAAGTATAAAAAGGCAAAAAAGGAGGCCAAGAAAGCGGTTAGCGAGGCCTGAGGTAAATCCCTAGCTGATTTATACCAAAAGTTAGGAACACGAGAAGGGGAAAAAGGAAGTATACAAGATAGCAAGGCTAAGAGATAAAAAAGGAAAAGACTTGAACCAAATCAAGTGTATTAATGATGAGTCTCAACAGGTCTTGACATGAGATAAGGAAATCAAGGAGAGATGGAGAAACTACTTTGATCACTTGTTCAATGCAAGTCATGAGGATAACTTTACGGATTTTTATGCATCAACGATAGAAAGGAACTTTAGCTATACACGTCAGATCAGGCCTAGCAAAGTCAAGGAGGCACTGAGAAAAATAAAGGCTGGAAAAGCTTGTGGCCCAAATGGTATCCCGAATGAAGTTTGGAAGTGCCCTGGAGAAGTAGGGGTAGAGTGGTTAACCAAACTCTTCAACTCTATCCTAAAAGGGGGGAAAATGCCAGACGACTGGAGAAAGAGCATTTTGGTTCCTATTTATAAGAATAAGGGAGATATTCAAAATTGCACCAACTACCGTGGTATTAAGTTAATGAGTCATACGATGAAACTCTGGGAGAGGGTAATAGAGCATCGACTCAGGTATATCACGAAGGTGTCAGAGAACCAATTTGGTTTTATGCCAGGTAGATCCACAACAGAAGCCATTTTCCTATTAAGAAACTTGATGGAGATCTACAGAGAAAAGAAGAAAGATCTTCATATGGTTTTTATTGACTTGGAGAAAGCATATGATAGGGTACCAAGACAAGTCCTTTGGCTTGTGATTGGAGAGGAAAAACATTCATGTAAAATATATAAATATTATCAAGGATATGTATGAGGAGCTGATTACAAGTGTGAGAGCAGTAGGAGGCGATACGAAGGAGTTTCCTATAACAAATGGATCTATATCGTGCATCACCTTAAGCCCATACTTGTTTACCCTAGTAATGGATGAATTAACTTGTTGTATCCAAGATGACATCCCATGGTGTATGTTGTTTGCAGATGATGTTGTCCTAGTGGATAAGACTAGAGATGGAGTAAATCAAAAGCTAGAATTATGGAGAAACACTTTAGAAAGTAAAGGCTTTAGGTTAAGTAGAAGTAAAACAGAATATATGCACTGTAATTTTAGTCTAAGTAGGAGAGATGAAGGAGAAGTTAAACTAGGGGGTGGTAGTGCCTAAGGTTAACCATTTTAGGTATTTAGGTTCCATTTTCCAGGATGATGGGATGATAGATGAAGATGTAACCCATAGAATCAAAGCTGGATGGTTGAAATGGAGAAGTGCCAAGGGGTGTTATGTGATAAAAAGATACCTAACAAAATAAAAGGAAAATTTTATAGGACAACAGTTAGACCGGCCATGATATACGGGAGCGAGTGTTGGGTAACTAAAGTTCAACATATGCATAAGATGAATGTGGCCAAAATGAGGATGTTTAGATGGATGTACACGATTGGACAAGATTAGAAAGACACATCCCGCAAGATGCTCCAGTTCGAAAATGTGATAGTTTAGTTGTAGAAGGTAAGAAGAGGGGTAGAGGTAGGCCTAGGATTACGTGGAGAGAGGTGGTGTCTAAGGACCTACGTATGTTAGATATTGAGCCGGATCTTGCTTTTGACAGAGCGACATGGAGACAAAAAATTCATATAGCCGACCCTGCCTAGTATAGGATTACCGATAAGTCGGCTAAAATGTTTTCCTTCATTAGCTTAGCTTTGTTTGTAGGGATACTGTTCTGCTTCTAACATCCCAATCTCTCATAGAATTATTTGTTGTTATTATTATTTATTTATGTATCTTTATTTTTATTTTTAATTTTATTTTATTTTATTTCAGTTTATTTCATTTCATTTTATTTTTATTTCATATTTGAGATATTTGAGAGCGACATGAAAATAGAGAATCCATATAGCCGACCCCATCTAGTATGGGATTAAGGCTTAGTTGTTGTTGTTGTTGTTCTTGTTTGTAGAAGTATTCATTCATGATTTATCATGTAAATATGAGACATGACTTGTTCCCTTAATCACATTATATAGGTAATATTCAACTCCTGTTTTCTAGAGACCAAGACCTAAAGCTGTCCAAAATTTGATGGGATGGAGCCTAGAATTCTCTAAAAAGATGCCATAAGTCAACGAGGGTAATGAGAATTTTGAAAATGACACAATCATGAGAGATGAGAGGATCCAAGAAACCGGCAACATAGTCAGGATAGTTGTAGAACCTAATTTTTTCATCTAATGTATATTTTTGGGCTGAATAAGATATAACAAAATTTTTATATTAATAAAATATGATTTATCCATCTTATAAAAAAAATATGGATAATATGCATCAATGCAAGTCATGTTTGTTTTCAGTTCCATGATATCTTATGTTATCATTAGAATCAGTCCATTTTTTGTTTTTGAAAGATATATAGTCCATTATTAAATAAACATTAAGGAAATTAACTATATAAGTCTTTATTAGTGGGAGGTACTTGGTCACTGTTTTCACGGACGTATAGATAATTTCCCATAAACATTTACAATTATTTTGTTAGAAAATTCACCGTTGCCTCGTGATTCGTGTCTATGATGCATCATCCAACGTCTGTAAATGAGAGGAAAGCATCATAGTAAGGAAACGGCCCAAGACTAGTAATCCTTCTGGTCGAACAACGACCACAACGAGCTTCGATCATGGCCATGGCCGCCCGCCTCTTCTCCCGATCCAAACAGGTTCCTCTCTCTTTCTCTCCCTCTCTTCTGATTGCCGAATCAAATCCCTCTCCTAGCTCTTTAGTGGGTTTTCCATTTGATCTGAAGTAGTAGATCTGAAAACATGTGTTTTGTTGCAACTTTCTTCTTGATGCCCGGCATTTGATTTGGATCTTTGTAATATGCTTTCCTGTTTTGTTGGGTACTCGTCCGAATTCTTGTAATGGTTCTCTCTGCATTTTTTTTTTTTGGTTTTGAGGTTCCTTTGATTTGTGCTTCGTGGAAGTGTAACCCTAATGTGAGATTTTTGTTTAATTGATCGAACGCTTATGCTTTTGGCTTTGAATGATGCTAATAGTTTCATTTTACAGTATCAAATGATCGGCTTTGCATCGTAGTAAGCAATGGTGGTTGAATTGTCATCCCCTAGTTAAATTAGTCTTGTGTTTTTCAATCATATAACGCATTGAGCTATTTCATATGATAGGTTAGAGGATATTGTGTCTCATTGAGCTCAGAGTGCTTCCTAAATGCAAACGATGTTAATTTGTTGCCTTGGAGCATCGAGATGGGACCTTGACTGAGATTATTGCTTACTTTTTTATGGCCATAGTGGATAACTTAAACTAGAATATTCTTAAATATATGAAATGAAGTTCACCGATAGTTGAAGTTTTACCCTCATTCTTCTTTTGGCACTTCAAATGAACTTTCTTTGTAAGGATGATATTTCTCTATAATGTAGAATGGTTATAATTCATTCAGAAAAGAATCAATGCTTCCCTTACAAGAGAATCTTCATGAGACCCAGCCCCATTTTGAGGTACTTGTAGTGTGATAGAGGGGATGAACTAAATAGTCCCACAACAAATATGGATGTGTGTTTATATGTGTGATTTGAACCTAAAATTGTGAATATTTTTTATAGAATAAAACCATGAGACTCGATATGGGTCAAAGCAAATGATTTCTCACATGGACTGCCATTCTAATCTTTTCACTGTTTTGTTTTAATAGCTAACTAGATCTAACAATTATTTCAAATTAAGAGCATAAACTCATTTAAGTGGTCAATTTGAAGTATGTAATGTACCTCATGTAGTCTCTTGTAGAGAAAAATATATAAACTCTCATCATTAGTGCTGAATCATGTCTATCATAAGAGTTTCTATGTGATGTTTTTGCAATATTGATTTATAATGCACGGTGTAACACTTTTATCTGCTAGCTCTAGTGTTATGATCTATTGTTTTGTTCCTCTTGACTCATTTGTGTGCACACAGTTACTTCTTTATTCCAAATGTGTTTTTATGCTACAACTTGAAATACTTTTTGATGCATGAAAACTGCTACTTTTCACTATATGTTAGGAGGTTTTACTTTTAAATTTACATATTCTAAAATTATAAATTCATGCATTTGTTTTGCAGTTGTGTGTTGGCCGTGTCATCTCCCAGTATGAACATGCTGTACCTGTTCGTTTTTTCGCCAAAGAAGCTGCTCCACCTTCTCCAACTCCCCTTAAGGGAGATGGTCAGTAGATTAAGATATGGCTTTTTTGTTTGCTTGAGTTGCTTTTAAGTTTTTATCATAAAGCAATATGATACATTTAAACCTTCTCAAACTCCTTTTAAGGGAGATGGGCAGAAGGTCACTTACTTCAATGGTTTATTGAGTTGCTGTAAAGGTTTATTAGAAAGCAATATTATATATTTAAACATTCTTGAACCCCCCTTAAGGGAGATGGTCAGAAGACTACTTACAAAGTAATCGTAACAACTGATCATCTGTTTTTGTTGGTGGACTTTTTAAAGTTTGTGAGCACATTTTATGATTATTTTTGGGTGCTTACTCATTTTGTCCAATCTTATATTTATAATAGTCTTTCATACTCGAGTGTAGCAATTTAGATTTGAATTTCACAACTATATTACAACCTTCACAAAGAGTTATTGTCAATATCATAAACCATTGCTACCTTATTGCCTGATATCATTAACAACACCATCTTATCTAATCCCTCTTGTCGCATCACCTTTGACATATTGGTTTCATAGTGAGACACCAGTGATGAAATGGGGAGGATGAATGATCAATATTTATTTGAGTTTGTCATGACAGTTTGGGGTAAAGTTGGGAGAGGATGAGCCGACGGGTATTGGAGAGGCATAACTTTCATTTTTTCATTTTCTTTTACTTACAATACTTGGTAAGAAATGGACTATTGTTACATATTATGAATAAAATGGATGGGTGTTGAAAACAGATATGACATTCACATTTATATTTTTATTAATATTGATTTAGTTCTGTTCAGTACTTTGTTCTATTTATTATTATTATTATTATTATTATTATTATTATTATTATTATTTTGACAATGATATATCTTTTCTATTGGAAGAAATGTTGAAGGGCATCTTTTATGAGGTAAAGAATAAATTTGAGACAGCCCTTGGAATACTTCGGAAAGAGAAGATCACGATTGATCCTGATGATCCTGCTGCAGTGTCTCAATATGCTAAGGTTATGAGGACTGTAAGAGAAAAGTAAGATGTCACTTTTACTTTATGTCGCTGATCAAGTTTAAATAGTTTGATTGCCATCATATTTGGGTTTTCATGCGCCTTTCTCATTATAGTAGCATTTAAATCTCTGGTTCTTCTAACTATGATATTCTAGTGATAATGCCTTCTTGGTCTGATCTGAAACCAACCTTATCTGATCATTCCCAAGCATATATTGGCAAGGCATGTATTATGTTGGCAATGATGGTGTTGAGTCTAATAATTTCTAAAGATTATGGAGGTTTTTTCATCTTATTGCTTAAAATTGGGAAAACTTATTGAAAAGCCCATTATCCTAATATGTTAGCAGATTGAAAATTCTTGACAATTTTCATGAGTGTAAAAAGGTAACTTTGCGCACAGGAATTGGTAAATCTATTCTGCCTTCTGGCTCAAAGATACCTTGTTCTTTATTTGAACTCAACACTGAATCTCTTGAGCTGAAACATTTGTTGGATTTGTCTCTTAATCAATAAAACCTAAATGCCACTATTGTTTTTGGCGACAGTTTTCAAAACTCTAAATCTTATAACATGTGCAAAAGGATATCAAATATGTAAATTTAGATTCTAGAGTCATAGACCTTTTGTCTGGAATTTTCCTTTATGTGCTTTGTGCCATGATCAAGATCAAAGGTTTAAAATTTGGATCCTATCTAGGATTGCAGAGTTGTGGTTTGGGATTGTTTCGTAGAAATTGGATAAATGATTGTGGTATTCTACACAGTTCAAGATTTACATTAAAATTTTGGAATAAAACTAAAATAACCAGTAGATTTAGTTGGGGTAGTGTAAGCAAAGTGTTTGTAGGGTTATGTATGGTGTTTCCACATTTCCTCTATAGGATAATATATATCTCTCCTAATTCAGAAGCATATCTAGATAACTAAGCCACATATCATTCTATCTAGGTTTTCCAGGAAAAAGTAGAAAGGGAAGGGGAAAAATGTTAAAATGAAACAATGGACCATTTTGAAGTTTCAACTAGGGGAAGGGACTGATATATGGAGTTTAAGAAAAAGAAGGCCATTGGTGTAGGAAAAAAACATTTCTAAGATGCATTTGTACTCATACGAGTCAAAACTCAAAAGTCAAGACTTATCCTTCAGGCATTGTGCTGGCCGGCCAAGCAAGGGGTTTGCAAGAGGAGTAATGCTAGGGAAACTGAACAGGTTTCACAATTTGGTTTCACGAATCAAATTGGGATGTTCAACTTTCCTCGGGATGGTGGTGTTGATAATCCCGAGGAAAATTGAACGTCCCAACTTGATTCGTGAAACCAAATCGTGAAACAGATTCGGTTTCTGTAGCACTATTGTTGCAAGAGACTCAGAGTCAAGAGCTGTTGGCCTTTCAAAATGTAATCTTAAGCTTTTGAACTTGGGCCTTAAGTGGCAATTTAAAATGCAAATCATGCATTAAGTTGTCTCAATAGGTTTTTTTCTGTTATACACAGCTTAAGAGTTTGACTTCTGTGCGATAGACGTTAACCAAAATTTTTGCAGTTTGTAGAATTATGTGATTGCATAAAGAATCCAGATGACCCACAATCCTATGGTTTAGATCATGATCCGACTTTGCTTCTATGAAGGAATGACTCTTCACAGGATCTAAATCAGTTTAGAGAGGTGGGAGTGTAAGATCTACCATCAGGATTATAATCTTGATAACCATGATTAGTGACTAATAAAATATTTCATATGCCAATTTGTGCTGTACTTTTTCCTCACATATTTTTATCAACTCAATATGAACATTTTATTACATAGTCTTTTCATCTAAATTTGAAGATAGGGTGTATTTAGATGAAAATGATTTTTGGAACTTTTTCCTCTGAATTTGAATACAGGGCGGATCTATTTTCAGAATCTCAACGGATAAAGTACACTATCCAACAGCGGACACAAGGCATTCCTGATGCCCGGACCTATCTATTAACTCTTCAAGAGATTAGAGTAAAGTATGCTATATGCTTCTTGAATATTTTTCTTATCTTAGGATTCTTATTTCTTGAATTGATGCCCGTGGATCCCTTTGATAAACAATAATTTATTGTTAACATCAAATATTAGTGATATGGTAATGGACTTCAATATTTACTTTTTTTTTATTGGTGCATATCCTTTTATATGGAACTAAGGTATTCTAACTCATTGGAATATACAAGATTAAAAAGGGTTATACCTGTGGAACATGATTATAAATTCTTGCTGATATTATATTGAAGTATCTTACATAGTTGAGAGGTCCGTCTTTCATGTTTTGGGATGCCCAATGAGCTATGGTGGATGGAAGCTGCATATGGTTTGAGTTTGATGTGAGTTGATGTTGGAGGAGTTTGGAGAGTGAAGTTTCCAACTTCTAGGGTCACTGAAACTAACAAAGTATATGAAATTCGTCAAAGCCCACTAATTGCGATATTTGTACAACTACCATGCTCTAGGTTATGGGTTGTTTATCTCTTAAAGGTTGTGGCTCTTACATCATTACACAACTAGACTTTCCTTTATTTTTAATTTAAAATGCTTGTTTTGCCTTGAAATATATAAGCAAAAATTGAATACCATAATTGATTGAAAATTAAATAATGAAAGCCAGGAATCATGTGATGGATTAATCAAAATTAAAATGGCATTGATCCAAAAAAGCTTATTGTGGACAAATGAGTTTTGCCTTAACAGCAGCAATGTGGAATCTTTTGTGATAGCATTCCCAACACTGGGATGACTTAGATCGTGCTTGTTGAACCATGATCAGCTTTGCTGTTAGATGTTGTTTTCTTATTTGAATCATAAAAAGGTGCCCAAGTGTACACTACCGTGTGCTTTTGTAGTTTGTAGTGGAACCTGAAAAATAAGACTGAATCATATATTTTGCTTCATTAGCTTCATTTCTCTTCCGATCTTCCTAACAAGACATGAAGGGTTGTGTTCACGAGAGAAACAGTTGTTATAAATCTTTGTTATATTGATATATAATGATAATTGATTGTCATCAGATTAAATATTCCTTCTTTATGCTTCTTTTACAATGAGAGGACCTGTGTTCTCATGACCACTTCTTCCATGATAAACTTTATCATTGTGTTTCCAGTCTTCTCAAGTAACATTGGATTACACAAATGCACAAGAGGACCAGTTGATATCAATGTTTGATATACAAAGGTTTTGCTTGCTATAACTTTCAGGATTCTGTTGTGAGCTACGGTTACTTCGTTAATTATAAACTTGCTTCAAATGTATTTCCAGTGTCCTCATGGAAGATCAAGTGATATAAATGCAATTTGTCTCATAACTTACTGTTACCTTTTGAAGGAATGGACTCACTGATGATCTAGGTGCTGAGGCTTTGATGATTGAAGCACTAGACAAGGTTGAGAAGGATATTAAGAAACCGCTTTTAAGGTCTGACAAGAAAAACATGTCTCTTCTTTTGGCTGAGTTTGACAAAATCAACAAGAAGTAAGTTTTCTCTTGATAAATTCAGATGTGTGAATCTATTGGTGTTGGTGTCACTAGAACAAGCATTTTTTCTGTTCTTTTTTTTTTTTTTCTTTTCTTGAAACTCTGCATCTCTGAAGTTTGAATCCTATCCACAAGATTGTTTTATGGATCTATTATGTCAACATTGCAGGCTTGGTATTCGAAAGGAAGATCTCCCCAAGTATGAGGAGGAGGTGGAACTTAAAATTGCTAAGGAGCAGTTGCAAGAGTTGAAGAAGGATGCTCTGGAGGCAATGGAAACTCAACTAAAAAGGTGTGTATCTAAACAGCTTATTTACTTGCATTTAGTCTGTCTGGAAAGGAGGTGAAAAGAATGACAAAATTATGTTGGTAACAAAAGCATGAGAAACAATACAAGCTCTAGGCATGACCTCTATTTAAAATAATAGTAGTTTTTTTTTTTTTACCTTTCATTTATTTTAAGCACGGGAATACTTAATGAGGAAACATATACAACCTTGCTCCACGAGATCATAGAAATTGGGTACCTTTTGGTCCACAAACACCCCTTCACAGAAATATGATACCCCAACTATTGTTGTCACAAACTTGAGATATACTTCAATAACAAAACTTCAATCAGAATTTTGTAGTATTTTCGTATGCAAGGTTCTATAGTCATTTATAAGAGTTCAATGACTATTATTTTTTTCTTAGTAATTGAGTGTTGTGCAATATAGAGGACCATTACCATTACATACAATGTGGTTATTTGATGTTCATCATGTGAACAACTTCGTTAGCCTCAACGATTGAAGCAATATGACTCACCCTCTCAATTCCAATCAGTGCACAGAAACTGACTAACATATATGGTTAATTTACGGACGTGCACAGAGCGCCTCTTATTCATGTCTCACAGTTAATTGTTTCCAAACCACCAAATTATTGTCAACATTTTCAATGTAATCCAATATTTTCCTTTTTCAGGGAGGAATTTAAGGATGAGGAGATGGTCGATGTTAAATCATTGGACATACGAAACTTCATCTGAGATGATGATCTACGTCATGTTCATCACTCGTCACTACTTCAAAAGTTTTCCTTTGCCCTAATAGACCAGGTTTTTGGTGTGCTCCTCACTGGAAACCTGATGAAGTTTAAAGTTTAAAGTTGAAAGTCTTGTTAAGTGTGCAATAATTCTTGATACTGTGCAATGCACACACCTTCAAATTTTACCCATTTCATTATTGACCTTCAACAATTAAGCTCCATTGAATTATCTTTCTTTGTATTGGAGTCGGTTAGGTTGGCTCACTTGGACCATCTATAATGCGTAGACTAGACATGGGCACGGGCCGGTTAACCGGGCCTGGCGGGCCCAATCCGCCGGTTCCGGGCTGGCCAAATCCGGACCCTGAACCGGCCCGGGCCACAGGGCCAACCCGCCGGGCCGGGTTGACCCGCCGGACCCGGCGGGTCACGGGTCACCTTCGGGTGACCTGTAAGGGTGACCTGTAACCGGCCCGGGCCACAGTATAGAACCGGCGGGCCGGGCCCAACCCGCCGGTTAACCGGCCGGCCCGCCGGTTTTTATTTTTTTTAATTTTTTTTAAATTGTTTAAAATATACAAAATATACATTAAAAATTGAAAAAAAATAGCAAAAAAAGGTTAAAAAAAATGTAAAAAAAAACTATGATATTTTGGTATAAAAATATAATGAGAAAAAATGTAAAACATTGAAAACTATAAAATTCATAATAAAATCTAAATTGTATAATATATATTTAAAAATATGAAAAAATGAAAAAAAAAAAAAACAAACCTATGCTTTTATGTATAGAAATTAGAAATAGAATGAGAAAATGTAAAATTTTTTTGAAATCTATGATATATGATAATCATAGATTCATAATTTCATACTATCTACCATAGATTCATGGTATCATAGATTCATAGTTGTTCATAATATCATGGTTTTTATTTTTTTAAAAAAAAATAAAATGTAATTTGAAAATTATCAAAAAAATGTAATTTAATGATATTATGATATATAGAAATAGAATGCAAAAATGGAAAAAAAATGTAAAAAAAAAATGACATTATAATTAGCTTTGCACTTAATTCGCTTAACCTATCGAATTAAGTTGCTCTACGATCCTCTCTTGGGTGTAAGAGGAATCAAAGCATGTAGTTCTCTTTACCTTAAGAGTGCTCTTTCTCGGCTATGGAACCTCCCGAAGTGGCGAGACTGGGAGTTTCGGCGCAATAAGGATTAAAGAATTTAGAAGTGTAAGTTCTTTTGCCGGGTGATGGGCCTCCCGGCGGGCCACTCGATGTATTGTGCTCTTTTGAAGAAAGTGTATCCATTTCCAAACGTAAGTTCCCTGGTTTGTTCTTTTAGGAGGAAGTTGGGAAGTGAGGGGTAGTATGCAAGGATGTTGCATTGGAAATATGGCTAAGTATGGAGATGCTTCCCTATTGTAATTTTTTTTTATGTTATTATATTGGACATGTTATTAGTATTAAAAGTTAATGTATTAGTTGTTAGTTAGAATTTGTACATCTTGACATTATTCCTTTAATTTTAATGAAGATATTGGAAATTATTTTTATCATTAATGCATTGGTAAAATAACTAGTTAATATTATATTACCACATGTTCTCAATTAGTTTTAATAATTAGTCACCGATTTGTATAATTAATGAATATTTCCTAATTGATTATTAGTTTTAATGATTATTTCCTAATTGATTATCCAATTAGTTTTAATAACTATAATTGATTAAGATATCTGTATTCCGAATAACTAGTTAATAATTAGTTTTAATGAATATTTCCTGATTGATTTCCTAGAGTCCTGATATGGAAACAAGACAACTAGTCAATTAAAATTACACAAAAAACCATACTTTCCAGATTTTCTTAAGATCCAATATGTATTCCAAAGTACTCAAACTTAGGAAAAAAACATTTCAAGTATTGCAACTGTTAGATAGGAGATGCCATTACAATTTAATCAAACATGAGATATAAAAACCTGCCATTACAATCCTCTCAAACATATAACCTGCCACATCTGTGTCAAAGACACAATAAGAACCACAAAAGCATTTCAAGGATAAAAACATTTCAAGTATTGCAAATCAAGTAGATAGGAGTCGCCATTACAATTTAATCAAACATGAGATATAAAACTTGCCATTACAATCCTCTCAAACATATAGAACTCCGCCACATCCTGGTCAAAACATAAATAACGCTACAAAAGCACAAGGATAACGCCATAGTAGTTCATTAAAGTGCAAAAAGCATAATAGTTAGAAGGTTTTAACAATGTGACAACAAACCACAAGCAAAGAAACATAGTAGTTTTAAGCATCCATGGAACAAGAGCATCTAACAATGTAAATCAAAACTAAACATAGTAGTTCATTCAAGAGCATCTAAAAGTAGTCCATAGAAAAACATAAACCCAAAGATAGTAAGATGGTCCATATAGTAATAATCTACGGAGCATCAAATATAACGACATCAACACCAATTCACGACTCAGCCCCAGTAATGCAAGGAAATTTGTCATCCATCTTCTCCAGATAGCACAAGCACAAACCCACGCGCACTTTGTTCATCGTGGCACAATACTTCAAAAGCCCTATCAAGATCATCCTCATCGAACTCATCATCCATGGCAGCAGCGATCTGGACAATGACTCAATCCAATGTTTCTTCGGGCCTCCTTAAGGGTACAACTCAAATCCCCAACACCCTTCGCTATTTCCTCCATAGTGATATCAAAGCTTGCCTTTGAGGATCGATCACACGACCGTTTGTTTGGGTCACAACTAACACGGGTGTCTCTTGAGGTCGGGTTTCATTCTCACTTGGTGTTGTGTCCATAATCTCAATCCCTCGGATCTGCTTTCATTGTTTCCTTCATTGGATTCCTTCATTATCCCCAACACCAAATTGTTCAATATGGATCGTACGACCCCGCCAGCTTGATCATCCCTACAAATCAATCTTAGTTCTTCAAAATTGTGAATGGGTTTGTTCAGCAAGTCTCATATAGGATGTGGATCAAGTATTTTTAAAAGGTACACAACATTAGCAAGATTGCAACCGTTGGGAAATAATGAATTCAAAACTATGTATAAGACAACACAAAACTCGACATATCAAGTGTTGAAAGAATACCTCAAATGTAAGTACTCTGATGTCTCCTCCTCCATAACTAGTATCTTTAGTTCATCATTCCACCCAACACCGCCGAGATTCATGAGTTTCTTTATTTCTGGTACCGATTCTTGGTTCCTCATATGGTTTTCCACATTGTCTCAGTCCATCTTCTCAATGGGAAGGCCGTTGATAATAGAAGCGTACTCTCCACACAAAGGCCCTCTTGAAAAGACTTATCAACCTTTAAACCAAAATTTCGCCATATATCGCTATAGGCATGGGATGAGGACATCATCCATCTCCTCTTCGGTCCATCTCCGCTCGGGTCCCCTTACCCTTACGCTTTGAACCCACCGAGCTTTGAATCGACTGTGAGTCATAGGCCTCTTTCCCAAATTCAACATTGTACCTATTCATATAGACAACATGTGTATCAATATCTTGAGATGTTCTATATCAAGTTAAAGACCATAACAACTCAAATTAGCAAAATATTTAAAGAAAAAGCATGCTCTATATCTTCAAAACCTCGTTGTTAAACAAAATGGAAAGATTTGATATTGATTTGGAATTGAACCGCATGATGCATGTATCTTCCTATTTCAAAGAGTGTGAAAAAAGCTATGTAAAAATCGCTTTAACAAAAAGAATGGTTTGGTATTGATTAATAAAACACAATCAAATATTTGACTGATTCATGATCAAGCATCAATAATGAAAAATAGTGTCATAATCAGAATCGTGGAAGAGTCAACATAGCATCTATGGGTATAGGACACTACAACATAAAATAGATGTACCGTGTGACTAACACTGAATCGCAGCAGTTTATAGCCTTAGAATTTGTGCATAAATTTTACATGCAAATCTTTGGGTAATATAAATCTTATGCCTGGCCTAGTATAACTCAACTTTTGAGCTGAAAGAAGGAAGTTAATTTTGGTTATTTTAGCTTTCTATATGTATATCTTTAATTTGCTAATTAATTACTAGCACCCTCTTCCAAATAAGAGGTAAATAATTAAAACAGGGTGCTGGGTTTTAAATTTCATAATCAACCTGAATTAAATACAGAAATGAAAAAAAATCTGATCTAAGGGGAAGATATAAATCTTCACCTTTTCCATTTGATTGAATGTTTTTCTAATAAATTCAATGTATTGAATTAAATTGTCATTAGTCTTGAAGTGTCCAAATTTGAGAAACTCAATGTCCCAAATACAACAGATCATGAACCAAAGTTGTTAGTCCTGCGTGAGATCCTCGAAAGTGTTTTGGTTTATATATTTTAAAATTAAATTACATAACTTGATGCTAGTCGATTTTTGGTTTCTTAAACCTCAAACTCAAATTGATCCTGAATGTATTTGGCATTATCTTAACTGCACTAATATCAAACAATATTAAGAAAATATAAATCAAGCATTTTTTTCTTGGAAGAAACACACAAAACATCTAGCAATAATTTTTCTGAATGAATATTACACAACAACAAAAGAGTCAAACAAGCATTTTTCAGCTTGGAATAAAATACACAACTAAATTCCAAATTTGTTCTAATCACACCCCATGGCCATTGTAAACACGCCACATGGAGTTAGCATAGTTTCGTCAGATCAATCAGCCAACGCCTCTACCATTTCGTTGTTCCCTTATTACTACAAACAGGTGCCTCTTGCATTTGCATCGCTCATCTTCGACTCAATTCCTCCCCGTGGACATCATGTCATCTGGGTCGACATCCAAGATAAAATTATGAAGGACGCAACAAGCAAGGACCAAATCAACTTGGGTCTTCAGTGGGTGGAAAGGCCGGAAATCTAATATCCTAAATCGGCATTTTAGTAGTCTGAATGCTCTTTCCACTCTTGACCTAAGTTGTGAATGCCTTAGGTTGAATAGTTCCCTCTCATTCACCTGCCACGCCGGCCAGATTCATTCAAATGGTACGCGGACTTTGTATATGGGGATATAAACCCCCGTATATTCTGGTAGCGGCATCGACCAAGTAGAATTTCCCTATATATATGAATAAAGTATGTTATTCCTATTTTCCATCAATAAAATTAATGTCAAGTTGTTGATTAAAAATATTTCAAATGAACATAGAGATTACCTTCGCACTCGTACTCTTAGCCCGGCGGATAAGGCCTTTTTGATAATGCATCTTTCAACACAAGGGAAGTCATTTGTCAACCTTCCCAACCGCTAGCACATACACACAATTTTAAACTTGGGTCACATGCGCAAGTACATTTTGTGTAATGCCTTTGGCGACCTTGAAATTTAGTACTGGTCGATGGGACCCTAGCGGCAATGTGGGTACCATCAAAGGAACCCAATGCGTACCCTAGTGAAAATAATAAAATGATCGATTAATAAAAAATATCATGCTATTTTATTCTATAGTTTTATGGTTCATTAATACCTTGAAATATGGTGCATAATTTGGCTATTCAGATATCGCGGTGTGCCTCTCCGCGGGACTAAAGTTGTTTTACATAATCATCTCGGATTGCACAAATGGCTCAAGGACCGTGCATTGAAATATCGACTTCCAATGCTTGATCCCCCATCTGGAAATACGATTTTCATTACCCATTCCTAGAATGGTGACTAACCGTGTGGAGAAACATCGCAACTGTTCTTCCACGGATGATGTATTGTATCTCGTGTATAGGCCTTTTTGTAATGCGAAAATTGATGAAAGTTTTAAGAATGTGGCGGATTCATTCCGAATGTACTCACACAATTGTTTTGCCCACCTTATAGTATACCGACGCATTAGTCCATTTCTATGATGATCTCTTACGGTCACGCATTTATAGGGAAGTGACGCAGCGTTACGAAAGTGCCTACAAGCATTATCACTACCACTAGAATCATATAAAATCAAAAGGCCGACATACAACAACTCATTCAAATCAAGGCATCCATTACCAACCCTATCAATGAAATTCAATGACTATCACCATATGGTATCACAAAAACAAAACAATTCAAAATGAAATTCACTAGAAATAGTAAACATTGTTCTTTATATGAACCAAAAATTCAATTACACACAAAACCCAAGCTAATAAAGCATGAGAAAAACATAATGAAGAACCAACTATGATAAAATGGGATAAGAAAAACATAAACAATAGAAGAGTAGACACAGGAGAATGGATCAGAAAATAGAAAGAAAAATCCAAAAAAAAAAAAAACAGAAGAACATGCCATGATCACCAAAAATAAAATAAGTCATAAAATAAATCGAATCCAAAATAGGAAAGAAGACAACCAAGAATGAAAGAAAACATACAAGAAAATGTCCAGACAAGAATAATAATAAAAAGAAGAGCATGCTTTGATTAGAAAAAAAAAGACCACGTACACAACAACTCATAAGGGAAATAAGTACAAGGCAGGAGAATAAAACCAAAAAAAAAAAAAAGAAACAAGATAAAAGAACATGTCATGATTTAAAAAAAAAGAACTAAAGCATCAACAACTCACATATGAAATTGATGACATTCAAAGAGAGAAGTAGACACAGGAGAATGAAACAGAAAATAGAAAGAAAAATCCCCAAAAAAAAAAAAAAAAAGAGAACATACCATGATTACCAAAAATGAAACATGTCATAGAAGAAAACAAATCCAAAATAGGAAAGAAGACAACCAAGAATGAAAGAAAACAAACAAGAAAATGTCGAGACAAGAATAATAATAAAAAGAAGAGCATGCTTTGATTAGAAAAAAAAAAGACCACGTATACAACAACTCATATGGGAAATAAGAAAAACTACAACACACATAACATTTCAATTAAGGTGAACGATCAAGCAAACAAGAAAAAATAAGTACAAGACAGGAGAATAAAACCAAAAAAAAAAAAAAAAGAAACAAGATAAAAGAACATGTCATGATTTAAAAAATAACTAAAGCATCAACAACTCACATATGAAATTGATGACATTCAAAGAGAGAAGTAGACACAGGAGAATGAAGCTTGTAAAATAGAAAGAAAATCCCCAAAAAAAAAAAGAGAACATACCATGATTACCAAAAATAAAACATGTCATAGAAGAAAACAAATCCAAAATAGGAAAGAAGACAACCAAGAATGAAAGAAAACATACAAGAAAATGTCCAGACAAGAATAATAATAAAAAGATGAGCATGCTTTGATTAGAAAAAAAAGACCACGTATACAACAACTCATAAGGGAAATAAGAAAAACTACAACACACATAACATTTCAATTAAGGTGAACGATCAAGCAAACAAGAAGAAATAAGTACAAGACAGGAGAATAAAACCAAAAAAAAAAAAGAAACAAGATAAAAGAACATGTCATGATTTAAAAAAAAAAACAACTAAAGCATCAACAACTCACATATGAAATTGATGACATTCAAAGAGAGAAGTAGACACAGGAGAATGAAACAGAAAATAGAAAGAAAAATCCCCAAAAAAAAAAAAGAGAACATACCATGATTACCAAAAATAAAACATGTCATAGAAGAAAACAAATCCAAAATAGGAAAGAAGATAAACCAAGAATGAAAGAAAACATACAAGAAAAATGTCCAGACAAGAATAATAATAATAAAAAAGATGAGCATGCTTTGATTAGAAAAAAAAAGACCACGCATACAAATAACCTCATAAGGGAAATAAGAAAAACTACAACACACATAACATTTCAATTAAGGTGAACGATCAAGCAAACAAGAAAAAATAAGTACAAGACAGGAGAATAAAACCAAAAAAAAAAAAGAAAAGAAACAAGATAAAAGAACATGTCATGATTTTAAAAAAAAACAACTAAAGCATCAACAACTCACATATGAAATTGATGACATTCAAAGAGAGAAGCAGACACAAGAGAATGAAACAGAAAATAGAAAGAAAAATCCCCCCAAAAAAAAAATAAGAGAACATACCATGATTACCAAAAATAAAACATGTCATAGAAGAAAACAAATCCAAAATAGGAAAGAAGACAACCAAGAATGAAAGAAAACATACAAGAAAATGTCCAAACAAGAATAATAATAAAAAGAAGAGCATGCTTTGATTTGAAAAAAAAAAAAGACCATGTATACAACAACTCATAAGGGAAATAAGAAAAACTACCAAACACACAACATTTCAATTTAGGAAAATGATCAATCAAACCAAAAAGAAGTTAAGAAAGGAGAATAAAACAAAAAATAAATAAATAAAATAGAAGAACATGCCATGATTTTAAAAAAAAACAACCAAAACATCAACAACTCACATATGAAATTGATGACATTCAAAGAAAAAAGTAGACACAGGAGAATGAAACAGAAAGTAAAAAGAAAATTTCCAAAAAAAAAATTAATTAGAAGAACATGCCATGATTACCAAAAAATAAAACATGTCATAAAAAAAATAAAATCCAAAATAGGAAAGAAAAATTCATCAACAGCTCACTCATGAAATTCATCACATCCAAAGGAAAAAGTAGACAGGAGAATAAAACAAACAATAGAAGAAGAATTCCAAAAAAAAAACATATTAGAAGAACATGAACTCCTAAACATGGCATCTAGATCACTCATGAACTCCTAAAACCACCGGAAAACAGGTAAAATTATTTTGCAAGTAAATAATAATAAATTTGGAACCCTAAACCCTAGGGAATAAAGAGTATACACTTGTCCGTCGAGAAGGAGATCTCACTGGAAGAGGAAATTGAATTCTTGAGTGACTGGTCTGTGAGAAAACAGTCAAGATTCATAAGGAAAAAGAGAAAGGAAAAGGATTCGATCCAAAAAATACTTTTACCTAACGTGAGGGGGCCGGATAGTCGATCTCCGGCTGCAAATGTGCATAATCGCCGATGAATGGAAGGAAGCCGAGATCTATTAAAACCAGATTTCCGGCCTTGGTGAGGAAAATGAAGAAAAAAAAGATATAAGAAGCGGAAAACTCACCCGAAAGTTAGGGATTTGGCCGAGAACACGAGTGGAGCCGATCTCAAAGCCGAAAAGGTGTGGATGGCCGGAGAACACGAGAGAAAAGCTGGTCTCCGTAACTAGGGTTCGGAGAGGGAAAGATCGAGAGGAGACGCGAGTTTTCAACTCACTCTCTGGGCCACCGGGCTGAGCTGATGGTTATATAGTAAGCCTGATTTCCAAATAATTTCGGTCCAAAATCTAATCGCTCCAGCCCATTTTTTTGGCAAGTGGCCACTTCCCGAAGTGGGTCGGGGCTCCGCTGAAAAGAATGAGCGGAGGTGGCCCACTTCCCCACTTCCGCCCCCCACCTTCGGGGAAAAGAACTCACCCTAAACTGGACTGGAGTTGTCACCCACTTACCTATTCATCTGCTGGCCCGTTCCGCTCTTGCTCAAAGATCTGGGGCCGCTGTTGTTAACTCATCATGTTATCGGTGAAGAAGAAGTCACTGCCTGGACTTCCTACCGCTTCTTGTCAGTTGTTGCGCACGCCTTCCAATCATCTATGCAAACTTGAATTTCAATGTTTGGTGGTGACAACAATGAACGTGTTGAATCCAAAGATGTTTCCACTTGCAGACCGAAAGTCCGCCGCACGCCATCGTAGACATAGGGCACGCAAAAATATCCTTTACAAGTAATGAAAGAATAGGATCACCGGATTTCCATTACCTTGCCACCAATGAAGAATGTCAAAAGTCATATCTACATTCACGTCCTCGGAGAACCCGAAGGTGGTATTCAAATACAGTCGACCTCGTGTATTGAGAACCCCTAGGCTTCTTCTTCGCTTGCCTTTGTCGAAATGAATCTCCCCACTCTTGCTTTGGAATTTGTCCCTGCCGCCCGGTTACAACCTGTGGAACTATATGACTATAACGAGCAATAGCTCTCATACGATTCAACGAGTTGTAACTTAACTTCACTAACAATTACACTAACATCCGTGAAATCGCTGTAATCCTGGTCCATACCATTGAGAGTCTAACTCACTCATGACCCATTGTTGACTATCTTGACCTCCATTAAACCCTAAGAACTTGTAATAAGCTTCTAAATATGCATTTAAACCTTCTAATTTTTGCCTAAGATCTAAAGCAAATGCAACTAAAGCAATAGGAGGTATATTTCTATAATAGCTCAACCACTTTGCCTTCATCTCTAGAAGGCCCGTAACTAATTGAGCATCTAATCTAAAGTTCCACATTTGTTCAGCAATATCAACAGCACCATACAAGAATAAATGTGCGGTGGGAAAATAAACTTGCGAAAATAAATTTGTACATGTATTAAACACAGAAAGCAATTTCATAACTCTAGTAGCAATATTCCATTGGTATTCAAATAAACTAAAATTAGGCAAAGCTTCATTAACAAAAGCAGTCAACAATGTCTTATAAGGAAATGTCACATTAAGAAGCCTATAGGTAGAGTTCCATCTAGTTTTAACGTCTTTTGGGAATTTTTTAGGCCTCATGTTATTTGCTTTACAATAACGACCCCATTGTTTCATCAATGTCATGTTCCTTCCTATATATAATACTATATCCCTAATCGGTCCTACAAATTGTTTTAGTGACTCTAATCCAGTTTGTACACATAAGTTCAATACATGACAAGCACATCTAATATGGAAATATTTGCCCCCGCATGAAGGCCTCAAATATTCTTCCAAAGGTCTAATCAAGGCCGTATTAGCAAAGGCATTATCAAATGAAATTGAAAAAATTCTAAAACTCAAACCATATTCTTCGATGATCCCACGAATCATCCTATAAATATTATCGGCGGTATGAGACTCGTTGAATACCCTAAAAGCAATGACTCGCTTTTGGATATTCCACGAGTCATCAATCCAATGTGCCGTAATACCCATAGAAGAATTTTCATGGAATACATCAGTCCATATATCAGAACATAAAGAAACAGAGGAGGTACAAGAGCGAAAATACTCACAAAGATTTTCTTTTCCATGTTTGTATTGTTTGAAGATCGTTCTTTGAATCGTCCTCCTTGATACCTTTTTGCATGCCGGTTCTGCAACGTCTCATTGATGCACTCTTGCACTTGGCAACGCTCATGAAAGTTGAATGGCAAGTGCTCCACAAAAATCGTCTCAGCGATTTTATCCCTATACCTCGGTTGAGAAAATGTAAATAAAGAAGAGTGGGAACCCGCATCTTCGCTTCACGGGCGAATCGAATTTGAGATTGATTTCGAGGATTTCCTACTTTGTCCTGGATGCTTCTTCTCCATATGTCTAGCAAATGTGCCATACCCTCCTCCCTTGCCATGCTTAAATTCGAAGTACAATACTTACATTTAGCATGAGTTACGTTGCCATCATTGTCATACACTTTTGTAAAATGGACTTTAAAAATATCGGATTTTGAAGTTGTTTCGAAGTGGGATTTGTTCCTCCTCCAGGTTCGAGGGCGAGCGATGGGCGGTGTCGGTGCATCGGCTACACCTTCGTACTCTTCTTGCCATTCATTGCTCTCTTGAGTAGGCAAGAAGGCCGAACCGACAATGCCTTTTCCCCTCGATCTTCCACCACCACGTGATGCCATTTCTCTTGAGTAAGCCGAAGTGTCGAACCCCGATCCAATGAAGGGAATTGTTGAGAGCCTTGTTGAGAGTCTTGAGACTTGAGAGAAATATAGAAATTAGGAGAGAATAGAGTTTAATGTGAGTGAAGAATGATATTGAAGGAGAGGAGGAGTATATATAAAGATTAAAATAATTAAAAGAAAAAAAATTAAACAAAAATAAAAATAAAAAAACCAACGGCTGTGTAGCCGTTGATAACTCTGTCTCTCTGTCTCACAGGCTGATTAAATTTTTTTTTAATTAAAATAATAATAAACCACGGTTCGTACGGTTGAGCCGTGGGTTGACCACGCTGCGGGTTCCAAATATATGGACCGTGGCAGGCTCGCCATCAGGCGGGCGATTCACGGGTTCTACCGACCAGCCGTCAGTTGACCCGGCGGGTTTTCCCGGGCCGGTTCCGGGCCTAAACCGGCCCGTGCCCCCCTCTAGCGTAGACTCATTCCTTTACATACAATGTGTTTTGAGTAATGATATACAAACCTATTAGATTTATTGAATGTTTGGTATCCGTTCAAGTTATCTCGAGATGGATGATTCCAAGAAAAAATTAATGGTTTTAGTCATAAGGAAATTAACTATAGGTCCTTGGAATAGTGTCTAAATGGTCACATGATCTTTGGGGTAGGTGTGTGTGGGGGGTGTAGCGTATAGTGGAAGGAGGGGTCCCCGGTTACTGTTTTTAAAGACCTATAAATAATTTCTCCTTTAGTCATTTAGTGAGCATGTTCGGTAACTCTATTCAGTTTGTATATCATTACTCATGTTTTTTATAAATAATAATTTATTAAAATAAATAATTATGAGCATTATAATTTCAAATTTGATACTATCTGATAAAATAAATATTATCATATTTTAGGCACATTTGAGTCAACCATCGCTTCATGCCATGTTCTGTTTTTATTCTATTAATTCTCCTTTTTTCCATTTTAGTTTATTGCTAATTATTTTTCATTTCTCTTTTGACCTATACTTTTTTATTTTGATATTTTTAATTTAAATTTAAGAATTCGAATTTGTTTCTAATGCATAAATCCATAATATGTTTCCACACTATGAAAACATCAGCCAAATTTCTCCACACGGGCTTTTTAAATAAGAGAACAGCAGTCCACATGGCTCTACTTGATTGGACCTTTTCTCCGGCGCTGTAGAAATTATATATGTATTTGACTTCTTGAATTGCAAATACCACGAATATATAGTTTTTTCAGTCCCTATATTTTCTTTAAGAAAGTGATAGAATTTTTTTTAAAAAAATAAAAATTTACACCAATTTTATAATTGACATGTATCTAAAACTTGTCATTTTTTTAGATCAAAATTATTCTATTAATTCATTAATTATTTATTTTTTTTATTTTTTTAATATTCTTTTAAAAACTATTTATAAGAAAGATAATATCAAATTAAAATTACTAATAGTTAATTATTTTAAAAACTCAATGCTTCATTTGAAATTTAAAAAATTTGAAATTCAAAATTTATCTGCCTATCACCTGTAGATTATAAAAATAGAAAAAATATTTTATCTATCCTTCTGAGTTCTGATTATTGTTCTGAGTTTTTATTTTTATTTTTTAAAAATAAAGCTGCCATTTTCAACACATTCTGAGTTTTTTTTTTTAATAAAAAAATATCCCTAAAATCGTGATGATGGTTTTAAGGTGGCGTTTGGCTCGGGGGAATGGGAAAGGGAATGGAATCATTCCCATCCCCCCTTTGGGTTATACAGAAAAGGATATGCACTGGGTATGAGAAAAGAATGAGTAGTCGAAAGTGAGAGAATGTCATTCCACCCAAAATGCTGATTCTCGGGTTATGAAGTTATGTTTTTGTTCCTGATTTTAGAACATAGCATAACAACATATTAATCACTACTCATTCAATCGGTTTAAAAATTTTAAAAAAAATTTCAATGAAAAGACTAACATTATAATCTACGAAATAAATAATATTAAGTAATTAATTAATTATTTTTAATAATATTATAATAAAATTTAATATTTAATTTAAATAATTTTTAAAAATAGTTATTTATAGTAATTAATTAATTATAATTCTTAAATATCTAAAAAATAATTACCATTTAACCCACCTCATTATCATATATAACATTATTTATTTATAAGGACATTTTATCACAAGCTTTTTTTTAATTATTTTTCTCATTCCCAATAAACTATCCTTCTAATCCCTTCCATCAGAAGATGATGACACAACAACATTTAAACCAAAACATGACCATATATATAATAAAGTTTTTAAAAGATACTTTTGTGATAATTTTTAAAAATTACTTTTTTGACTTTGATATTCGATAATTCCAACTTTCAGGCTTTTCTTTTCATACACATCCTTACAATAGTACTAAATTGGTTACGAGATGGACAAAGTTGAGAAAACAACATCTGAAAAATAATTCCCAGGATCGCAAGTCAAGAGTCAGATACCAGGCAAACTACAGCACAACAGACATTAACCAGGTTTAGGCAAATCACAAAAATCAGAGCCACTGATCATTCATTCTAATGAGGGGGAAATCATTTCATATTTGATTACTATATCCATCAGCATGGTTCAAATTAAAACCTATATCATGCACACCCCTACTTACAATATTATCCGGCCTACCCATGCCAGGGGCAACTAACTAAATCATACGAATTTTATTTATGCACAGCATAAAATGTTGATCAGACCTGTTTGCGAATTAAAGGGATTCCAACAGTGCTAGGTATTCTTTAATCGCTTCCCCTTCTTTTGTGACATCGATGTCATAGTCTGCTAAAACATCCCCTGTCAACTCTTTGGCGATCTCATCTTCCATTTCCTCATCTCTCTGCCACACATGATTCTTGGTAGTAGCTGCTTCTGATGAACCTTCTGCACCATTTGCTGCAGGAGGGATTTCGGCCATGACTTCCTGGTTTTGCTCATTGTAGCCAGAGATTATTTCTTCAATTGGTCTTGATCCGTCACTTTCGGTCAGTGAGGTATTTACAGCATCTATTGCTGCAAAAAATCAGGAATGAAGGTTGTTTACAAAGATCTCACATCCAGTTATATGACAAGAAAGTGGTTTGTTTAATACCTGCAGCAGTTTGTCTCTGGGCTGCACGCGCCTTTCGAGTCTCAATGCGTTGCTGAGAGATGAGGTGTTGCTCCGATTAGAATGAATCACAATGAGAATGATACTTGAAGACTCTAATGTTCGTAAGGATTGAATACCTGCAGGTCGCAATTCTTTTGAGGATCAGTTAAGATATCTAATGCTTCTTGGAAATTGTTTTCATTCAACCGAAGAGCTTCCGCTGCAAGACACCTCTCAAACCTGCAAATATCATGTTCACCAAAACAGATGGTGCTTTTATGAACCTTGTAGGATCTAGAGATATGTCAACAGACAGTTCGGTGAAACAAGCTAGAATTTAAAAGAAACCAGTTTTACTTGAGGGAAAACTACCATCTTGTGCAACGAAACAAGTGAAGGCCAAGAGATTTTATATTTTGGCATTAAAGAAACCAAATACAGAGTAATGCACTCGCTTATCATAACTGTAGGAAGGAGGTGACCTTTATTTGGTTCCAATAGATAGAAACAAATTAATGTTTTATTGCTCATACACAAATTCAAGGCAGCTAATCTCAAATCCTAGAAGGCAGCAAGAGACATGAAAGGCACGACGTGGTAAATCATATAGAAGCATAGCTAGGCTCTTCAATATATATATATAGAAAATGAAAATTAAACATCTATGAAAACATCAAAACTATCGAAACTTGGCCAATTAAATTACAAAGCAGGTTGATTCATAAAGAGTATTAGATGGAATTCACTGTATTGCGAAATAGAAGTGCCAAAAAGGTTAATTTGCTTACCCAATTGAGACTAATTCTTGCAGTATGTGCAGATCAACAGCTTTTTTCAGAGGAGTCTTGCCATATTTCTTCTGCTCCCTTCAAGTTGTTACAAAAAATTATTCAATTAGATTGAAATAGATAACAGCTAGTTTGTACTTATTCTAAGAGAAGTTTACATGATCTCCTGTTGTCGTTGAATGTCTTCTTGATGTCTACGGAGTTTCTTCGCCCGCTCCTCGACAAGAAAATCAACAGCTGACTGAATATCTTGACCAGTCATTCTTAGAGCCCTTTTAGCTGAACCTTCTTTATAGCCCATGTTCATCAACAGTGACAAAGATTCATCTGGGATTTGAAGCTTAAATGACAAAAAGAGAGCTTAAGTGTGCATGCATAAACAAGTTATTCTCAAAGAGAAGTTGCTGGAACCTGAAGAAATTTAGCTTGTGCAGAGTCCAGTGCTTTGCGAGATTCTGCATACTTGCCGCTGTGATAAGCCACAACTCCTTCCAAGAGTTCCAGTCTCAGGTATCTGTTATGAGAAAAAACAAAGGGCCCCACTTTCAAAAGGAATTCCAAGAGAACACATTAAGATATGATGGGATCAGAAATGGTTATAATGAACAATACTCACAAGGCAAGTTCTGCGTGCTGTCCTGATTGGAGGAGTCTGAACCGAGTTGAGTCCTTGCCATGGGACCGTTCAAACCCTTTTCTAGCCTTTGCCAGGCGTACGCCTGCCACCGATAGACATGAGATGTCTCGAAGCATGAAATAGCACCATACAGTATCCAATTGAAGTATTGGCACATTGTCAATCATCTGGAGACAAACAGCAAGACAGCAAGAAATGTAAAGACAAACATGGCCAGAAAAATCATGGACTCCTGAGCTCAAGAGATTTTTAGTACCTCAATGAACTTGGGGTCACACAAGGAGAATGCCTCCTGCAAGTAAGAAATTGAGAAGGTAAGATAACTAGTGGAATTTCATTACCAAACAGGAATAACCACAGCCTTTTCCCAGCCCTTCAATTTAAGGAACTGATGAAACTTTTAAGCTATCCAAGGGCATTATGGTGAGGATAGTAGAGCACCATTGGAACTAACCTCTCCCATAGACAGTACGTCAAGTGCATCCTTATACTTCTCATTTTTAATGAGGCTTCTTGCATTTGCATGTAGCATCAGACCCATCATGACTCCTCTGCAAATTATGTTGGAAAAGAACTTATTTTCAGAATTTTGATTGATGCTGATAGATTACTATGAAGGCAAACAAGTGAAGAAAAGCACTGGGAAATCCAGGATACAGTACTTTTGGTCTGTTTCAGATCCTAAGTTCACTTTCTGACCACTTTGATCTTCGAGTTCAATATTAAAATCTTCCATAGGCAACGAGCCATCTGCGTGCCTCCCAGCCAATGCCATAGCAGCAGCCCTTTAAAAAGTTATGGTGTAAGTTCTCTGATGTCAAAGTGGCCAATTATGATGGAAAAAACAAGGATAGAATAAGAATAGACATTAAGTTTTAAGTGAAATAACTTCTATTCAGCATCCTTGCAAAATTAGAAAAATTAGTAAAAATATAGATTTGCATCAAAGATGCAATACTAATGTAGAACATATCAAGATAAATCCTGCATCTTCTAATATCATAGCATTCACATCAGTATTATGATTATTGGAGTGCAAAATTAGAACTTCAATCATCTAGAGGATAAGATGTTCACTGAAAGACTCCACCTTCAACAAAATATGGTAGCTAAGGGAATCTCGATTTTGGGAAGGTCTACAAGCAACCAACAAATTTTTCACAAAGAAAGACTCAAATCCTACCATATTAAAGTAATGAGATGGAATAACTTGTTAGTATCATCAACAACACTATTCTAAAATTCATTAACAGAAAACTCATGATATTGCATCATAAATGCAATAATGACTTAAGTTATAAGCTAGTAGGTAACTAGGTATTTCTTTCCCTCTCTAGATTAGCATCATAGGCTTGATTTTCTGTAATTCAATAGTTATGCAAAACCATTATTATCAAAATTTCAACCACAAATACACTCCATTCATTTTTTTTTTTCATTTTCTTCTCAAATTAATTAAAAACTCATTGATCTTATTGAAGCAACTCAAAAGTAGATTCCAAATGCTTCTCAATCACATGTATTCCTCCATGGAAAATCCATGGTAGCCATTTTTGTCCTTCCTCTATCATATAAAGAGTTTTCAGAATGTTTCCCTTATGCAGCCTTTTTCCTCAACAAAATCATTCAGTCATGTTTCACCATATAGTCTATATAGTCTAGTTGGAATGTTGGATACAATTATATGAGGACGACACTCCAATTTGATTCAAAATACCTTGGCCAGGTCATTCTGGCTTACTTGTTTTGAGATTATGTTCCTTCGAGCTTCCTTAGAAACTTGATCATAGCATTCAATTTATGAGCTTTATATGCTAATAGATTGATTTTAAAATATTTCAGTGGAGTCCAACCAATTGAAAAGTAGATACCTTCATCAGTAACAAATAGCATTAGGGAAGTACCTAGGGCGGGAATTTTATTTGTAAAAAGAACAAGGATAAACTTTTGCAATGTTTGATGCTGAAAAGATCATCACATGCTTTTTTGAGTCTCAGTTCAACTGTTTGCACTCTATTGCAGTTCCAATGGCATAAGTTCGCAGCTAGTCCAACATAATCTTATCCAACGCACATAGAAACAATTGCACTAAATAAAAGAACTCTTGCTCATTTTTTTTAAACCTCTTTTTAGTAAATAACTCTTACACAATACCATTTCATGATATCTGTCAACAGCACAACCAAAGGATCATATTGGCAACAAATTACTACAATTATATCATCAAACAAAACCAGTGATTCAGGAGTGAAATTGCAGAGAATCTCCAAATGCATAATTACTGCTCCTTTACATAATTTCACCCGAAGAGCTTTAAGACCAAACTCCACAATAAGCGCTGATCAAAACATGTGAAAAAAAAGGAAATAATTGAAGAGACTCACCGTAACCTAGCGAGCTTCTGGGAACGATCGGCCTGGGCAGCGGCCTCATCGTTGAGTGCCTTGCCACGATCAGCAGAGACAACGCTCGTGAGGACCTTGGAGTTGTTTTTCAGGCCAAGCTGCAAGAGAGTCTCAGCGCCGTCCCCATCCTTGAGGATTTTGCCTCCGCAGATCAAATTGATGCGGTCCGGCGACCCGCCCGATCGTCGGGCGACCTCAGCGCGGAGCATCGGAACAGTCCACGACGATAGGTCGACATCCATGACCCCCGACCAAGCGCCAGCAAGCTTCAGCTTCGCCGGCGCTGACGGAGAGAGGACTGGTTTCTCGTCGGAGTCCATCGGGGAATTCGAAGAATGGAGACTCTCCTGGATTGGAATGGGGTTTATGTTGAGATATATATAGAGACTTGAAGAGCAAGTAACAACCAGATTACCTCGTGATTTTATTAGAACAGATCTCGAGGCATCAGAGGCGGCTCAAGGATAAAATAAGTGAAACAACCTCTTTAACCACCAAATTTTAAGGATCCCATGTTTATTTTTTATCTTATAAGATTTTTTTATTCTAATTTTAATAATATATTATTATAATAAATTGATATTTAAAAATTTAAATTTAAATTTTAATAGCTATTGGAGGTCTCATACAAAGTTTAAACCTTAAAATTTTTTAAAAGCCTATTATTGTAGTTATAATAGTTATTTGAATTTTGTATGATAAATTAATATTTAAAAATTTTAATTTATAATATGTTGGAGCCCCCTATTATATTTTAATTTAAAACTTTTTAAAACTTTATCATACTAATAATAATTATTATTTATTATAGTATATGTATATTTAATTTTTTTTAATTTAATATCTAATCAATTATATATTTTTTGTCAATTAACTTTTTAAAACAAAAGATAATAAACTAATGATTTAACAATAGAACCTGTAAAAGTGTTTGTTAAAAATATTATTAATTGTATAAGTGTTTGTTAAAAAACTAATAAAATTTATTTTATATTAAATAATTAAAAACCTCATTTTAAAATTTCACTTTAGGCTTCCAACTCTCTTGAACCGTCCTTGCAAGGCATGTCATCTAACTCAGCTTTAGCGAACAAAAGTTTGGATAGAAAGAGGCCGGAAAGTGCGAGCGTATTTGGGCCTGGCTGACGGATCCGGATCCAAATTCGATACTTAAAAATAATTTAAAATTTTTTTAATTCTTGAAATTTTGGGTGGTTGAGATTAAAAGTTGGTCTGAGCACTAAGAATGAATAAATAATAAAAAGAACTTAAAAGTGAAAAGGTTTATAAGCATCCTTCCCATATAACCCAATTAAAAGTTTTTTTGGTCGGTGGAAATATAAAACCAAGTAGATTTCATTTTGAGGTGTTTGGTTCTAGGGCTAATGATATCAGAGGATGGTGAAGTCCCTGATATCCTAATTTTGTACGTTATGGGCGTGTTTGGTACTCATCTGATATTATTTAGTATGTTATTGAAGGTAGTTAAGCAAATTAAATTATTTCCTACCATCTAACACAATGTTATTAATATTTGATGAAAATTTATTACCTTAACTTTAAAAGTTGGAGTTAACATTAATATTACTTATTATATAAAACAGAACATTAATATTACTTATTAATATATTAAACCATCAAATTTATTTGCAAAACTGTGTAAGATCAATTTAACAAATAGTTCTAAATTTGATTCTTTTTAAAGATTAAACAAAAGCTCTAATTATTGGATCCACTAGCTTAATGAAGGCAAACACACCACACATTATAGTGACAGATACATAGATGTAAAAGAGCTTTCTACCGACTAATACACATCTACACAACATTTTTCCACTTTTCCATAACATGCATATAGTACATATATATAATGTTCACGGGCATGAAAACTAAACCAGATGAACTATAGTTTACGGCGACTCTTTCATATATAACACAACAAGATGACTATTTGCACGCAACGCCTAGTATTCTGTATGTACAAACCTAACCAAACGGCATTATTTGCACCATCAGCTCTATTTTAAAACAGGATCCTTTTTCTGTCCGAGCGACCACAACCAAGATAAGATGCGGCGATGCCCGGGCTTCTAATTATGGCGAAACAACACTGTAGTCAGTGTACCCTGTCATCAGTCCCCTCTGCACATGACTAGAAGATCAGATATAAGGACATGAATATAGACTTACAGTTCTCCATTCCTTGCATGAGTGTCTCCTAGAAATCCTACGTCAAATTTCCAGTTATCATGGCATCATCTAATTGATAATTTGATAACCCCTGTCAACAAAACAAGAAATGTTGAGAGGTCACGAACAAGGTCAGATCATGGTTGTATAGCCATCTGAACCAAAGAGCGCGACTTGGAGCAACTTAACCAGCATGAGAAAAGCCCCATGAGGCCTGTAGGAGTTGGCTGGCCTATATCACTCTCCCTTCTATGCAGAGATCTCAAGAACTCCTCAGAGCTTAAATTACCATCACGATTTGCATCAAATATATGAAAAATGACATCAACCACATTATCACTGATGGAGGTACCACAAACCTTCAAAAGAAAAGAAATATGGTATCATTAAAACAAGGATTTCAATACACATGTAAAATTGTCAGGAAGAGGAAAACATCTTAAAGACTTATTGGCTTATTTCAGTTTTAAAAATACACTAACCAAAACCAACTGAAATGTAAAACTACCACGTTGAGAGTCTTTCAATTTAATGATTAAAACAGTTGACGGACTGGTATCAGAGAACAGTTTCTTCTGGCACTGCAGCCAGTGGATGATCATCTGAAATGTCAAGTTTGCATGGGAAGTAAAACCACCGAGTCATACCTGGGATGCAGCTCTTTGGAAATCCTGCTTTGTCAACAAGCCATTTATTTTTCCATAGCTGAATAAAGCCAGGGTCAAGGGTTTTAAGCTTCTACGCAAGTCTGCAAAGGCCTTAAATTCCTGAAAGTTTCATATAAAGGATTACTAAAACACAGAATGACAATGAGACCATAATGCAATAGCATAAAAAATGCTTAACTCTCACCTCAAAGGTAATTCGCATTTTTTTCATATCTGGGTATTGCTCTAATTCATCTACCCGGTCAAGAAACTTGTTGATATGATTAATGTCAGCAGAAGCAACCATTGATAATGCAAAATCTTTTGCAGGAATGGTACCCCGTGAATTGAAGTCATAGTGAGCAAACTCCAAGAGCACAATCTATGAAAATTAAGCAGTTCACGATATCAGAAGCAAAACATGCTAATCAACGAAGCCTTGAGAAATCATTAATACATGCAAGAACCACCAAGCTCAAGCTCAAGCTCCACAATCCCCTTATACCAACAAAATGAGATTATCAATCCCACAGAGAGGGCTCCTCAAACAAAAATGTATAATCAATCCATAATAATAGAATGAAAATCAATGCATCAGAATAAACAAGGAAACTATAAGGTTTTACTCGGTTTTTTAAAGTTTAATATTCATTTTTGTCATTTTCTTTCAATAAAATGTACCTAGAAAAGTTCCATGAGACAATTATAAGCATAACTAAGATACTAATTTAATTTTAATCTTCATCATTACAACAAAAGAAACTTTCAGCTTTATTAATAAAAATAGATGAGTCAATTCCTTTTTCCCTCATTCAGCAGAATTTTCTAGGCCTTGGGGAAAACTTATGACCAGAAAACCATAGATCCAAGAACGGTACCCAATAGGCAGCTGCATGGTTATACTTCTGAAAAGACAAGACTGCCAACTCACTGGAAAGGTTAAAGGTTCTAATAAAATGGGAGAAGTTGGCTAAAGATCCCAACTAGCAATCATTGGCATTTCAGGCATCTATTTTCAAGTAAGGTTTCATTTATTAATTAAAACTTATAACTTTCAAAAGAAATAAATATTGGCAACAAAAACTACTAATTGGAATCTTGGCTATTGCATGTCCTAAGTGGATCAATAAAGAGACACTGAACTATATCAAAGTCCACAATGGTTTGGGAGAATTTCCATTATGCTTTCATTAAACTTGGAGATGCAATGTTGTCTCCCAATACTACCGCAGATATCACATGTTAATTAAAATTCTCCTGAATATGCTTCAAATTAATTGAGTACAAGCCCAAGATTTTGAACAAGTAATTTTCCCTCCACCAAATTTTCAATTAAGAAGGGTAGGAAAAGATGACTGAAAGTCAATGTATCACCAGCTGATGGAGACTCCTCAACTAAAAGCAAAATTCATACAAAACAAGGCTGTCCAGTTGTTCAAAAAGAAAATAAATTTATCAAGATAGCAGGTGGCAAATCTAACAACAGAAACACATAGGCTCAAATGCCAGAATTTCATTCAAAGCAAACAAAACTAATTCAGAAGCCTAATTCTTTGGTATGTCTCATCTGAGGGAGCCTTGTGATTTGGATTGCTAAATGCCTTTGCGAAGTCATGGAAACCCCTTTCACCAACTAAATTGTTTGAATAATACAAATCTATGCTTTCCAAATATCTATTTCTTCACCGATAGACTGCTTACAACTATAATATTCTCACAAGTCAAACAAAGAACTATCCAGTTCACTAATTATCAACAACTTACATGAAGAAATGCTTTCAGATGTGAAGTACAATGATCACTCAAATTAAAATTATCCTCATCAATTCCGTTTCTGTTCACAAAAATAGTTAAACAGCACAATATTTATCAAACATATGTGCAATTGAATTTAAGTTTTAAAATATTTATGTGTACTGAAGCATAATATCCAAGCATTTATTTGTGCATTGGCTTGATCAATTAGGATGTTCTTAAAATTAATCAAAACAAACAATACAAAAATGAGTAGATGGATGTGATATTATTTGATGGTAAAAGTAGAGAAAGAAAAAAAAAACCACGCAGAATGACATAGGTGTGAATTAGAGTACCTCATCATGCAAATCCCGCAAAAAATGGACAAATTTATCATGCTGGAGGCATCCATTTCCATCCTTACCAAAGAAGTACTCCACAAGGCCTCCATCTTCCACAGGCCTGTCAAGTTTAAGGCCTACACGCCTTCCGTTTCTATGGCAGGCACCTTGTCTATTATAAGATCTCATCAAAGCCATCACCTTTTTAAATTCATCTCTATGAATCTCTCTGTCAGAAAAGCAGACCAACCAATTAAAACGAGGATAAAACAGAAGGTAGCTTGATATGTATCAGAGGCCTCCTTTACCATCAATTAACACAAAGTGATGATTGAATTACTCAAATATACTGGGTCTTAATCTGGACTTGGGGCAAGAGAATTTAGCTGCACATGAATGGTCACAAGTGAACAAACAAGTACAAACTACAATTGCCATCAGATTCCAAAATTTATTGAACTTAATTAATATATATGGCTATATAAGTAACCCTCTGTCATTAGGATACAACAGCAGACTAACACTGTTGCACCGCATATAATTGAACTAGGAACAACAGTTCCAACTTCTCTAAGCTAAAAGAGAATCACAAAGAACATATATAAATTATTCAAGTTCCACCATGACAAACAGTACTAGAATGGGCACAAATATATTAGCCTTAAATTTCAATGCAATACCAACTTTTAGAATGGAAATCTAGGAAAAGAACAATATCTACTTTGTTAAGAACCTATTGACAGCTGTTCCTACATTTTTTAAAGATGTATAGGATGATCCATCTAGCATTATGACAGGCCCATGGCAAATTATTTTGCAATCCACCGGGCCATGTGGTACCTGGTCATAATTTGTGATATGGATGTTAAAATAGCAACTGAGATCTGGGATCAATGTAATTCAATTCCAAATTTGATCTTATGCTCTGCTTCGGAGCTCTTCTTTCTTGCTCATGAAACCAGTGGATCATGTTCTATTCCCCTGAAGATAATTTTGTTTACAAAAATTTATTATATGTAGAATCAAAGTGATATCATGATTCAAACTAATGGATTGTGTGTGTTTGCAATGTGCCATCATTCCCAAAGAATTCAGTATTCAAACAGAATGACTGTAGCTATCCACATGCCATCTTGTATCAGTAAAAGGACACTTTAAGCAACGAGACTTGCAACACCTACCCATTATTATCAAGGTCAAACATTTTAAATGTTGCACTAAAGCTGGATTCAGGAATACTGAGCAATGTGACAAAAAAGATATACCTGTACAAGAAAATGGACAAATTGTTAAAACCTTCATGAAGCAAAATAAAGATGCACAAGAGCTTTCCAAGTCAAGCTTTGGTGGGAATTAAAAACTTACTCTGAGAAAGAAATAAGCCCATCATTATTAGTATCAAAAAGCATAAAGAATTTTGATGGAGTACAATGCAATTCACCAGGATTGCGCTCCCCTCTAAGATGTCCTTCTCTAATGATATTTGATTCAGATGGAGGGAATACAGGAACTACAGCTCTCATTAGATCTGGTGGCAACATAAATACTTCCCCTTCTGGACTTTGAAAAGATGCAAAGTATTCAAATATCTGAAACCAAAATATGAAATGAAGTGAGAACAACATTGAAGTATCTACTGTAAGAAAAATTTAAACCTAACAGCTACATGAGAAGATAAAATAAGGATATAAAGGAACATACCAACTAAATATAATATTATTCAAAGAAGAGACTAGGTCCACTACCTTTTCAGGAGAACTTAGTAACCTTATCCTTTTCTCGTAGTTAAAGAATACTCTCCTTCGATAAGACTCTGCAAAAGTAAGGGAAAATGAGGAAAACAATTTAATTTATATGGAAATAATTGCTTTTCATAGAGATGCAACTTGATTGGTTTCTGTCACATAATTGAAGAACAAAAATAATATCAGTTATTACTCAACATAATGCATGGTCAATAAAATGTTGAAAATGAGAAAATATCTTTTATAAGATTTATAAAAACCAGTTGCACATTCATGACATTAAGGAATATACATTGCATATAGAACCCTTAAAAAAAACTAAACAAGACCAATTTGACACCGCAAAAACATTCTACAAGCTAAGTAGTACACAACCTTTCATGCAATACTTGCAAAACACGCATATTTATTCAGATTCATCTATGATTTTATAACTATTTTCAGTGTTCAGACAGGAAGAGAAGGCAAGAAAGCTGATTATTAGTAAGCATTGGTAAACATCAATATTTCATCCCTCGATGTATCCATTTACGCCATATTCTCCTTAAGTATCTATCAAGATCCAAGTTCAAGATCATCAGACCTAAATCATGATTCATAGTTTTGTAATGTTTTCTTCAAAATTAAGTCAATAGTTTAAAAGAACAACATGTCTTCCAGCTCAATCAAATTCAAATTCCTAAAAATTCATAAAGCCAAATAGAAAACGAGAAATCAAAAGGTCAAAAGCAACAAGAAACGGTAACAAATATACATTCTAGGAAATTATACCTCCAAGTAAGTATTTCGGCTTCTTCTCCGCGAAGGCATTCCAGAACCCACGCAGACGCTCCAAACTACCCATCCCTGGATCTGCCAAAGAGGATGAAGGTTCGGACAAAGACGAAGCAAGGAAGTGCAACCCAAAAGCCGATGCCCCCACGGCGAAGGCCCCTGCCACCGCCTTGGCAAGCACCGGGAGATCCCCATAAGAGTGGCCCCGATCCTTCTCGACGCTGCCGCCGGCCGCGGCTGCCGAGGACGGTCGGAGAAGGATGAGGCGTTGGATTCGAGATCGACTGAGGATCGACGAGAAGGACAACATCGAAGAAGAGAGAGAGATCAGAGAAGTGATATTGAAAGCGGTTAGCCATTTTATAGTGCAGGTTTAGAGAAGTGAATTTTTATTATTTTTTCATCATTTAAGAAATCACCGCCGTTGATACAATGAGCTGGCTCATCCGACGGTCATATTGGTTTCAAGCTGGATAGAAGGGAAGTCTCAGTCGCTGTCTTGATATATCCACCCGCTTTTAATTTATTGAATAATAATAAAGATGCACAAATCTATTATTATTATTATTATTTTTTATTTTTTTTTTTTGACATAGGCCATAAAATTAGAAAGGGTTTTGTCGAAGGATCTGGTAGATGAAGGCTTTAACCTCTTACTTGTAAAAAGATGATGGCTGAATTTGGAGAGTTTTGTTTCTCACTTTAAAAAGCAACTTAAATCTAGAAGCTTTACGTGAATTATTCAATACATAGGAATGGTCCTTTGATAATTTATTTATTTTTAAAATAAATTATGAATTATCAAAAATACTTTTGATAAGCATGAGATACTACAATTTCATTTTTTAAAAAAAAACGAATTGACTGAAAATATTATCAATAAACTTGTTATTAATTATTATATTGAATTGGCTCAAACATTAAAATTAATTCAATTAAAATAAAAAAGTGAACACCCTTTGCAAAAACAAAAAAAAAGGGAGCAAAGAAGAGAAGTGACAGTTGAAGTTTTAATCAATTTAAACAAAATAATAAAAAAGAATCAGGTAAAATCCTAATTTCCTTTCAAATAATCAGGGTGTTTACATTTGGGGTATCTTATTCAAACAGCAAAGGATGGGCGGATTTATCAATTACAGTGGGTGGATTTAATAAATAGCCAACAGTATTGGCGATTCTAGCGGCGGGCGGAAAAGCATGTTTGACGGGCATCGAAAACAAGATCCTCTGTCTAAGTTATTAGCCAGTACTGGTGCTCATCACTTTTGTTTTTAATCTCATTTTTTGGGCTTAGAGCACTAGAGCACGTACACTTTAAACCTTTAATTACCCAGACAAAAATTATCACAACAATCACTTTTTACCAAAAAAAAAATGATTTACCCCAACTATATATAAAAAAAAACTTTCGCCCTAAATCTTTAATTGCCCGGACAATCAGTATTTATTTATAAAAAATTATATTTTTAGTTAGTTAAATATTAGTTTTTATATGTAATGAATTTAATTAAAATAAATAACATTAATTAAAACAAAGCAAGTATATTAATTAAAATAAAAAACATTAATTAATTAAATTTAAAAAAAATATATTAATTAAACATGATAATCTAAACAAATAGGAAGATATCTAATCAAACCAATTTATAGATGTATGATCTTCATCACATTGCTAGGGTACCTCCATTTATGTTACTAGGGGGGTTCATTAAAGAGGCTTCTCCTCCTCATAATTTCCATATGTTATGCTTTCCAAACTTTTTTCCTATCCTCATAATTTAGTTTTGTAAATCAAGTTCATTTGATATTAAATAAGATAAATTTATTTATTCTTTAAATATTTTTTTAGAAGTTATCCCAAATTTGATATTTGTAGTAAGTATCATGATAATAAAAACTAAATTTATTTAACCTCTATGTATTTTAAATTTTTAGTTTTAAATCCTAAATTTATTAATTAGTTTGTCTATTTTATATGGCAAATTGTGCAGATAATTGAATATTTAATTCTGGTTGATAATAGAGTGTAAGGATGGGCATGAGGCGGAGAATCCCCGATTTCTTCTGTCGTGGGGCGGGAGATGGGGGAAATTATCCCTGTCCATGTAGTAGGGATGGGGAGGACACTCCCTGCCCCGAAATTCGGACTCATCTTCCCTAGTTCCAGAACCAGGGAGTTGCCTGCTTCTGGCCAATCACCACCCACCACCCACAATATATTGAAAGAAAATCAAACCCACCACCATACTTGTCAGCTGCCGATTGGCCAGAACCAGGGAGTTGGAACCAAGTAAAGCGAACTCCCAAAATTCCCCGTGCCCGGAAAAAAAATATATATATATATATATATATATATATATATATATATATATAACACTAATGCATGGGGTTAAATGAATAAAATAAAAAAATAAAATTAAAACCTAAATTTATCTTTGCTTCTATATCTGCTCCGCCCACCGATTTTCTTCTCAACTCATCATCGGCACCGACTGTTCACACTCTAGTCATACATTTTGCCTTCAATCTCCTTCGTGTGAGCTTGATTTACGTTGATGGCGTATTGAAATTTGCGGGTTTTTCATTCTTTTTGATTTTAAATGCAATGCCAATAATACACAAGTTCTTACGTTAAACATTAATGATTTTTTTCTTAATTGTTTTTTTTCTTAATGTTTAATTTATGATTTATAGCTCAATTTACTCATTAGTATATAATAATAGAGGCAATGTAGGTGAGTTGGTGACATTGTGGATGAGGGTAATCAGAGAATCCACATACTTCAATAAATAGGTGAATAGATTTTTTCAAATAAACAGGAGATTTCAACACTAGCCCCGGGTGACATTATTGATATGTCGGTTGGATAATTGTAAGAAAGTCAATTACAATTAAAAGAATATTTAAACTTACCAAAGGACCATTGGTCTAGCGGTATCTCGGGTCCCGTGTATTGGATAATTTACTTGGTGAGCAAAACTCTCAGGTTCGAGTCCCCGCCTCCTTAACGAAGGAAGCAGTTTGGACAATTCACTTGGTGAGCAACAAAGCTCCCAAGTTCGAGTCCCCATCTCTGTACGCGCATGGTGAAGGGTGAGGGGTAAGGGTGCTCATCACCTAAGATCACGCCCCTTGACAAGCCCTTTGGTGGTCTTTATAGCCTATGTCAAAAAAAAACATTTAAAATTTTCTTTTTAAGTTTTTTTTTTTTTTTACATAGGGTTTGGAGTGAATAGTGATTGCCCTGACACCTTTTGTTCGAGCAAATGGGGGTTTGGGATATAAGTGCTCATGTGTATATATATATATATATATATATATATATATATATATATATATATACTCATGATACTCTTGTCATTTTATCAATTGTGCAAGTGTGGTAGCCTCCATTTGACCTATTTGCATAGTATTCTAAGGAAATCCAATCGTATGGATGGAAAGAACATCGAAAAATAAGCCAGCATGTCAATTTTCATACAATTTGGGAATGTGTAGGGTCTTCATCTTAACGGGTGAAATTCTGAATCAGTAGGATTTTTATAAATTTTCACCCATTAAGATGAAGACCCTACAAGTTCCCAAATTGTATGAAAATTGACATGCTAGCTTATTTTTCGATGTTCTTTCCATCCATATGGTTGGAAATCCTTAAAACATGCTCCAAAGGCCAAAATGGGTGGCGACCTTACTAGAACAGTAATCCGACCGGCCTTATTGTATCATGCCCGTTATACATATATATATATATATATATATATATATATATATATATATATATAGAGAGAGAGAGAGAGAGAGAGAGAGAGAGAAGGGGGGGATATTGAAAAAAGAACTCAGAAATATCAGTATTTCAAACCAAAATCCAATCCACTCTTTTTGTGAGTTGACGACCTTCTTTTATAGCCCTATAGCCCTTACCTACCAACTTTCATAGCCCTTAGGAATTCATCCTCCATCGTCGGATAGACGGTTGTTTTGACAGTTGAACTTTCATCTCGGCCCTCATGATCATGCCACATGTCTTTAGTTCTTTTTTCCCATAATACTCCACCCCCCACACACACACACACACACACACACACACACACACACACACACACACACACACACACACACACTAGGCTGACCGATTTTTAGCTCGGTATGATAAGGGAGTTCGGTTGTCAACTGGTAGCATAATCCAATTTGAAAGGAGTCTTCAGCTACCCAACTACGAGCTTCTTTTTTAGGATGTAACCAAGCTGATAAGATTGCTGCGTCGTATCAACATTGGTTGTTGGGTCACGACTTTCGATGGACACAACATCCCAACTTTCGAAGTGTCTTTGATTAAAAAGTAATGGTGGAATTCGGCGGAGGAGATCATGGGTACAACTCCCAATAAAATCGTCTCAAAGCATTCCATATATATTGGTCTATGTGTCACCCATCCACGAGTGCATCCGTTTAGGGAGTCTCTTCAGTCGTCAAATCCCAATTACATACTTTCGGGGAAACAAGTCTGCGAGTACCATCTATAAATAGGTTTGTAAAAGGTTAGGGTTTTACTTTTATTATCTTTGTCTCCTTCTTTGTCGTCGCTTGAGAAAAAACCCACACCTCCTCGTCGAGCGATCCTTTGTATCCCCAAACCGAGGTAATGGAAGTTCTCCCTTTAGCCTCTAGGGAACAAGGAGCTGGTGTTGAGTTAGTAGCATGTTCATTGAACTTCCCAGAGCTTGTTCAAGTAGGCGATAGCTTCGCTATCCTTACTCCCTTTAGGCTTAGACTTTTGAACACTAGGGAGCGAGCTAATTCTCCTCGGCCAGGGCAATGGTAGAATCCTTTCGGGTTGGTCTCCAACTTTATTTCCCTCTACTATTTTGTGAAATTTTATCATTCCATAATTTGGCTCCCGCACGGCTTAATTGTTCCAAACTCATAGAGGATCATTTGTGGGTTTGCTATTCAGTTTCTTCGGCTCGGTCTCGAGCCCTCTCATTGGTTTTGTCTTCTTTTTTCTTTGAAAAAGCATCCACACTTTGAGGACTAGTACTATTTTGTTGCATGATTTCATAGATCTTTCCTAGGGAAAGCCCCCTCTTCCATTCACAACTGGCAGTCGAGGTTCTTCTTTGTCTCCTGTGAAACTTGGTGTATGGCCCCAACCTCTTGGGGTCCCCTAACATCGACCCTTCTTTTAAGGCGAAGATGTCACCTGCGGAGAAGGAATAGTTGGCTTTCCTCCAAAGCAACGGATCTTCTCCCTTAGCCAATTTATTTAGTTACTGTAGAAAAAATCTAAGAGCTCGTCTAGCTCTCATGCTCCACTCCGGCGCAAGCGTCCTTCTGAGGAGAAAGCTTGACTAACGCAGAAGTCTCGAGCTCAACCAGGGGCTCTAGCAGCGTTGGCACCCTTGGAGGCCAAGGAAATGGATACCTTGATAGATTTGGCTTTTAGACCTCAACGTTACCGAGTAGTATTGCCGGTGGAGTCAGATACCGAGGCTAATACACCTTCCACCGTACTGACCCTAATTATTCCAGAGTCGGAAGGTCCCTCTTCGTCCAAGGGTGACCTCCCAACGTTAAGCGTCGTTGAGGTGAAGTCCCTTTTCACTGATAATGTAGCCACTACTGAGGCTTTCGAGACCATTTCTCTGAAGTCGGACCTCACAACTAGGTTTGTGTAAAAAAATGGGTAAAACCGCAAACCGGAACGGACTGGTTTTTTTGAACTGGTGGTCCTGTTCCAAACGGTTTTTCCGGTAACCGGTCCGGTTCGATTTTGGTACCGGTTCCATACCAGCCTGATCCGGTTCCAATTTTTGGAATAGCGGTCCAAACCAGACCGGACCGGTTTATATATTTTTTTATTAATTTTATTAATTTTTAAAAAAAATTTAGTGTTAATAAATATATATATGAATATATAGGCTTCTAGCTTTCTCCTTCCTTCTTCGGTAGCGATGAGCCGGTGGAGGAGCTATATAAGCTTCTGGTTTTCTGCTTCCTTCTCCGGTCGCGACTGGATGGTTTGAGAGGCGGGAATAGGAGCAACAACGGGGAGAACGATGCATTACTAATGCCGAAGATCGTCATGTTCAATAATAAGATCACGTACGCCAAGACATTGGAAGCCACCCAGCAGTTCGACAAGGAGAATGTGCTGAGCCGAGGTTGCCATGGGCTCGTCTTCAAGGCTTGTTACAACGATGACACAGTGATGTCGATTCGCCGCCTGCTGTCCACTTTGCCTGACGCCCAAATCGTGATTGAGGAGGGTTTCTTAAGAAGGAGGCCGAGACGCTCGGCTAGATAAAGAATCGGAGGGTACTACGTCGACCTCCTTTCCCCTTTATTGGATGCCAAATGGCAACCTAGCGACATTGCTCCAAAAGGCGTTGCATCAAGACATGCATATCCTCAACTGACCGATGTACCACCAAAACGGTCCAAATCAGAACCGAACTGGACCGGACCGGTCCAAAACGGTTTGGACCGGTTAGGTTTTCCCTCTTATTTGGTTCGGTCTAGTCCAAATTTCCCTAAACCGGTCTAGTCCGGTTCTGGACCGTGCACAACCCTACTCACAAATTTGTGAGGGCTCAATAAGGAGGAAATAGCCTTGTGGCTCACTCTGAAGAGGATGAAGGTATGTCTACGTCTATGTCATTCTTCTAATCTTTGATATTCTCCGCAGTATCAACACTTCCTTCCAAGATCGGCCTTTGGGGATTAGACCTTGTAAAAAGAGGAAACTATAGAGAGAAGAGATTTGAGTGCTCGTGCTGGGAAAAGCCTTTGATGCTCAAGTCAACGACTCAAAAAGAAGAAAAGAAAGAGCGAAAAAAAGAGAGAGAACTTGTAAGAAATACCAGGATTCCAAACAAGAATCCAACCTACCCACTTTGTGAGCCGATGATCTCCTTTTATAGTCCTGTGACCCTTACCTATCAGCTTTCAGGTTCTTTGGGAATTCATCCTTCACCATCTGATGACCAAGTGATTATTTTGACAGTTGACCTTTCATATGTATATATATATATATATATATATATATATATATATATATATGTTACCCAGGTGATTGATATAATTTTATCTGTAAACCAGCTATAGATGTTTTTGTTCATCTGGTTAAGGAAACAACAATACACCAATACAGAAACCAATGAGTAAAAACAGGAGGTGCTTTCTGATAAATTAAGCAGCTTTAAATTCACAAGTTCAGTCTCTGTTAACAGAGAGTTTGCAGCAAATGACATAACTGAGCTACCGGTAAATGAGTAAACAAAAACAAGAACAGTAAACCATAGAGGCACATCAGACCTCCCTATGTTCTAAACCAATGAAATTTTGAACACGAGGACAGTAAAATATTGGATACACTACTTCACAACATTGAGGGTTCATCTTCCGCACAATTGACCAATCCCTGTTGTTGCTGAGGCCAATACTGATCCCCTAGAAGCACAACTCACATCAAAATCATTTGCAAGCAGTATTGCAGTAACAGTATCATGATAACAAGCTCCTACAACTTGAGATGCATACAAAACTACTGGACACTGATGAGAATAGCTAAAGTTCAAAGCAAATTGATGGTCAATTGTGATTGCTGCTTTTTGTGTTCAATGTGAGCTACTGGGCAGCCGGAATGAACCGCCGGCATAGAGCATTTGGTATACAGGCCTTATTCTGACAGTCAAGATTATACTCAGTAGAGTTCCCAAGCTACAAACTCCAGCAAGAACCAGAAATGTGATCCTAAAGCACTCAGGCCCCAGGCAAGTTGAACCATCAGAAAGGCCCATTTGTTCCTGCCTTGCGGCTTCTTGGTCGTACACATACCCTGCAAGAAGACCGGAGAACAAGAGTGCCCCAAGGGGATTTCCTAACAGAATGAAATTGTAAATCAAGCCAAAGTGCTTGAGCCCGAAGAGCTCAGACGCAGTCGGCACCATGACAGAGAATTGGACGCCAAAACATATGCCAAGTAATGCAATAGATGCATAGAGAGTGCCATAGATAGCTGAGGCAAAGAGAACATATGTACCGACCATGATTATTTGTGTGCATACCATCCAAATGGGCCGAGGAAGCATTTTCCACCTACAGAAGATATGAATTCTCACTCAGACAATTTTTGTTAAGAAGCAACGGAATTACTGGAACATGTGGGAATTGTTTCACCTGACAAAGTACTCAGAAACAGCACCCCCACCAAGACGACCAACGAAATTGCAGAAACTAAAGAGACACAACAAGATGGTCGTGTCATTAACACCAGATGCAATCCCAATCTGTGCCAAATTATTGAGAACAGTGACACCTGAGCCCACCCCAAGAAAAAATACCAAAAATAGAAGCCAGAAATCAGCCTTTATTAAAGCTTGACGGAATTCGAAATCCTCTCCCCGCTTGGGTCTTCTCTTCTTTTTGACTGCTCCCTCACCCTCAGCCAAAAGGATATCAACATCCGAGGATTCATCAGCCTCCTGAAAGTCCCCTAGGTTTGTTGTTGACGAAGATGCAGCAAGCAATGGTTCAGAATTGTCTGAATCCGCTGTATATAATTTATCAGAGGAACTGGAAGGGCCAATCAAACTAACTTTTTTTGGTCGTGGATACAGTGTCATCTTCAATGGAATTGCAAGGGGAGCCATGAGTAATAAGATCATAATGCCAAACAAAATATAGGATATGGTGGAATTTAGTGAAAGGACATCGTCCAACACTATAGATGTGAGAAGATACAGGCCAAGTGCTACGCTAGCAATTTGGGTAAATAGAAAATGCCCATGTTCTGATGCATCATCCTCTAATGAAGGAGTACAAGGCCTGACAAAATACATCATTGCAACACATATGGTTGGAATCCCGAGAGTGAGAAAAAGCAACAGTTTCATAGGTGAATTACGGAGCACCCCAGTATAAATTTCAGTGTATACTGCAGCACTCAGCCCGCCATAACCCTTAAGGATACCAGCAACAGTACCCCTGCTAAGAGGGAAGTTTCTCATGTTGGTAACAAGCACACCAGTGCCCAGCCATGCACAGCTATTCGTAGCGATGCATAATGCAATCCAAAGCTGTTGTATCACCAGATAAAGCAAAACTTGTAAATACACAGTTCAAAGTGGATATTGATCTTTAAGAGGCTACGAAGAGACAAGCAATGTGAATCATAAGATATTGGTTAATGCCATGGCTTAGTTGCATCAATTCATTTGTATTTGAGCCATACACATGACAAGTCAATTCTTATTTCATCCACATGTTTCGAGATTATGGATAAGATACTTCATACTTTGTAATGAATTTGGATGATGGATGTAACACAAATGCAAGAGAAGTAGATTATGTTTCTATAAAGCTGTTAGGTGTCATTTAAACTATTTGGTGATAGAGAACTAGAGCAGAGGACCACATCATTTTTCCAAATGCCATCTTTCAAAGTAAAGGTTAACATATTCACATCTTGTAATCATCAACGCATATTGAATTCATATAAAAGAAACAATGCATGAAGATGGACACAATTAACAATGAAGAACAAATACTCCTCATTACATCAATAAACTTGATCACACTCCTTGCACTTGGTTCTTGTTGTTCCAAGCTAGAACCAGTACACACAAAGTCAAAAATAAAATTCTCAAAAAATACCATCTTATGGCCCAATACTTGTAGCTTCTCTTAGCCATAATCAACTTATTTTACAGACTTCAGTTTCAAACTCAAGCACCACATTTCAAACTCTAGTTTGAACTACGCCTTAATAGAGTTAGACTCTAGACCAATCAAACTTGAATTCTAGTACTTACTTGGAATGGTTGCTAAAAGTTCAACAACAGCGAAGACAGAGAAAGAGCCCTGATTTTTTGTCTTTTTTCTAAAAGAGAATCCATATAGCCGATCCCATCTAGTATGGGATTAAGGCTTAGTTGTTGTTGTTGTTGTTTTCTATCACACAACATAGAGCATGGAAGTAGTCAAGAATAAGAACAGTGACTAGATTCTACAAGAAGCATGACATCCACTAGTTGATGGTGAGTGACAATTATAATCGAGATAGGGATATACAGTCTCTGAGCAACTAAAGACAAGTATTTATATCTGATCTCGTTCTTTGGCACAACAAAGCAGGCCTTCCAAGAACTCCAAACACATCCCAATCCACAAAAAAGTGTTACAATAACCATTCCTTCAACCAACTCATCAAAAGAATTATTTCCAAACAATTTTGACACACTATATTCAAACAAACACTTCATCTACAATCCAATTCTCAAAAGCACCCATATCCCCTAAAACCCCCAAACCAATCTCTGAATCAGAAGGGAAAAGTCAAAACTTTGTACATCAAATGAAAATGGAAGCATCAGATCAACCAAAGATCAAAACTTTAGAGCAAAATAACAAGGAAGCAACCAATCAAAATCACCACTCAGTAAACAGGTGACAGACTGGCTGACAGTGCCTCAAAGCACACCATAACCAAAGAAACAAGAAGCAGGACCAATCAATAGCACAGGACACCAAACAAATTCCATTCAAGCAAACACTTGACCCACTATCCCTCCCAACGCCACTTGTATTCCCCAATAACCCAAAGTTCCCATGATTTAATCAGGAAAAAAAAAGAATCAAAACTTTGACACCAAACGAGAATAAGAGCATCAAAGCATCAAATCATCTAAAGATGAAACCTTTTGAGCAAATGCAAAGAGTGAGCAAGCAAGCAAGAAAACCCACTACCCGGTACAGCAACAGCTAGCCAAAGCACAACATGACCTTGGAAACAAGCACCAGCACCAAGTACAAGACACCAAACAGATTCCATTCAAGCAAACGCCTCATCTACAATCCATTGTCAACATATGAATTAAAAGAATTTAAAATAAAAAAAATTCAAAACTTTGAACACCAAATTAGAACAAAGATCATAATCCAAGAAGCAAAACTTCATAGCGACCGCAAAGATTAAACAAAGCAAGCGAGCGAGCGAGCAAACTCACCAACCAGTAAGGCAAGCCAAAGACAGTCTCGCTAACAGCGAGCCAAATCAGACCATAACCGAGGAAACAAGCACCACCACCGATCAAGAGCACAAGCCAAGGGGGGAACCTGTTGCAGAGCACTCCAGGTATCATGCCAAGGTTCTCACCGATATCATTGGCGACACCGAGCATGGTAAGCTGCTGCTGGCTGTAGCCCAGCACGGACTTCAAGGATGTGGAGTAGAGTGTGAAGCAGGAGGAACTGCCGCCCACCACCTGCACCCAAACCGCCGCCGCGAGCCCCACCCACGGGGGCCTGCTCCCCTCCTTCACCGCCCCCGGCATCTCCGAGAACAACCCAGCACGTCTCTTCTTCCCCTTCCTGCTCTTTGGGCGATAAAAAGAGAGTTTTTATTGCTCTCAAGAGGAGTCAAATCGGAGTAAAGTATGTTGGTTGTCACTTGTCAGGTACCGAACGTGGGTGTGAAAAAAATGGGGTGGATTTGGGGTTTTCCATTTCGGACAACACATCAGACAACATGTTCTTGCGAGAAGAAAGCACCAGTAAATTTCCCAATTTTATATTAGGGTTTATTTTACCATATATATGATTTTATTTATTATTTTATTTATTTTTTGTTTTCAGTACCACTTAATTAGGGGTGTACAGGAGATGTGATCAACTGAAACTTTGGCTTGCTCATTTATATTTTTTATAAATTTTAGCTAAAATTAATATAAAATTTTAAAAGTTTAAAAAAAATCCCTGACTGTCAACCAAGACACTAGCTGGTTCATTCTTCAATATGTATGGGTGAGATCTTTAGATTTTTTTTTTTTGACATATGGGATAAACCCCTTCACATAAGGATGTCAAGAGGCGTGGCCTTAGGTGACGAGCACCCTTGATCCTTTACTGTGCACATACAGATGTGGGGGCTCAAACCTGAGAGATTTGTGCTTGATCACCAACTCGAACCCCCGGTTACTTTACCAACTTGATGTAACCAACTTCCTGAAAGTGGAGAGAGGCTCGAGGAAGGTTTCTTTCTAGTCTGGAAGTTTCATATCTCCTCTTGGACAAAAATACTTAACTATAGAGTATACCTGAGAGCATGTTCAATCAAGTGAATTACCCACGGGACCCGAGATACTGCTAGACCAATGGTCCTTTGGTAGATCTTTAGTTTTTATTAGCAAATGGTCATTTACATCACTCAAGATTTAAAAAATAAATAAATTATGACTGATGTGATGACTTTACTAGTATATTAATTCAATCAATTATGTCTTAATTTTAACAAATCTGAAATCAATGTTAATAAATCAACCATAAATAAATTTAAGTAAACTAAACCATAAATTTTAAAATAATAGAAACTAAAAAAAATAAAAAAATTCTATATTTTTCACTTACTTTTGTCCAATTACAAACATATTAAACATATCTCCTTAGAACACTTGTCTTTGCCCCTGTGACATATGCTCCACAAATCCACCACTCTCCATCCATCGGTGGAAGTCATTCAGCAGCCCCCCAATAAAGCCCTAAACCTTATTTACCAACTGCCACAACAACACCCCCAAACCTTCTAGCGTACTCCACAATATCCAAAACCCTCTAGCATACATTTGACCCTATTGCATAATCCGTTCATCATTTGAGAATTATCAAATGATTAGGAATCAAGTAGTTAATTAAGTAAAAAAAAATTTAATTTATTTTCACATAAAAGTGGTTTTTTAATAGTTTCATTATTTATATTATCTCATATTTTAAAATTCTAAGAAAATTTTAAGATTTCAATATAAATTTCTGATTTTTTTTTTAATTTTAAAAATCAAAATTATCTATAACCGATTTACTTACTCCTCCTTAGTAATATAGGTAGCTTTAATTTTAATTTTAAAATCTCAACCCAATTTTCTAGTTTTATGAATTTTAAAAAAATTAAAATTAATATACTCCCACCTCTTAGTAATATAGATAGATTGGGACCGATAAAGAAAAATTGAATAACTTCTTGCGGGAATTATCAAGTGATTGAGAAAAAAATAAGGTTATTCATAAAAGTTTAAAAGAAAATCATATTAATATAAACTACTATTTGAATTTTGTTCATTTACTCGTCGAACCTAAAATGTAAGCTCAAACTCCGGTTGCCTATTGATCAAGTAAAGCTTGCTGGTTGCTACTCTAGTTGAACTTGAGCAATTCATAAACGATTTAGCTCATTCAACAATCTAATCCCTGATTATCTATATACCCTCCAAAAATTTACAATCGGTTCCAATATCCCACAAAATCCCAAAATTTTATCCCTTCACCTTGTAGAATTTTTTTTTAAATAGATATTAAAACTTAGAGATTTTTTTTTTATCAAAAATACTTATTTTATAAGTTAATTATTTTTTATTTATTTTCAGTTGTTTGTTGTAGGTTTTGAAAAGGTAGAATACCCGAAATAATCCCTCTACTTTTCACTCTCTAACCTTTTGGTCCCTCTATTCGGCAGAATTTAATCCCTCTACTTTTGAAATAAGGTAAATGTAGTCCAAAAATCATTTATGTTAACGTGGCTTTTTCAAAATTAAAATAATCATTCACTTAAGCTGATGTGGCTTTTTTAGAAATAAAATATTATTAAAAATAATAATAATAAAAGTAAAACTTCTCCTCTCTCCTCTCCATCCACGTCCATGCCTCACGTCGGCCCCTCCTCCATTCTCCTCCCCCTTCCTCGCCTCAGCCTCATCCCCTCCAAACGCATCGCCCAAGACTACTCCTCCCTCATCGCCGCCGCCTCCTTGCCTCCGTCGCTTCCTCTCCACCCACCACTATCTCAACTTCACCATCCTCACCATCGCCTCACTTCGCTGCCACCTCCCCTTCTCTGTCAACCACTACCTCCTCCCCTTCTCCTCCTCTTTTCTCTTCCCCGCCGGCATGGAGTCCACCGATCTCCTTCCCTCCTTCCTTTTCCCCACCTTTATCTTAGTTACCTCCCTCCTACAACCCCACTTCCACCACTTCCTCCTCTTTCTCCACATGTCCAACTCCCTCCCTCTGCAAGAAATCAAGCAATAAACAACAAAAGATCATTTCATCTTGTGTTAAGCCATTTGTAGCAAAGCTTTGGGTGAGTTGAGTAAGGTTGAACGTAGGACGATGGAGATCGCTAATAGCTTCAGAAGCCAGTGAAACCCTACCATCTCTTCTCCCAGGTGGTACACTGTAGGGTAACCCCATGCTTTGAGAGGAAGACAAAGCATTGATGTAATTATGTATAACCCTTATCAAACTATTCTAAAAGTAAAACAATAATGGATATGATGAACTATAACAATCAAGCATAAGGATTAATTGACTTACATAGAGAACACTGTCCTTGACTGCAAATGCTAGTACATTAGCACATGAAACTTTTCTTTTGAACACAAGCTCAAGGTGGTTCTTTGCACTGTTTATAACCTCAAACCCTCTCGGTTGTTTGGTGGATCAAGCACTCTTCTCTGCAGTATTGTTTGTCCTTGAGTCAATGAGCACCGAGGCATCAGCTCCCTTAGGAAATCATTCATATTCATGAATATGTATCTATTTAATTATCCTAATAACAAACAAACCAGAGGAGGAAAGCATATATATATATATATATATATATATATATATATACCCTAACAAAAGCATCGTGGAAATGCATTCTAACAAGGCTTGCAGTAAGGCCTATGTTCTTTGTGAGAGCCTTCTTGACTTCATCCTTGACAATGAGCTCAGCTTTAATTAGGGCATGACTTTCTATAGAACCCAACTTGAAGCTGAGCCTCCAGAAGTGAGAACAAACACAAACAAATGGAGGAGGGTGGGATTTTTCTTGACCAACTCTTCTTCTATGATCCAGATGGTTTCATGATTGAAATATGCAACTATAATAACCTCCCAATAATCCCACTCTGTTGCTTGACTGTGAGGGTTTGGCTGGCCATGCATGCATATATGCATTTGTGAGATGGCATGTGAAACACTTGTTTATTGTTTGATCTTTTGCATTTTGCAGAGAGGGATGGAGTTGGACAGGTGGAGGGAGAGGAGGAAGTGGCCCAAGTGGGGGCAGAGGAGGGATGTAACAGAGATGAAGACGGGGAAGAGGGAGAAGAAAGGGAGGAGATCGGTGGACTCCATGCACGCCGGCGGGGAGGAGAAGGGAGGAAGGGAAGGGGAGGAGGTAGAGGTTGACAGAGAAGAGGAGGTGGCGGCGGAGGGAGGCGGTGGTGGGGATGGTGACGTTGAGAAGGTGGTGGGTGGAGAGGAAGCGGCGGAGATGAAGAGGCGGCGGCGATGAGGGAGGAGTGGGCTCAATCGGTGCGTTTGGAGGGGATGAGGCGGAGGCGAAAGGAAGGGGAAGTGGGGAGGATGAGGGTGGAGGAGGGGCCGACGTGAGGTGTGAGGCGTGAGGCATGGACGTGGACGGAGAGGAGAGAGGAGAGGTCTTACTATATTTTATTTTTTTAATAATATTTTATATCTAGAAAAGCAACAACAGTTTAAATAAATGATTATTTTAATTCTAAAAAAGCCACATCAACATAAATGAACGGAGGTTAACGCCTCCGTTCAATTTTGGACTACATTTACCTTATTTCAAAAGTAAAAGGACTAAATTCTTCTTTTTTGAGTAGAGGGACCAAAAGGTTAGAGAGAGAAAAGTAGAGGGATTATTTCGGGTATTCTACCTTTTGAAAATAGTAAAGAAATGAAGAAAGAAAAAGGTAAAACTATTATCACATATTAAATTATAGTGAATGTACATTATGGTGACCTTTGACTTATTAACACTTTACTTCTTGACCTTTGGTTTTTCATTTGCCGAAAAAGTTTGTTGAAGTATGGCTCATCTACCATGTGGGAAGACGCCGAATAGGGTTGGGGTACGGGGGCAATGCTCTACGGTACAGAAGGGTAATTTTTGTAATTTTCATATACTAGAATTTAATATAAATACCTATGATGTAACCCTAATTTTATATATAGTGAAATTCCGCCGTTCGCTCCCGTGGATGCAGGCACACTGCCGAACCTCACAAATTCTTGTGTGTTCTTTTTTTTTCTTCTTGATTTCTTTCTTTGCTTGTTTGCTTTACTATTCACAACAAAGTTTTCATTAATTTTTATATATATGGGGGATGTGTCAAAAAGAGTACATGCATGACTATACTATATGGTTGCCCAACAGCTTGGGTGTGTCGCCCTCAAAAATCTTGTTGCATAGGATTGTGTAAACATTGTCACCACGTGAGAAACAATCAGATTCTAGTTTGACAACTGGATTAACAGACAGTCCCTGTAGGATTTTCACGAAATTCTATACACTCTTGAGAAAGGCGGAGCTCATGGTCCAGGAGGTACAACGACTCTAATAAAGGGGAATAGTGTTACTCAAGCCATGCCCCTTGTCATCGAGGGCATAAGAGATGGTATGAAGACTGCATGCCTACCTAGCCCAAGGAAGAACAAAATGGGCGGCCGGTAGAAAATGGGGACTAACTCCGAATAAGGAATTCATGATCAAGTCACTTTATTAATTTAGAATAGATGGTGGAGCGAGAAGCCCTTTACATGCATCGTTCTGGAAATAAGCATGTTCTTTGAAAGTCAAACTCTTTGTCTGATTGATGTGGGATGACAAGCTCCCTATGCTACAAAACCTTGCAAAAAGGAAATGGAAGGATGAAAGAATGCGGTGCTACTTATGTGACAAAGAGGAGGAAACTACTAAACACTTACTCGTTACTCCTCTGGTGCCAATATTCAGCCAAGATCTGGTCCCACTACAGACGTCTCCTCAGTAAAGTGATCCCCCACCATGATACAAGATCTGTAGGGCGGATCGTCTCTCTCCAAACAAGTGGAGAAGGAACTCCATAAAGACTAGAACCTGCTTGTGATGACCATGACCTAGAGCCTTTGGATGGAAAGGAATAAGAGATGTTTCAATGATAAACATCGTGTTTTCATGAAACTAATATGACATACTGATTTTCTTTTACTCTCTTGGTTTGATGCGGTGCATGCCGCCAAAAACTAGTAGCCCCAGGGGATGCATACCTTCGTCAAACGAAGCCTCACCTTCACTAGAGAGGAGTAGGCACAGAGGCCCCCAGGAATAGACTTCAAAGAGGAGGAATTAGGCTGACCCCACACCAAGACGGAGGTCCCCCTGGAAATAAAAGGCCAGGATGTTGCCTTGTGATCTCTAGCCTCTTGCTACTCTTTTGTAACAACACACTTCAACTATGAACCTTTGTAACCCTCTAAATAATTTAATGAATGTGGTTTATCTAATCTTTTTTTAAAAAACTAAAATAAATTTATTTTAAAAATTTTAGGTTACATTTGACAAATGAAATACTATGAAAATAACATGATTCCACTAAATAGAATATATGAGGGTATATATTTAATAATAAAGATTTATTGATATGTACAAAACACTTTATATATATAAGGGAAAATTATCAAAAAGTCCTTGGTACTGTTTCAACACTGTTGTCAGGGACCCAAAACCACCCCAAAACAATTACAGTAAAACCCCCCCACCAGTTATAATAAACCCCCCCGGGGGTGGGGTTTTGACAATTATCAGTATATATAAACACACCCACCATAAATATAAAATAAAAATCATATACGGATGGTATCATGCTTTAGTCTTTTGGAAAGAAAAGGACCTTCAAATTGAAAATTAAAATCATTAATTTTCACAATAAAAATCAATTAGTTTTTTTCTCATAAAAAAAGTTTCAACCACATTGCCATATTCATAAAATAAATAAAATTAAAATGAAAAACATTATAAAAAAAATGGGCACATTTGTTGAATAAAAAAGGTGATTGGAAATATAATATAAATATTTAGGTAAATAGAGCTTGATGGAATTTAAAGCAAGAGGCATCATTCCATAACTTTTGAGTATCCCATGAACGGAAGCATGATCTAATAAGTGTTGTTCTGCTTTGCTTACAACGCCACGTCTAGATCAAAGGTACTGTTGAGAAAAGGGGGAACACTTGTGATTCCGATTGGAGCGTGACAGTGTCTTCTTCTTGTGGGGTTTATAATTAGCTAACCAGTTGTCCATTTTCTGGTTGTGTGAGGTTATAATTAGCTAACCATTTAAAAGAGTTGTGAAAATTCGTCTTTCTGATCTAATGATAGATCACCACGCTAATTAGATTTTAATGATATTATTTTGTTCTTTTTTCTTTATTTTTAAACATAAAAAAATATAAATTCAGAATCCATCATCCATGGTTTGTTTTACTCTGAATATTTTCTTGAAAATTTTAAATTAATAATATCATAGTTTATAATTTGAGAAAAGTAGTGAAACGTCGTGAAAAGTTGGTTTATCGTTAAAAAAAAAGTCCGTTTTATTTTGCATATTTTTTTTAAAAATCCTTACTTATGGAATTAATGGTCCGTCAGTCCGATAGTCCATTAACGGAGTGAAAAGGCTGGCTGAAATTATGAGAATGTCCATTCGTTTGAACTATAAGTTTTTTTAATACAAAAATTATAAGAATGCCTCTCCACCCTTTAATGAACAGGAACTCTACGTGTGACTAGGTTCACCAGGCCGATAGTATCCCACATGTGCAGTGGAGTTGCCCGACTATTCACCTCTTAGAAGCAACTTATTCATCTTCTCTACATTATTCTCCTTAACTTCACGAGTTTCCACTGCTTTTCTCCCCAGCTTAGCATTGTTCAGTCTCCACCTGTCGCTGGGAAAAGCATCTCTTTGGAACTTCTAGCAACCATTTCCAAATGCATAGACCCAAGTAAGCCTCTTCCAATGGAAAGCTTTTCAGTTTTGCATGATGTAGTGGTTGAAATTTATTTTAGATTTTATGGCACAACTTGCATCTCTAGTTGTAACAGTGTGCATTAATCAAAACACATCTATGCTTATTTTTTTAGGTTTTCGTTTATTTTTTAACGAAAGCTGTTACTGTCTTGGTTGTAATAGTGTGTGTTTATCAGAATGTGTGTGTGTTTATTTTTTGGCGTTTCCATTTCTTTCTTAGCCAAAGCATTTATTGTTCTTATTGAAGTTGTTGTTTCAATTACATGTTCAAGAACTTAAATTGTTTGTTGTAATGTGCAGTTCTTTGCAAAGACAACAAAAAAAACTGTGTCCTCATTAATGCAAGGTGCTATCTCGTCCCAATTATGACAATGATGAGAGAGTTAAAGAGGATGATGACAGCTCGGCATTGGGAGATGCTTGAGAGAACTCCCTTTGCCCATTTTACGGAGCTGAAGCCCACCATCCAGGAGAAGGGGCTCCTGGATTCCTTCTTGGTGATGTACGATGTGAAGACCAGAACCTTCAACATTGGTTCTTCTTAGTTGGAATTCCAGCTAGGGGAAGCTGACATGAGCATCGACTTCTAATGACAAGGTGGTGTAATAAATTTCAACCTGAAGGCTGCAAAGACTGCCTTCGAGTGTAGGTTCCTGAGGAAGGCAGCTGACGAAGACCGCCATGCCATTCAAAAGATTCTCCTCAACCTTGTTGTGAAGGGCCAGGTCAAGGAGGAGAATTTCGTTAAGATGGTGGTGATCTATTTCCTTGGGACTTTTCTATTGATGAGCACCTTCTGTGCAGCCTCATGATGGGTTGCTTCGTACGCTGACAACCTCTTCACGCTTAGGGACTACACGTGGGCATAGTCACCCTCAAGTAGCTGATGGGGTACATCCCCAATGCAGCAAGCTGTGTGAAGGCTCGTTCAACGGGGAAACTCACAATGTTAGGCTACCTGCGAGGGTGCGTCCTCGCACTTAATTTGTGGTTCTACGAGGAGACAGGGACGAACAACAAAGTATGTTTCATGAAGATACCAGGCATTATGTGCTACGACTAGGACGACTTCAAGAAGCACAAAACAGTTTATGAGTTATTGAAAGCAATGGAGGGGAAGAATGTGAGTTTTGTTTATTGTCTTGTGTAAAAGTTTAGGTTTTTTTTTTTTTTTTTGATAAAGTGTTTATTAATTTGTTTAAGTGCTTATTTTTTTGGTAAAGTTTTTATTATTTTGCATAAGTGTTTATTATTTTTGTAAAACATCTATTATTTTGTTCAAGTGTTTATTATTTTTCTGAAGCATTTACTATTTCGTCTAGAGCTTTTTTTTTTGGTAAAGTATATATTATTTTACGTAAATATTTATTATTTTGCTTCAACACTTATTTTTTTTGATAAAGTGTTTATTATTTTGCATAAACTTATGTTATTTTCGTAAAGTGTTTATTATTTTGCTCCAATGTTTATTTTTTTTAAGTATTTATTATTTTATGCACTTATTATTTTGCCTAAGCACTTATTGTTTTAATAAAGCGTTTATTGTAACAACCCGGGTTTACTCCAGCATTAATCCAACATTAATTTTTATTATATTAATTCAAAAAATCTGGGTATTACATTTATTATTTGGTGTAAGTGTTTATTATTTTGATAAAAACATTTATTATTTTGGTCAAATGTTTATTTTTTTGTTTAGTGGGTTTATTATTTTACATAAGTGCTTATTATTTTAATAAGATGTTTATTATTTTTACGTAAGCATTTATTATTTTGTTTAAACACTTATCGCTTTATTGAAGTTTTTATTTATTATTGTTCTACATGAATTTTATTTGTCCCCCCTCATCCCCTCTAACTCGTGGAGGTTGAGTTGATCGGGTCTGGACAAGCCGAAACACCAAGAACAACACCCCATCGGGCCAGTTTGGCTTCTTCCAAAAACAACCACTCCCTTGAAGCATGGGCAGATGATAAAGACAGAGGAGGAGGAACCCTAGGAAGAGGTTTATGTTGGTGTTCATCGTGTATCTTTGATCGCCTGTGGATGCACTATTTGTGCAGGTGTAAAACCAAAAAGAACTTTGGTGGGTCGCATGTCTATCTATGTTAATTTAAAAGATTCTAAATAGGAGAAAACTATGATACTTATTTTTTTTAGAAATTTGAATTTTTTAAATAATAAAATATTGTTGACAACCACTCAAGCTGGTGGTTATTTCTTTGAATTACTCTCCACATCCATTTTTAGTATAATTTTTTCCACCACCCTCTCACTTATCTTAAAATATGGTTCGTAATACTCATTTCATCTCTTTTTTTTTGTGTAGTTTTTATAGGATAAGATGGTGACAAAAAAAAAAGTAATCACCTAAGCATGCCGGCCAGCACAACAGTGGCCAGTCAAGTCGTGCCTGGGTACGACACGATTACAACAGTTGCCAATGGGCCGCTGACAACGAGTGGATTTTTCTTTTGTTTTTTGTTTTTCATTGTTTTTTAAAGGGAAAAAATTTATTTTAACCACTATAACAGTTATAAAATAGTTATTTTGAGGTAATTTGTGTTTTTTTTAGTAAATTGATATTTATACTCTCCCCAACGACTATAATCAACTAGTTTACGAGGATATTTTGAGTATTAAAAAATTAATGAAAAAATCTATAAAAATTCCCTAATTCATCAAAAAATAAAATAAATTCCACCAAAAATTCTCATTGTTATGAAATCCTCAATTCTCTCATTCCCATCTTCAAGCAAGCTTCTTCAAGATTAGCAATTTGAAAGCTTCAACTCTTCTAATTTTTCCGGCTTTCAACCTTCAACCTTCAACTTTGAAGGTTTCAAGTGATTAAGTTTTCCGGCTTTCTATTTTCTATTTTTCCGGCTTTTTTCTATTCTTCATCAAACAATCGAGGTAATTTGAAACTTTTATTTTTAATTGCATAATGGTCGATTCTTTGAATTTCCCTAATCACCCCTCCAATAATACTCTTTTTTATCTTTATGAAAATGAGCCCCCGATCGAGTGTTGATGAATGTGATGCCGGTACCAATGTTGGACCATCTACTGGTGCCAGTGGGAGTACCGACAATAAGAAGAGAACTTCAGAAGTTTGGGATTTTTTTGACATTGTCAAAGTTGCAAATAAAGGTCCCCGTGCTATTTGCAAAAATTGTAAAAAGGATTTTTCATGTCAAACTAAAAGGCATGCCGACTAGCATACTATGGCTCTAAGATTACACAAACTTAATTAACAAATCTTTCTACTTTTCCTTTTGGAACTTTTCATTATTCTAACGAAAATGGAAGGAAATTTATAGTTAAATTTATTATCTATGAGGAACAACCTTTTAATCTCTCCGAAAATACTAAATTTGAAAATTTGATTGATCAAGTTTCTTGTCTCCAATATAAAACAATTTCAAGAAATACTATGAGAAAAATATCATTTTTAATTTATAATGAATATAAAAAAAAAATTAATGATTTATCCAATATTTCTTTTTTTTTTTGATTAAAGTGGATAAACCACATTCATTTATTAAATAGGTGAGATTGGTACAAGCTTGTTGCTCTTGTTTGAGCTCCCATCTGGTTCCCCCCTTGGGGTTCCAGGCTTATAGACTTACAAGGAACTATTCTCGTGTGTTGTGCCCTTGTGATTCCTCGTCAAAGTCGTCGCCATTTTGCTCTCCCTGTGATTGGATAGTTCGAACAGAGGCCAAGGATCGTCGGATGATAGATGTCAGCAAAATTTCTATTACTTCGGATATTTGGACTTCCAAATATCATGCAAATTATATTTGTGTTACCGCACACAACATTGATAACGATTGAAATTTATCAAAATATATTTTTAGTTTTAGTAAATTAGAATATAGACACACTAGTTGTACTATTGCCAAATGTATTATGGCACAATATTTTACTTATAAAATTGACAATTCTATTTTTTTCTATTACTTTTGATAATCTTCTAGTAATACCGGTGTAATTGAACTTTTAAAACGACATTTAAAACCTATATTTCTGAAAAATTATTTCATCTTAGATATGTATGCCATATTTTAAATTTATGTATACAAGATGGTTTGAAAATAATTGAACCTCACATTCAAAAAATTAGAAGTTGTATTTTATTTATTATAAACTCATGAAATTAAAGATAAGAATTTAAAAGATTTTGTATGCAATACGATAAAAAATATACAAAACTTATTATACACATCCAGTATTCAGTTCAAATACAAAATCTTTATTTCTTCCATCGAATATTTAATCAACTATTATAAATCCACCAAGACATCAACTCAAAGCCAGCTAAATAGCAAACAATCACATTAGTCACATTATGCTACTACGGCAAAGAGGGAAGAACACTTCAATAATGCTTAACCCAAATCATTGTTGTGAAATCGGCTCCGATCTCACCATGTTTATGTCAATTTTGATGGGATACCTCATTTGAGTCAAATACATGAGGTATATGTCCATATGTAGTGTAAAATGTTGGCTAGACATGTTATAGGTTGAATTTAGGGTTGTTTGCAATATTCTAAAACCCTGGGGGGTTTATGCAAACCTTTGCATATAAGCCCCAAATCTAATCCGACGGTGAATTCTAAGATACCTTGGGTACTATTCCCAAGGTAGCATACTTATGTGTACCATGGCACACAATTTATATACACTTGCACACAATTACTATAGTGTTGCACACACATTGCTACAGTGCCCACCGCCATTTATATTTGCCATTTGTACACAATTTATATAACCTTGCACACAAAGGCAAGCACTGTAGCAAGGTATCTTAGAACGCACCCTAATCTGACCCTGGGTATGAAAGTTTTGTTTTTCTTTATGAAAGCTAGGGTTTAAGAGAGAAGAAAGAGGAAAGTTTGATCCCATCTAATAGTTTGAGATTTGTGAGGGGATTTGGAGCCTCTCCTCTATTTGTTGGCTCCTATCTTGTATTCTTATTCTTTATAGTAGATTTCTTGCTCGCCGCCGCCTGTGGTTTTTCCCAAAAAGGTTTTCTATGTAAATTTGGTATCTTCTTGTTTGGTTATGATTCTTGTGGTTATTGTTGCTTTCGCATATTAACTCTACAAGTGGTATCAGAGAGTGCTCAGGTTTTCTAGTCACAAGGTATTAATTGATTGAGTTTGTGCATATCTGATAAGTGTTCATTTGAGCATAGTTTTATACTGTATTCCTATATGCTTGGCATGTGATTATGAAGATTTATTGACCATTGATACTCAAAATTGATTTATTTTCATCAACAGGCCATAATACGAGGACCTCAGAGGAAAAAAAGCATTTCGGGAGAAGCCTGGATCCCAGAACACCTAGAAGGACCCATACGGGCTAGCATACGGGCTGATATACGGCCTTATACTAGCCCCTGGAGAGGATACGGGCCAGCACACGGCCCGTACGACAACTGGCTTGAGGATTAGCCCATATACGGCCTGTATACGGGCCCGTATGAAGGTGGTTGGCCCGTATATGGGCTGACATATGCCCGTATACGGGCCCGTACATTGTTAAATCTGGGCGAAACTGCAGACCTAGAAGGGGGCAACTTGGTAAAATCCCACCCTAAGAACCCTGGGGTATAAAAGCGGATGAGAAAGGGGTTTAAAGGAGAGCAGCAGCTAGGGTAAGGGAGGACCTTGGAGAGAGCTTGGGGGGATCACTTCCTTCAAGCCATTGGAACAAGGAGAAGGGAAATCGAAGGAGGAGAGTCAAGGAACCACCAACGGTGATTGTGCAAGCTTTATCTCTATGTTTTTCTTGATTTCTTTTACCTTCGTTGTGGATTGTTGCCCCCCTTTCATGGAGGGCTAATTTTGTAGATGCTTGGATAATTGGTGAACCCTTGGACATGTTTTAATCAATGTTATTTCTCTGTTTTGATTGCTTGATCTTATTGCTTGAGTCTATTGGATGTTTTAATGTAAGTTAATCCCTCTACGTTGCGAGGGCCTAGAGGGATTTTCATAGTACATATGGGGGAAGAAGCGAACGCCTCCCTGTGTGTAGACCATATCCAATAGAGAGGATTGTGAGTATATCGGGAACCCGGGTACTAAGGAGAGCGAGCCCTTTAGATGTATTATTCCCATAATCCTTCCAAGACATAGGTTCGAGAACATAATCGGTAAGGGCACTAGGATTAGTAGCTCACCTCGGGACGAGGGAGTGAAAGCACGATAGGAACCCTTGGCCAACGATTAATCAAGTAATTGAGATAGAGAAGAGCATTTACACCTTAGAAGTCCAAGGGGGATCCAATTGTCCAGGCATCCCATTTTCATGATCGTTTAACTCCAAGAAATACTCAATCCCCTTGTTTGTGGTTCCATTTAATTAGTTTAGAATTAGCATAACCAACCACTTCCTTGGATCGACTAGATAGTAGATAAATAGTGGGTACTAGTACTTCTTTTTCCCTGTGGATCAACAACCCGACTTCTATGTCCTCTATTATTACTTGACACGACCCGTACACTTGCGGTTTCATAGCATCAAGTTTTTGGCGCCGTTGCCGGGGAGAATTAGATTAGTAGGAAAGCTAGGAATTTACTACTTTAGTCATTTTATTTTATTTTCTTTTATTTCTTTACTTTCTTTCGTTGTTTTGTTTTTCTATTGCATTTGAATTTTAGATACTAATCTTCATCTTCTAAATATCTTGCGAGGTATTAATTGCATGACCCGGAAGAACTCCAAAGGGGTGCTCGAAGTTGATAGTGAGATTGAGAGAACCTTGCACCAGAGACTGAAGGAAATTGAAGAAACACTTCCAAGATCCTCTTCGGAGTCGGTGAACTTCATTCCTACCGAGATTATTGGTAAAGCAAGGGAAATACCAATCATGGCCGAGAGAAGAAGGACATTGGCCGAATATGAGAGATCTCATTATACCGGGGAGGAGTTCAGTGTGCACCCTCCCAATGTCAACATGAACAACTTTGAGATAAAGGCAAGCACAATGAGCATGATTCAGAATACAACTCAATTTGATGGGAGGCCCGATGAAGATCCCCATGCTCATCTAGCAAAATTCATTCAGATTTGCAACATGTTCAAGATCAATGGGGCTTCCGATGATGCAATTCGGCTGAGACTCTTCCCATTTAGCTTGAGGGAGGGTGCATATAGGTGGCTTACTTCATTGCCCCCGGGATCTATCCGTACTTGGGCCGAAATGTTAGACAAATTCTTGGGCCGCTACTATCCACCAAGCAAGGCCGCGAAGCTAAGGTTGGACATCTCCGCTTTTAAGCAAGGGCCCGCCGAATCTTTCTTTGAAGCTTATGAGAGGTACAAGGAGTTGCTACGGCGTTGCCCACAACATGGTCTAGACCCCTGTGCTAAGGTGAGAACATTTTACAATGGTTTGGATAATTCGACGAGGCAATTGTTGGATGCCGCCGCCGGTAAGTCATTGAGGAATAAATACCCAAAGGAAGCCGAGCAAATCTTCGAAGATATGGCCGGTAATGAGGCCCATTGGTCCACTCGAGACAAGCAAGTGAAAAAGGTGGGATTTATAGATGAAGCTGCAATCTCTGACCCAATTCTTGGTGAAAAGCTTGATATGTTGACTAGGAAAATTTAGCTATTGACAACTGGTAGTAGCTCACGACTGGCCACGGTGATGTATTGCAATACTTTTGGGGGAGGACATGAGGCATCGAACTGTCCAATAGTAAGCACGGAAGTGATTCCTATGGAGCAGGTACAGTATATGGGGAATGCTCCAAGGCAACCGAATGGTCAATATCAACCATATGCTCCTAAATGGAACCATCCGGCCTTGTCTTATGGGAATCCGCAAGCGGGATAGTACCCTCCCGGGTTCCAACACCCCCCAAAGACTCAAGAGAAGAAGTTCAATTTGGAAGAAGTGATTGTGAAGTATATGCAAAGCAATGATTCTATCATCCGGAATTTACAGGCTACCGTTCATAATTTGGAAAATCAAGTTGGGCAAATAGCAAAATCACTCGCCGAGAGACCACAAGGTAGTTTGCCGAGCAATACGGAGGAGAACCCTTGGGGTGAACAATGTAAGGTCATTTCTTTGAGAAGTGGTAAAGAGGTGGAACTCCCGGTTCCAAAACCTCAAACAAACACCCCCGTCGAAGTTAAGGAGTCCGAGCTCGTTGTGAATTCCGATGAAAGAAGAAAGGAGAAGAAAAAAACTGGAGGTGCACCACCCATACCCCCTTATCAACCTCAAGCCCCTTATCCTACGAGGTTGAAAAACGACAAGGAAGAAGCTCAATTGATGAAGTTCAAGGGTATGTTGAAGCAACTACACATTAATATGCCTTTGATAGAGGTCCTGGCCCAAATGCCCAAGTATGCAAAATTCATGAAGGATCTCCTCTCCAACAAGAAGAAATTGGAAGATGTAGGTACGGTGATGCTCAATGCCCAATGTTCGGCTGTTATTCAACAAGCCATGCCAAAGAAACTTAAGGATCCGGGTAGTTTTGTGGTCCCGTGTGTCCTTGGAGAAGGGGTAACGAAGAAGGCATTGGCGGATTCAGGGGCAAGTATCAATGTAATGCCCTATAAATTGTACATGAAGCTCGGCCTCGAAGACCCTAAGCCCACGGGAATGACCTTGCAGTTGGCTGACCGATCTGTGAGAAGACCAAAGGGGATAGCTGAAGATGTTCTTGTTTAAATTAACCAATTTGTTTTCCCGGCAGATTTTGTGTTGTTAGATGTTGATGATGAAGTCGACGTGCCCATCATTCTTGGGCGACCTTTCCTTGCCACCGCTCAAGCTCTTGAAGATCATGCACAAGGGAAGCTTGCCTTGAGGGTGGGAGATCAAGAGGTTGTTTTTCAACTGCCCGATGCAATGCGGCATTCAATGGCACAAGATGACACTTTATATTGTTTAGACGAAGTGGATGAAATCACTTCTGAATGTGTTGAGGACTTGCTTATGGTAGACCCACTATACCCCTACTTGGGGACACAATAAAGGCACTCGGAGGAGGTCCAAGAGAACCCCCCTTCATCAAAAGTGGAAATGGTGCAAGTTAAGCAAAAAAGGCAAAAGTTCAACCTTCCTCAACATGTTGGAAGAAGGTGAAGGAAAAAGGGGTAAGCATGAAACCTTTGGCTTACAATACTTCCAAGGGAAGCCCAGGTATGAACAAAACTGATTGCTCAATGTACATCAACTTGGGTTTGCGTTTATTTGGACAATGCTTTAAAGGAGGAGCCAATGAGAACTACAAGGTATTTGAACCCCCATGAGGTAATATCAAGGTACGTCAAGCTCGTGACGTTAAACAAGCGCTTCTTGGGAGGCAACCCAAGCTCTTGAAATGTTTCTTCTTTTGTTTAGTGCAAATTTTTTTTTTAGTTAGATTGTGTGGTTGAAATAAATGATTGAGATATATAGTATCCATTTCCATCGTATTTTGTATCATCATGCTGGTTGTTGATCCATTGATAGCCCTAGAAATACATGATTGTCATTAGGGAGAGCGAGGAGGACTCGGGTGGTGTCCTGGATTGGCTGTATAAGCCAAACCCAGGCTCATACGGGCATCCATACGGCCTTCCATACGGCCGTATAGAGCCCCCAGGGAAGTATACAGGTTGTCATACGGCCCATATACATGGCCGTATGACACACCCTGTGCCGTATACGGGCTGTTATACGGCCCGTATACGGGCCCGTCTACAGCCGGGGTTGGGCGTTTTAAAGGGGAACATTTTCCCCTTCGTTTTATCACCTCCTAGCCGCCCTACCTCTCCATTGCGTAGATCCAAGATTCTCATCACCGAGGCGACCTCTCTCTCTAATTTTGGGCTTCATTCTCCCCTAGGTATGCAACCCAACGCATTGATTTGTCGACTTTCTCCATCTTCACCATTTTAGAAACCTAGGGATTCAATGGATGTGTTTTGAATGAATTTATGTTATTTTTGTCAAATTCTTGCTTGAATGTGTTGATCTATGGCATGTAAAGATGTTTGGAAAGAGATAGGATGCAAATGAGTGTAAATGAGGGGATTGTAAGCGATGGGGGTCGGCACCGTCACACCCCGACGCATACGGGCCGTATAGCAGCCCGTATGACCCCCAGGTACCCCCATACGGGCTGGCATACGGCCCGTATGAAAGACCGTATAAGGCCCATTAAGGGCCATAGTGCGCATTGTCCTATTAAACGGTCACAAATCCTTGTTAGCACTAACATCCTCTTCGATCATTCTTTGTAGATATGCCGAGAAAGGTTGTCGCCTCCAAGAAAAAGAGGACCGGCGAAGGATCTTCCACCACTCCTCAATTTGAGGATGACCGCTTCTTCCATCGTTATCAGAAGCTGGCCGCCAAGCCCTTTGGGCGAACGTGGTATATAGATTGGGGCGTCGCCACCGAGTTGGGGATAGCGGACCTCGTATAAAGCATGCTCAGGGTTAGTGGATGGGACAAGATGTTCTCCATCAACCACGAGACCTTTCGAGAAGCGACTTTGGAGGTCCTCACCACATTCGAGGCTGATTGGAGTTCCGTGCAGGAGCGGTCCCTCACAGCGATCTCCTTCCAGCTCTTCGGGGAAAGGAGGACCATGAACTACACCCGGTTTGCCATGCTTATGGGTTTCTACGACCGGGAGGCCCTCCACACTCGGGAACATTGGGAGCTCCTCACCTCTTTCCCCGACCATATTATCACGGCCTCAAGGCTTATTGGGTTCAAATTTTGGAGGACGCCATGAACCATAAGGCTTAGATCCCCACCCAAATTTCACCGTTTTATCCACTCACTCGTCAGCCGCTCCATCGCGGGACGAGATGGCAGCACAGGGGTGGTCACGGTCATCGACCTCTTCATCCTCTACAGCATATTCGAGCGGGTACCTATCCATCTCCGATATGTACTCACCGATTATTTGGTGCACCAGGGGACCCACACCCGACTGAAGACGATCACTGCGGGGCCCTACATCACTCGCCTCATTATCGGCATGGGCCTCGAGGAGAAGACGGAGGACATGCAGCGACTTCAGCTCATGGCGGCCTTGGGGATGAGCACATTATGCCAGATGGGGCTCGTTAGGCATGCGGGAGGCCGCTACAGATTAGTTGGCCAGAGCGTTGGCAGCTTTGGTGATGAGGAGGAGTCCGACTCTGAGGACTCAGACAGCCCATCTCCCGCCGGCGAGCTTCCACCTTCCACGAGCCGGAGCCGAGTCGCTCACCTGGAGGAGCAGATCGCGGACATTCGGGTCACCCAGGACACGATTCTCACGGAGCAGCGCCGCTTGGGAGACCAATTCACGGAGCTATCCATCTTGATTCGTGGGCACCCAGCCTTTGCATCTCCTCCAGCGCCGGCACCACCAACAGATGATCCCACACTTTGAGGATTTGGACACATCTCTTTCATTTGTGTTGATGAGACTCGTTTCATTATGCATTTTCTTTTATATTTTGTGTTTTGTGGACATATTAGTTTATTTGCGCACCATGTTTGGCTAGCAAGGGCATCGCCCTGCTACACTCATTCTCCTTTTATCTTTATAGACTCCTATGCTTTCCTCTCATCTTTTATTGAGCTATAATGATCTCCCCTTGCTTTGCAGAAGTGGAAGTTGAAACAACAACCCGGTAGTGGCCATGCATCAAATTCGTGGACAACAGTTGGCACACCAACATAACCGGGGAAGTTTTAGTTCACCTTTCTCCATGCCTGTTTCATTTTTTTTGACATTATTGCGTACATTGAGGACAATGTACAATTTTAAGTGTGGAGATGGGTAGCTACCTATCTTTTATATTTGTACACTCATAGCAAAACTTTAAGTGTGGAGATAGGTAGCTATTATTGAACTATTGATGAAATTCACTACAAATATTTTTTTTATGATAGTACATATGACATGACTTTCTTCCTAGTGCACCTTCATAGTACTCAAAAAATTTTCGTATTCTCCTACGACGTACCATGGACACCTAGAGAAAATCTTTGTGAAATTCAAAATCTCTAGTGACAATAGGTAACCCATTGCAATGTTTTGTTGACTTTAATTGCTAAGCATTACTCTCAATGGCTCCAAGAGGCTTTTGTGGCACTAGTTGAGCTTCTAACCTTTCATAACTTAGTCTAGTGGACAAGTAAGAGAAGAATAGAATAGCATGTACATAGGAGTCTAGTTATTGAAGCAATAAAGACATGTTCCGCTACTTATGGGGATGAAGTAGTTTGGGGTCCCGACCCTTGGTCAGGGTGTTCCTCAATTCAAAACGTCACTCCTAAGTATGACCTTTATCTAGGTGGAGCTGTAACCCTCTAAGTATCTAGGGTGTTCTGGTGCCTAATCAGCATGTGCATCCTAAAGAAAAAGGATTTACACTCTATACTGATCTTTAATATGGGAAAGTCGGATCCATTAAAGATGCCCAACCCAAAAAAAAAAAAAATGTGTACATAAAATTTAAAGCTTCTCAAACTTGTCCACTATTTGCTCAATATATGAAGGGTTGGTTGTCTTGAAACTTAGGGCCTCAAGGATCTTCTAGAGTCCATTGAGGGTATGCTAGTCTTGCTAAGACTTTAGAACATGGCATGTGGAGTGAAGCTGTTTATCTAGAGCCGCGTTGAAACAGGACACAAGATTAATCTAAGTCCCGATATGGAAATGGGAGAATGCAATTCTTGATGGTGAACTTGGAATGAAATTCATGTATAACCTTTATGGCCAAGAGGGTGAACACTTATATTTTCTTTTGTTGCTTGATTTTTCTTTGCTTGGGGACAAGCAAACCTTTAAGTGTGGAGATATTTGATAAGTGTTCATTTTAGCATAGTTTTATACTATATTCTTATATGCTTGGCATGTGATTATGAAGATTTATTGACCATTGATACTCAAAATTGATTTATTTTCATCAACAGGCCATAATACGAGGACCCCGGAGGAAAGAAAACATTTCGGGAGAAGCCGGGATCCCAGAACACCTAGAAGGACCCATACGGGCTGATATACGGCCGTATACTAGCCCCTGGAGAGGATACGGGCCAGCACACGGCCCGTACGACAACTGGCTTGAGGATTAGCCCATATACGACCATGTATACGGCCCGTATACGGGCCCGTATGAAGGTGGCTGGCCTGTATATGGGCTGACATATGCCCGTATACGGGCCCGTACATCGTTAAATCTGGGCGAAACTGCAGACCTAGACGGGGGCAACTTGGTAAAATCCCACCCTAAGAACCCTGGGGTATAAAAGCGGATGAGAAAGGGGTTTAAAGGAGAGCAGCAGCTAGGGTAAGGGAGGACCTTGGAGAGAGCTTGGGGGGATCACTTCCTTCAAGCCATTGGAACAAGGAGAAGGGAAATCGAAGGAGGAGAGTCAAGGAACCACCAACGGTGATTGTGCAAGCTTTATCTCTATGTTTTTCTTGATTTCTTTTACCTTCGTTGTGGATTGTTGCCCCCCTTTCATGGAGGGCTAATTTTGTAGATGCTTGGATAATTGGTGAACCCTTGGACATGTTTTAATCAATGTTATTTCTCTGTTTTGATTGCTTGATCTTATTGCTTGAGTCTATTGGATGTTTTAATGTAAGTTAATCCCTCTACGTTGCGAGGGCCTAGAGGGATTTTCATAGTACATATGGGGGAAGAAGCGAACACCTCCCTGTGTGTAGACCATATCCAATAGAGAGGATTGTGAGTATATCGGGAACCCGGGTACTAAGGAGAGCGAGCCCTTTAGATGTATTATTCCCATAATCCTTCCAAGACATAGGTTCGAGAACATAATCGGTAAGGGCACTAGGATTAGTAGCTCACCTCGGGACGAGGGAGTGAAAGCACGATAGGAACCCTTGGCCAACGATTAATCAAGTAATTGAGATAGAGAAGAGCATTTACACCTTAGAAGTCCAAGGGGGATCCAATTGTCCAGGCATCCCATTTTCATGATCGTTTAACTCCAAGAAATACTCAATCCCCTTGTTTGTGTTCCATTTAATTAGTTTAGAATTAGCATAACCAACCACTTCCTTGGATCGACTAGATAGTAGATAAATAGTGGGTACTAGTACTTCTTTTTCCCTGTGGATCAACAACCCGACTTCTATGTCCACTATTATTACTTGACACGACCCGTACACTTGCGGTTTTATCGCATCAATATCCAAGATGAGTAATGTTGACATATATAAGTTTGATGGCACTGGTGATTTCAACATATGGCGTATCAAGATGAAGGCCGTTCTTGTTGATAAAGGCCTCAAGTCAATTCTTGATAAGAAGAAAGACCTTGAACAATATGATGAGAAAACTAAGGAGATTGATGAAAAGGCACTTGCTGTTATGTAATTGGCATTATCAGATAATGTTTTGCGGCAAGTTAGCAGTAAGGAACATGCAGTAGATTTATGGAAGAAGCTTGAATCCCTCTATTTGGATAAGTCTCTCATTAGTCGTCTCTATTTGATGATGTGTTTGTGCCACATGAGGATGACAGAAGGAACTCATATCAAGGAATATATTAATAAGTTCAATCGTGCATTACATGATTATGAGAACATCGACAAAAAAGATTGATAGTGAACTCCTTACTATGATTTTCTTATGCTCACTCCCCGATTCTTATGAAGGTATTAGTGATTAAATACTCTATGGTAAGCAAACACTTAGCATGGATGAGGTGGTGTCCACTCTCCTATCGAAGGATTTGCTTGGAAAAGCAAGACTTGAGAATTATAAAGAAGGCGGAGGATTGTTTGTTTCACGTGGTAGATCGGTGGAAGTCTCGCTCGAAGTCTCGCTCCGGTAAGAAATTAAGGTGAGGTTCATTGTAATTATTGTTGTCACGCTCCGACCCGGAGTCCAGGGCCTCGGGCACGTGCACAGACCGGCTGTATCCAAGTAAGGTGTACTCTTCTTGGATACAAGGCCTGTGAAAATCAAAAGCAGATAACAAATAGTAATATAAAGTCTCAAATGACAATAATCAAATATTATCAGAGTCACACCCGAATAAAAATCATAAAGGGTCCAAATGCCCTTAACAGTACCAGGCCCTACAAGGGTCCCAAAATCAAAGACTCTCACACAGAAAGAAAGATAAGTGAGGTCCTCCTACCTCGGCAAACAACCCCCGACTCTCGTACGACTCCTGAGACTGAGTCACCAACTCCTCAGGACCTGAACAAGAGAGAAGGGAAAACAAGTGGTGAGCTTTCGAATAGAAAGCCCAGTAAGAACCCTACAGTAATCACAACGAAGTAAATCCAAAACAAATGATAAGAGATAAGACAGAATATCACAAATCATCAACCACAACTGGGGCTACACCCAGCACAACCAAATCATAGGAGTCTACCACAAACACTAGCAACGGCTCGACTCCTAACCAACAACAAGCAGCCCTCAAGCTCTGGAAGAGAGTTCCAACAAAATTCAACAAACCATCCCCCGGACAACAACAATACAACCTCGACTGTAAGCGACTCACCTGTCGCAACTCGGTAGAGCTACCTCTCGTACATGTCGACATGGTCATCGAATCATTCCCACTGACAGGCAGGACAACTAGAGTATCATCCCTCTAGCATGGCATGCTGGAACGCCCGGGGTGTCCCCGTCCCCGAAAGCCCCCTAGGACAACTAGTGTATCATCCCTCTGGCATGGCTAACGGAAACGCCAGAGTGTCCTCGTCTCCGAACGTTTCCAATACGGAGCCTCCTTGCTCCACTGCACAGGGCTGAAGAACAAACTCGGCTGACACATACCTCCCGGCCAGCACACAACACCATGTGTCTATGATCGAGTGTCGGCCCACGGGTGGGTACGTCCAAAGAGCGTTTTAACAACAAGTAGCGCAACTAAACACTTCTATCCGAGTAAAGACTCACGTGTAACCATGGCCTAATGCTACACACGGATCATCATGTTCAGTTAACACTACCTCTAACACAACAACCATACACATACAATTCGAAGGAACAACTCAAGAGACAGGTATGTGTACGAAGTCAACAATAGATCATTACGAATCAACAATCATGCTAAAAATAAGTAGCATCAATAAAAATCAAGAAAGAAACCCATGGAAGGGTAGGAGCTAGGCAAGAGTATCTTACATCTATCGAAGACCTACTCGACCAAGCTGTGTCTCTCCTGACGTGTCTCCACACTCTCCAACAATATCTGGTACAAATCATAATTATTTCTTAGTACTTTTTATGTGTTAAATGATTTATGATCCGCTTATAATCTTTACTGGGCCGAGGGCCCATTAATTCTCTAAACCATTCATGAGCCTCCACAACACATTTTACTCCCATTACTAGAGCCCACAAAATCAGGCCCATTATTTGGGCCCAATTCATACAAAGTTACTTGATTTACCTTGTCAAACATCTATACCACAAATGGGCCTTGGCTTGCTAACCTTCATTATATTAATTTACAAGCTAAGTTTAACCATGGGCCCCTCTCTTAATCCAACTAAGTAGGCTGGTTGATAGTCACCAATTAATTGAGTCCAAAGTATTATTTTCCATGCTTAAACTTTTTAAGTTGCCAAGACTCTAACCATTATTTATACTTTATGCTAACAGGTGGGCCTGAGCCCATCAACCCATCCACTCACCACTCAAAATTCTTGTAGACAGACCATTGCGATCCTTTATCTAGGCCATGATTTTTTTTTCTCTCTACTATCATTATCCCATGTTATCATGAACTCAATAAAATCACAACTCTCACAATACATGCAAAAACCATCACTAGTCTAACATATAATTTTCAAGGGAGTAATGATATATCGAACGAAAAGATTACACGAAATCAGCACACGAATGACGTGGCATCATCCACATGGCATTTAAAAACCAAAAATCGGTGAAAGCACGAGCCCGACGTCCCTCTCTCTCTCCGCCTATTTTCTCTCTACACCGTCTTCTTCAACTCCCTCTACTGTATCTCCTCCATCCTCCGTCTCGCCTCTAGAGCCCCCTACGACTTCATCGTCTTCTCTCTCTATTCAGCACCTCTCCTCTTCACTTCAACCTTCAAAGAAGCCATTAATTTTGTTTTGGAGCTTCTTCATTTCAGAGGTCTCACTCACTCCATCTTCTTCTCCACTTTGCATCCATGGTGACTATCCCTCTCTTCCCCTCTGATAACCACAATGGCACCATTTCCACCTCAAAGACCTCCAAAGACTCCACCATTCCTTCTCCCTCTTCTTCTTCTTCCTCCTCTCCCATGCCTTCTCCCAGCTCAGTCCTCCACCATTCTCTCTCCAATTCCCTGAGTTCCCCCAAATCACTCGCCACCACTATTGGCAACCTCTCAGTCTCCTTCCAAGGCGAGTCCTTCTCCTTCCAATCTGGCAAGGAGAAACCCTCACCTACCAATCCCATCCGCAGCCATAGGCGAAATGCCTCCTTGTCCGAGAACTCCCGGTAACAGGCAACCAAGCAACGCCAGTCGGATTTGCTTTCAAGAAGTTTGGATTGCTCCTTTGCCACTGTCCGCCTCCTCGTGCTCGACGACGGAGATGCCTCGTCCGACGATGATAGCCTCTCGACCGTGATAGCCCCTGTGCGCGCTCGAGCGAGCGGTTCTCACAAGGTTCTGGTAGGAGACCAATAGTCGGCTCCGCTGCATGCCTGAGCCTTGCTTTCCATTGCCCCCAAAGAAACCACCCACTTCTTTGAAGGTTGAAGTGAAGAGGAGAGGTTCTGAGTAGAGGGAGAGGAACGATGAAATCGTCGGGAATCAGGGGAGCGCTGGAGAGGATGGTGGAGATAGAGAAGGGGGAGTTGAAGAAGACAGTGTAGAGAGAGAATAAGTAGAGAGAGAGAGAGGGACACCAGGCTCGTTCTTTCACCGATTTTAGTTTTTTAAATGCCACGTGGATGATGCCACGGCATTCGTGTGCTGATTTCATGTAACCTTTTCGTTCGATATATCATTACTCTTTTATAGGACCTCATCATCTCTTTCTCACTCAAAGCCCACCACAAACACTAGAATGTCAACTTGAGTTGTGATCCATCATCGGGCCCACAATTTCCCAGATTTTTCCATCACATATTAGCCCATTTGAAGACTATTGGCCTCCATATATATATCTAATCTCAATTTCCCAGACATCTAACTTACTCCCTCACTATCGTTACTATTTTCCCATGAATTTCAACAGATTCAAACCTTACCAGATATATAGAAGCCTCAAAGACTCCTCCCATCTTCAGAGATAATCATGCACAACTTAACCCACACTACCCATTTCTAGGAACTACATCTAGCAACTACTACCATATGTTTATATCAATAAATAAATAAATAAATAAATAAAAAGGCCATGCCCAAAGAAGCCAATGATGAAATATTTCATAGTTTAAATGAAATAAATATTCTTAAAGCATCATGATATTATGATGATTAAAATTCAAATTCAACGTCATAAATCTAGATTATGATCATTAAAAGTCAAACTTTTGATCTTATATAGATTATTAAAATTTAAATTCAAGGTTTTACCTAAATTTGGATTAAAATTCAAGTTGCATTAGGTTACACCTAAATCTAGATTATGATCTTCTGATCTCTTGATGATTAAAATTCAAATTCAAGATTATACCTAAATCTAGATTATGGTCATTAAAATTCAAATTTTTGATCTTTATTTAGATGATTAAAATTCAAATTATACTTACTCTCATTTTGATTAAATTTTTTTTATCTTATCTAGATTCAAATTCAAATTTTGAATCTTATCATCATAGTTATCTTATGTTACGGGGTTATACCTAAATCTAGATTATGATCATTAAAATTCAAATCTTTGATTTTATCTAGATTAGGATCTCATGATGACTAAAATTAAATTAAAATTTCAACGTTATCATCTAGGTTGTGAAGATCTATAAATAAAGGAGAGGAGACCTCATGAAGAGATTTTGGGGAAGAGATCTCCTCTATGCTCTCCTCTCCGTGAAGCAAGAAGCCGTGTTGTCAGTCAAACACGGGCCTGTCTCTAATGGCTTTGCTGAAGGATACAAGCTCGGGTCCATCGATCGATTGTAATATAGCATAAGGAGATCAAGGCCCTCCTCTCCCATATTTTCATTGTCGCCATCAACCTTCAACAAACTTTCGGCTCCCTTGTGGAGGCCGTCGCCGTCAACCCTCAACAAGCTTCCGGCTCCCTTATGCAGGCCATCTCCGTCAACCTTCAACAAACTTTTGGCTCCCTTGTGGAGGCCATCGCTGTCAACCTTCAACAAACTTTCGGCTCCTTTGTGGAGGCCATCACCGGCCGCCGTCAATCAAGCATCCGGCTCCCTTGTGGGGCTGTTGTCACCACTAAGCCACCCTTGTGGGGCTATCATCACCACCAAGCCACCCTTTTGGGGTTGTCACCATCAAGCCACCCTTGTGGGGCTATCATCACCGTTCTTGTCGCCGATTGGAAGTCATAAGTGGGAGATGACAGAGAGATAAATAAAAATAAAAAAATAAAAAAAAGGTAAAGCGTCAAAGCAGGAGGAGTAAAGAATAAAAAATAAAAAAAATAAAAAAAAGAAGCGGAATGGGGGTGTCAAAACAAGATTAAAAAAATGGGCTGAAAGGAAAAGAAGTAAAAAAAAAGGAAAATAAAAAAGAACAGATGGAACAAAAAGAGAGAGAAGAAACGGAAGGAGAGAGAAGCGAAATTACAAAAAAAAAGTTCAAAAAGAAGTTCAAAAAGAAGAAGCAGTCTGTAGCATGTGACCATGTGACCCTGTCCGCCCGCCGAGTCGCCCAAATATTATATATGTTTTATAAAACAATAATATATATATATATATATATATATATATATATAAAATAAAATTCAAACCTCAAAGTGGCATGCATCCCGATGCAACAAAGTGACACGCATCTCGGAACGGTTGATATGAAATACAAATTTCAAAGTAACATGCATCTCAAAGCGATGATGGAGTGCGTCGCATCCTGAAGAGGATGATGACAAATCTTAAAGCAGCATGTATCTCGATGTGACGATGGGATGCGTATCTCGATGCAGCCATCGGAGTACAAATCCTGAAGTAGCACAAATCTTGAAGCAGCGATGAGCACACATCTTGAGGTGGCTAATAGATACAAATTCCAAAACGACATGCGTCTTGACGCGGCGATGAAACACTCATCTCAGGGCGATCGATAAAGCATAAATTATAAGGCGGTGCAAATCTTAAGGCGGCAACGAAGCTTACATCCCAAAGCGGAAGGCGGCGTCATTTAAATAAATAAATAAACAAATAAATAACATATATAAATATCCTATGATGATATTCATATGTAATAAAACAATTATGGTTTACAAATAAATGAAATCATTTTTCTTTTATTTTATTCATTGCCTTTACTTGTATTTTTGCCCTTAATCGGAGGTTCCCAAGACTCTGTCTGGGGTAATTAATAATAGAGGCTTGCCTCTATTAGGAATGGAAGAACCAGCAATATTAAATAAATAAATAAATAAATAAATAATTATTTGTGATTCGATATGTCGCCTAGTGTCTCTTCACAGACACGATGTCGGGCGGGTATTTTTGATCCCACACCATACCCATCAACAAGGTCATCCAATCAACAATCAACTCAATTAATTGCTTTCAGAATGGAACAACGATCACAACTCTATTAACCAACAAGGTCATCTAATCAACAATCAACTCAAGCAACTCTCTGCACCTGAATTCCATTAACCAACGCTTATGACTATCAATATCTACTCATAGAGAACACTATCATCATACTAACTACAATTATGTAACCTTAATCATCATATTCTCTAGCAAATCTTTAGCCCAGGCATGCATGCAATATCCATCTGAAACCTAACATCATGCAACACCATCATCACTAACCTCCAACCAAACTCATACAACTATGAACATGTTTTCCCTTAAAGCAAACCATGCATATTTAACAGAGATCCATCCCTCATTCATACAAGTTTCATCAACTATCAATCCTTAAATATACACTACTTATCATCAATCCACATGCCAACCCACGAGCACACAGCAACAAACCTTAAAGGATACCCTAGTATCCTCCACACAAGTCCCTCATCCCAGACCCAGAACAACAAGAAACTAACTCTAGACTCATGCATGCTTGGATCATTGTTCTCCATCAAGGTTTCAATGGTATTAACTCTACTTCCAGATGTGCAGGTATTATATATAAGTTTCCAGAAAAGAGAAAACTCACCAGGACTTGGATGGTGGTTCTCTGGTGGCTTGAAGTGGTTCCGATGACCAGTGAGATCTGAAATCCTTACGTACTCAGGCTAAAGAAGGAGTAGAAGCGAATGAGAAGGAACAGAGTAGCGATGCTAGGGTTTCTAAGAGGCCTCTACTTATAGAAGTTCACTAAGAGATTAGGATAAGATTCGCCTTTTATTATGAAACTTATCTCTTCGTTTGAATTCATTTCCAGCTAGCCGGACACGTTCAGGTGGACTCCGCTCAGTGACGACTCGACGAGCGAGAGGATAGGTAGTCTGCAGTTCTGTGAACATTGTGTTCTTGGAAAGCAAACTCGTTTGAAATTTTGCAGGTCCGTTCATACGATGAAGTCTATTCTTGATTATGTACACTCAGATTTGTGGGGTCCAACGCCAGTGACTTCTTATGGAGGTGGTAGATTTTTGCTTACCTTCATTGATGATTTTCAGTCGGAAGGTGTGGGTATACATCCTAAAGTCCAATGATGAAGTCTTCAGGCATTTCTGTCAATGGAAGGCTTTGGTAGAGACACAGACAGGAAGGAAGGTCAAAGTTCTGAGAATAGACAATGGCGAAGAGTTTTGTTCGGGAGAGTTTGATTCATATTGCCGGGACGCTGGCATACTTTGTCATCACACCACAGTTGGCACTCTGCAACAAAATGGAGTTACGAAGCGCATGAAAAAAAAATTGATTGAGAGAACCCATTGCATGCTCTCCCATGCTGGGTTGCCCAAGAGTTTATGGGCAGAAACAGTTACTACAGCTTGCTACTTAGTCAACCGCTCGTCGTCAATAGCTATTGATTACAAGACATCTAAGGAGGTATGGTTTGGCAAGCCTCCTAAATATGACCGTCTGAAAGTATTTGGTTGTCCGGCATATGCTCATATTCTTCAGGACAAGTTAGAGCCTCGAGCGGTAAAGTGTATCTTTCTTGATTATGGTGATGGAGTTAAGGGGTACCATTTGTGGTGTAAAGATTCAACACCCCCAAAGGTGATCGTCAGTAGAGATGTGACCTTCGATGAGATGGCGATTGTTTCTCCAGCATGTCGACAATTGGAAAAAGCTTCCACTTTAGATGAAGCTTCTACATATGGTAGTTCTGAGGCAAAGTAGGTAGCACAGAGGGTAACATTTGATGTGGAGACTCCAGTGACTGGGTCTACTACATTTAACACTCAACAACAACAAGTGTTGTCAAATTCAGCAGTTGATATTCATAGTGACATACATGAGACGACACCTGAGTCAAATGCAGCTGGAAGTCAGTCAGATGATGCAGTTTCAGGTGGAGCTTCGGAGACTTCAGATTCTCCTATAGCATCTCATCTACGATAGTAGAGGAGGCCACCACAACGCTATGGAGATTGGGTCACACCAGTAGCAAGTGGTAGAGGTACAATAGTTTTCGCTTTGATAGTTGCTGAGGATATTGTGTATGATGAGCCTAGCACATATCGTGAGGCACTTGTGAGTTCTCAAGCAACTAGTTGGATCCAGGTTATGATAGAGGAGATGGAATCATTAAAGAAGAATCACACTTGGAATTTGGTATTGCCACCTAAAGGGTGAAAAATTGTTGGTTGCAAATGGGTCTACAAACCCAAGGAGACATCTCCTGGAGTTGATACTCTGAAGTACAAGGCAAGATTGGTGGTGAAAGGCTTCAGTCAAAAAGAAGGGATCGATTACCATGAGGTGTTCTCCCCAGTTGTGAAGCATACTTCGATTCGGACCTTGTTGGCTATAGTTGCTCTGTTTGATTTAGAGTTAGAGCAAATGGATGGGAAGGTTGCTTTTCTTAACGGTGATCTTGAGGAGGAGATCTACGTGACACAACCAGAAGGTTTTGTGGTCAAAGGTAAAGAAGAACATGCTTGTTTGCTTAAAAGGTCATTGTATGGCTTAAAACAATCCCCAAGGCAGTGGCACCATCGGTTTGACATCCTTATTGCTGGAAAGAGCCGATCTGCAGTTGAGGAGGTAAAAACCATACTTAGAAGTAAATTTGAGATGAAATATTTGGGTGCAACTAAGAGATTATTGGGAATGGATATTCGTCGTGACAGAGTTCGGGGCAAACTTTGGCTTTCACAGAGTCAGTATGTTGAGAAGGTTCTGATTCGGTTCAACATGTCACAGGAGAAACCAGTTTTTGCTTCATTGGCAGCACACTTCAAGTTGTCCACTTTATCTGGGTCATTGGATACAAAGGAGGAGGAGCAAATGTTTCCTTATGCTTGCGCAGTTGGCAGTTTGATGTATGCCATGGTTTGCACCCATCCTAATATTGCACATGCACTTAGCGTGGTGAGCCGTTTCATGTCAAGGCTAGGCAAAGAGCACTGGAAAACAGTACAGTGGATACTCCGGTACCTCCGTAGCACAAGCAACTATGGTTTAATGTTTGATCAGAGGGTAATAAATGCGGGATAGGTTATTGGTTTTTCTGATTCAAATTTGCCGGGGATCTTGATGAGAAGCATTCTATCACCGGTTATGTATTTTAGCTTTGTGGCTATTGCATTAGTTGGAAGACAACTTTGCAGCCGACCATTGCTTTATCAACCACAGAAGTTGAGTTTATATCTTTGACATAGGCGGTGAAGGAAGTTATTTGGTTGCATGGGCTTCTTAGTAATTTGGATGTGAAGCAAGTTGATCGTGTTGTTTTCTGTGATAATCAAAGTGCGATTTATCTTGCTAAAGATGAGAAGTATCACGAGAGGATCGACCAATCATATTGACGTGCACAACTTCTTCATTCGGCATCATATAAAGAAGAAGACACTCTTTGTAGAGAAGATTGGCACAAAAGACAACCCGGCGGACATGTTAACCAAGGTGATCCCGAGTACTAAGTTCAAGCATTGCTTGGACTAATTGGTTGGTATTCAAGCTTGCCCAAGTTAGCTCCATGAGGAGCTTGGAGGCGGTGAGTATGTTGATTGATATTCATTTGGAGAAGCATCTTTAGAGATTGAGCTTTTGACATCATGTTAAAGTGATGTGTTTGTTTTATGGTTCAATAGTCACCGAGGTGGAGAATTGTGAAATCGGCTCCGATCTTACCATGTTTATGTCAATTTTGATGGGATACCTCATTTGAGTCAAATACATGAGGTATATGTCCATATATAGTGTAAAATGTTGGCTAGACATGTTATAGGTTGAATTTGGGGTTGTTTGCAATATTCTCAAACCCTGGGGGGTTTTATGCAAACCTTTGCATGTAAGCCCCAAATCTAATCCGACCCTGGGTATGAGAGTTTTGTTTTTCTTTATGAAAGCTAGGGTTTGAGAGAGGAGAAAGAGGAGAGTTTGATCCCATCTAATAGTGTGAGATTTGTGAGGGGATTTGGAGCTTCTCCTCTATTTGTTGGCTCATATCTTGTATTCTTCTTATTCATAGTGGATTTCTGCTCGCTGCCGCCCGTGGTTTTTCCTGAAAGGGGTTTCCATGTAAATTTGGTGTCTTCTTGTTTGGTTATGATTCTTGTGGCTATTGTTGCTTTCGCATATTAACTCTACAATTGTAATACTCTAGAGTTAAGTAATGATGCTAACCCATATTTAAGAATGGTTCATAATGTCATAGGTGTTCTCAAGGATCAAGGGGACAAGGAGAAGATTGAAACAGTAATGCTAGAGGTTGAGGAACCACCAAATCTAGGAGACGACATGGAATTGGAGGGGAACGTGAGTTCGAAGGGGAAGGGAAGCAACAATAGTAAATGTGCCTCAACAGAGCATAAGAAGGTTCAGAAGAAAGGCCTCATAACAACAGAAGGACATATAACAACTATAAGCATCTAACATGGGCATGGGAATACTCACATGGAAATACAAAGGAGTGTTAGGAGGGGATACTATAAGTAGAATATTTTCCTTTATGAGATCTATGGTCTTATCTATAGTGCGCCTTTTAGAATTCTGCGCGAATCAGCCTCTTGTCAGCCGCTTTTGTGAGAAATTCACAAGAGAATGACATTGGTGGCAGTGGCGGATCTATAAATTAGACTTAGGAGGGCCGAACTACTAAAGGTCATTGTCCAATATAGATCTTTTTTTCCTATCAATTTTGAATTATAATTATGTAATTCCTCGAATCATCTTTTTTTACCACAAATCATTTTTTTTTTCATGCAATTGATGAACTTTAGTTGAGTGTTTTTCCTCTTGTACAATAGTTTTATTATCTACTATTGAAGTCTCAACTAAGTTTAATGAAGTAGATGTACCAGTTAAATAGCTCTTTTACTTTAGAACTATCTAAATTAATTAACATAAAAACTGATTAATCAAACTTGAATAAGATGAATCAAATTAACTTATCAACAAGTGTAATATAAAGCATGAAACAAACTCCATGAAGCAAAGTAATGGATAGAAACAAACAATAGAATTAAATCCTGAAGCAAACTTCATGAAAACAAATAAATCCAAGAACAAAAAAACAAATTAAGCAAAATTCAATTATACCATATTAACCCTACATGAACAAATAACCCACTACCAAGTATACATAAAACTCAAGAATCCAAGACTGCCCCTTTTTCACATTCAAATAATAGTAACAATCCAAAAAATTGAAGTTAAGAAAAATCAAATGTCTCATTCTCCCAAAAAATACCTAGCAACGAACTATCAAAATTAGAAGAGCGTCTAGCCAGTGATGACAAGGCGGCGACAAGGATTAGGTGGCAGCAACGGTGAGCAAGAGAGAAGAGGTATGGTCCAAAGATGAAACTGAACAGGCTGAAGATAGGTTTTAGTTTAGGTTTTTTCACTTAAGCCTTTATAAATTTTATATTTATATAAAAAACTTTTTAAAACTTTGGGGGACAATGGGAAATTGTGCAAAATTTGAAGGGGTTAAAGATAGGTTTTAGTTTAGGTTTTTTACACTTAAAACCTTATAAATTTTATATTTATCTAAATTTTTTTAAAAATTTTAGGGGGGTAATGGAAAATTTTGTAAAATTTGATGGGGCCAATAGAAATTTTCCCAAAATGCAGGGGCCCCTGCCCGCCCCCCTAGCATATCCGCCAATGATTGGTGGGCCATACCTGCTTTTAGGCTCTTAGGCGACATTATAGTACTATGGAAGATGGATAATGGCATTTTCACACCTATAACTATTTCCAATTATGCCTTGCACTTAATCATGTTTATAGAGGGAAGATCTCCATGGATGGTATTAGTGGTATATTCGCTAAGGATTCAAAGACAAGTATGGGATGAGCTCACTAGATTGTCAATAATCTCGGGCTCATGGATATTGATGGGAGATTTCAACGCAGTCTAACAGGTTGATGACTAGGAAGACCGAAAAACCTCAGGACAGGTTTGAAGACCAATATGTTTAATTCTTTTTTAATTTATAATAACCTATATGAACTTAAATTCTGTGGATCCCCCTAAACATGATGTAATAATCAAAGAGGGGTTGCTTGGAGATGGACTTGGTGGTGCAGGATATTAGTTAATGGATATTGGAATGAAAACAATCTTATATCAGATGGAGCATCTAACCAGATGCCAATCGGATCATAACCCCATTCTTCTAACATGTAATTTTCAGAAACCAAGAGGGAGAAAACCTTTCAGATTTGACACTAATTGGATGAAATCCCTTGAATGCCACAACTGTGTAGCAAAGATATGGAGGACCAAAAGTGCAAGAAAACCATTACATGATGTTAGTCATAGACTCTATTCCTTAAGAAAGGATCTAATTAAAAATTGTAGGGCTATGTGATCACAGGGGCTTGAAGATAAAATCAAGGTAGTGGAAGATGAGATTGTTAGGATTGAAACTAGAGATAGTGAACTAGTGAATGATGAAACTCAATGAGTCATATTAAGAGAGCTATATAACAAGCAACATGCTTTGTTGAGGGTAAATACAACATTCTATGCACAAAGAGTTAGAGTGAATTGGCTCCAGATCAGATAACAACTTTAGATTCTTTTACTGAGTAACAAGGCAACATAGAAGCTTTACTAAAATTAATCAGATTAGGAATGAACAAAATATGGCCATAACAAATCCTAATGAGATAGAGGAAAGTTTTAGGGCCTGCTTAGATTGGCTTCTGGAAACTCGAAAAGGGCTTTTTTTTTATCAAGTTAAGGGCTTCTATTGGTTTTATGTGTTTGGATGGGCTTTTTGAAAGAAGAAGCTGTTAAAAAAGGAGAAAAATAGCTTTTTTCAAAAGCTGTTGACTGAAGCTTCTAAAAGAAAGCGCTTTTGAGAAGGAGTTTTGAGATTTTTCAATTACGAAAGTACCCCTATGCAAATTAAAGAATGACTTCTCAAATCTAATCTTACATAATCTGGTGAGGTTTGAGAGATATTGTTATTGTTAATGTTAAATGTAGTTATTGTCAATTACAAAAATATTCTTATGCAAATATAGTTATTGTTGATATTAAATGTGATTGTTATTATTATTATTATTATTATTATTATTATTATTATTATTTATTAAATGTCTACTTTAGTAATTTGTCATTGTATAAGATCTTTTGGGAATAAACATCCAAACAACTTCGTAATTATAAAAGTATTTCTGAATAAATATATCTAAACACAAAAATAATCAAAAATCTTTAACTTACTCTAAAAAGTTATTATAAAAAAAGTCCTATAAAACTGAAAAAAGCCCTTTTTCCATAAGCCAATCCAAGTTGGCCCTTATTATGTATTACAACAAGTTATGGTAGGATAAGAGTGATTGGAACTTCAACAACATGGTGCAAGCTGTTCTAGATGACCTCCTATCCATTGTTGAAGGATAGAGGAGGAGCCTTATCAAGCTTGTCTTTAGGTATGAAATTTTCAAAGCACTTACAACCACACCTAAAGGTAAATCTCCAAGCGATTTGGATTAAATGTAGAGTTTTTTTAATCTTATTGCAATGTTGTGGGTGAGTCATTAGTTAAAGCATAACTTATTATTTTTTTTATTATGGCTCCCTACTGACTAGTTGGAACTCGACATATGTGTGCTTAATCCCTAAGAAGGACAACCCTCAAGTGGTTAAGGAATTTAGGCCAATTTCTCTATTCAATATGAACTACACAATAATCACTAAAATTATGTCTAATAGAGTTAGGGAGGTTCTTCCAAATCAAATAGAAAAGAACAAAATAACAATAAGAAAACAACAAAATTATGACGGAAAATAGCGAGGGAACTTTTCTTATTGGAAAATAGTGCAACGGATGTGTATGTAGCTAGGGAATTACTAGGGAAAAAACAATCCATTGCGAATTAGAGTTTTGTGTAGCTAGGGAATAGCGAGAGAACCCTTTCCCTTGCCATTTGTAGAACTGGATGATATTTAGCAAGGGATCAATTCCCTCACAAATTTGTTGAGTTTAGCTAGGAAATTATTTCCCTCGCAAATTTTGGATTTATGGAAAGGTTAGATGTTAGTTAGCGAGAGAATAATTTCCCTCACAAATATGTTGAGTTTAATGAGGGAATTTTTCTCTCGCAAATATTGGATTTATGGAATCTTGGGGCCAGATGGTAGTTAGCGAGGGAATTATTTCCCTCCCAAATATATTGAGTTTACCAAGGGAATATTTCCCTTGCAAATATTGGATGTATGTAATGCCACAATAGTAGTTAGCGAGGGACTTCTTTCCCTCTCAAATCTGTTGAGTTGGGCGAGGGAATTATTTTCCTCACAAATTTTAGTTTTATGGAATGGCGTAATTAGGGAAGGAAAGATTTCCCTCGCAAATATTGGTTGGTAATTGATTTCCCTCGCCAGTCTCCTTGTCATCGAACTCTGGAGTGAATTTTGATGACTAGGAGACTGGCGAGAACTCTTCGAAACAACTGGATCAGGCTATAACAAACAACTCTCATGTATCCAACTGATCCATCTAGGGATCAACTTTTAAAATATTTCAATGTAACAATATAATAATTAATTCTTTCTAATGAATATGTTTTATCCACTTTAAAAAAAAAAAAAAATTAGCGAGGGAATAAATATTTTGAGTTTATATTGGAATTATAATGGGGACATATGATAATTAGCGAGGGAGCCAACCATACGATACGAGCTCGATCTTCTGTTCTTTTCTCCCTCTCTGTGCCCTAACCCTCATCCCCAACCTTCGACGGCCGCCAATCTCCGCAATCGACTGAGGAGCTCCTAGGCGATATCCGCGGGTGGGATCCCTAGCCTCTCACTTCTTTCCCCTTCGACTCCCCTCCAATCTCTCCTTCGATCGCTCGCTCGGACACCGGCTAGATCTCGCTTCTCTACTGGAGGTATCTTGATCGATCCCCATAGTATTCGGTTTTTTAGAATTTATCTCATTTTGTCTACGTATATACGTATAAACACACCTAACACGCAATACAGGAATAGAGCAGCATGAAATTTTCTTCACGGCACGGTCTTCTCATTCTTAGTTTTTTATTGGTGTGAAAACAATGAGTTTTCCGTTTGCATCTGCTGTTTGTTCTCTCCTTTTTTTATTGAAAGTAGAACCAAAAGTTTGATTTAGATGGTTAAATTGCTCACATTATCTGATATTTTCTCCTTCTGTTCTGCTTTTTTAATTTTTTCGTTTCATTAAGGTTATATATTAAGTTTGAAGACTTTTCTTGGTTTTCTTTATTGGATTATATAAACCGATTGTTTTTTTATTCAACATTGGCAAATACCCGCTTTTTTTGTTTCTCTCTTTTCTCCTTTTCATTTTACTTCATATTATGATCTTCAGTTGATCTATTTCTGTATTTCTTTTTCTCTTGGGATTTCCTTTTCTATGTTCTGGGATGAAGTGCAGTGATCTCTTTGAGGACCCATGCTGTTTGGTTCATTAGGGGAAAAGAAAAGGCTTGGCTTTGCCCTTTTCCTATTCTCTTCAAAGCTGGTCAGCAGTATCACTGTCCCATGTGCTGTATTTTTCTGGTGTTGTTTCTAATTGACGATGTCTTTTGACCACTGTTGGTGCATGTATCGGCATTTAAAAGTAAAACCTTATTTGCCCATCATTTGGTGATTTAATGGTCAAACTTTTTTAAACATTTTGGACTTTCTTGTTTGTTTGTTTGTTTGTTGACGTGTCTAGATAGCTTATTTTGCAAACACTACATTGAATTGAAAGTCAGAAACCCTAATTTTTTATATTGAAATCCATTGATGCTACCCACAGTGAATTCAAATACTTTATTTATGTGTAATTTAATGATTTTGTTCTTATGGGAGACAGTTTGGATGATCAGGCATCTTTTAGATGGGAGATAATGTGATGATGCATTGGAATGGACTAATAGGCATAACACCTAGATTAATATTAATATATTTTGAAATGTTACTGAATCATGAAATGATTGTTACTAGTAATGACTATATCATTAATAAGAAACAAATGGCAGTTTTTTGCAAGGTATGTAGCATAATTAAGATTACAATATCGAAGAGTGAGAAAAAGAGAAGTCATGTATGTCATTTTTAATTTTTTCATGAATTGGTTAGAATTTGATCTAATTACGAAAAAAAATTGTTTTGGAATACATCAACTGGCAAGTTCTTCGACCTTCAATAATTCAAGTAACACTATTGAGACATGTTAAAAATATAAATAGGTATAAGTTAAATGTGAATAGATCTAGTTGCCTAATTCATTAAACATTAATTTAAATATCTTTGAAAAGTTTGTCATAACACTCTAATATTAGTTCATTAGAAAACCTCCATTTATTAAACCATATCCACAAAAGGTTTTCTTTTTATAATAACTACAATTCAGAGTAATTGAGTCAATGATATGTTAAGTTGGGAGCAATCTCATCGATTTACACAAGTCTACATCCATATCTTTTATGATACTTACTACTCAACGTTAAGTTTCAACACTTTGTTTTCAGGTCAATGGCGTTCATTTCATGATTACTTAGCCATGTTCAAAAGTTCCAGAAATGTTAATGAATCTATGCATTAAACTTAACTGATTTGGTCCTTTGATCTAAAAGAACACAGTCCAACCATGTGTTCAGAATTAATATGGCTAGTTCTATCCGCTATAATTGGTCAAATGGCACAATTAGCACCTATAGTTCCATACACTATATTTCAATGTCTTTGCCTCTTCTTGTATTTATGCTTGTGAAATTTGTGTTTTGTTTAATGTATTGAAGAGGCATAAATTTGTGCCTACCAGATATTATTTCAGATTTGGATATTTAACAGGTTGTTACAAGGGTGGATTTTATTTAATGTTTGAATATTTAACTGTCCAATACAGGAATTATTGCATTCTTCGATTATTGTTAGCTTAAGCTGAAAGTTGAAATATATCTACTCACTTTTCCAAGTTCTGATCTTTCTACCTATCTATGGGCAGAAAACAACTGCTTCACTGATCTCTAGGGCAACTGAGGAGCCTTGAATACTTGTAAGAGTGCCAGGTTGTGATCCTATCCTATTATTTCAGTCTCTGATTGGTCCCTTACTTTTCTATGATTGTGAACAGGAGGCTTAGCAATAATAGCCTGTCTGGAGCTTTCCCTGTCTCTGGCGAATATCACTTAGCTTGCATTTCTGTAAGTATTTTCTTTCAGTACTTTTGGGTGCCAATGCATTTGTCTCTTTGTTGTTAATATGCATCTTGGCCTGAGATTTGTGTGGTATTTATTCATCAGGGATCTGTCCTATATCAATATTAGTGGCCCCATACTTCTGTAAATTTTTAATAACTTTAAAATTTTTCGCATAAAATGCTTCTAACTGCATGACTGATATTGTTCTTTTTTGCTATAAAGTGTGCTATATACACACAATATGTTTTGCTTTATAGATAGTTTTAGCAGGAGCCATGAATTTACTTCCATATCAGGATCCAACATTAACTATAATTTCACAGGGGAGGTATATCATATCAGTTCATCGAAAGGAGTTTCGGTGATTGGACACCCATTGCTGAAGTTATAAAAGTTTGCAGTCAATTACAGGTATTATCCTAGTATCAATTACAGGACCTTTGCACATGCTTATATGGTCAGCATATTTCTATTTTATGTTTTGCCATTATTGTTTCTATGCCATGAAACAGATATTGGAAGTTTAATACTTAATTCTCATGTATATTTAAATATCATTGTTAAATATCATCCCATGGTGTATATTTAAATATCATCCCATGGTGTAATATCATTGTATACTTAATTCTCATGTATATTTAAATATCATCCCATGGTGTAATATCATTGTATACTTAATTCTCATGTATATTTAAATATCATCCCATGGTGTATGTTGTTTGTAGATGATGTTGTCCTAGTGGATGAGACTAGAGATGGAGTAAATCAAAAGCTAGAATTATGGAGAAACACTTTAGAAAGTAAAAGCTTTAGGTTAAGTAGAAGTAAAACAGAATATATGCACTGTAATTTTAGTCTAAGTAGGAGAAATGAAGGAGAAGTTAAACTAGGGGGGTGGTAGTGCCTAAGGTTAACCATTTTAGGTATTTAGGTTCCATTTTTCAGGATGATAGGATGATAGATGAAGATGTAACCCATAGAATCAAAGCTGGATGGTTGAAATGGAGAAGTGTCACGGGGGTATTATGTAATAAAAAGATGCCTAACAAAATAAAGGAAAAATTTTATAGGACGACAGTTAGACCGGCCATGATATACGGGAGCGAGTGTTGGGCAACTAAAGTTCAACATATGCATAAGATGAATGTGGCCGAAATGTGGATGTTAAGATGGATGAGTGGTCATACAAGATTGGACAAGATTAGAAATGAACAGCATCCAAACGGAAAGGTGCGTATTGCACCAATTGAAGATAAAATACGAGAAGAGCGTTTAAGATGGTTTGGACACGTCTGTACGGAGACCCCAGTGCTCAGTGCGAAAATGTGATAGTTTAGTTATAGAAGGTAAGAAGAGGGGTAGAGGTAGGCCTAGGATTACGTGGAGAGGTGATGTCTGGGACCTACGAATATTAGATATTGAAATTTGGATGCTTTAACTTGTGGCATGGCGAGACAAAAAATTCATATAGCCGACCCCACCTAGTATAGGATTACTGATAAGTCGGCTAAAAGGGTTAGCCTTCATTAGCTTAGCTTTGTTTGTAGGGATACTGTTCTGCTTCTAACATCCTAATCTCTCATAAAATTATTTGTTGTTATTATTATTTATTTATGTATTTTTATTTTTAATTTTATTTCATTTTATTTCAGTTTATTTCATTTTAATTTTATTTCATATTTGAGAGCGACATGAAGACAGAGAATCCATATAGCCGACCCCATCTAGTATGGGATTAAGGCTTAGTTGTAGTTGTAGTTGTTGTTGTTGTTGTTGTTGTATATTTAAATATCATTGTTCGGCTAAATTCTTAGATCTGGTTCTTATTAGGCTCTCCTATTTCTTAGTTTATTTCAGAAATAGATTAGCTTTGAAGCTGCATCATAACTATTTCAGAAATAGCTATGCTAAGTAATGGTTACTTGATCTGGATTTATTGCTGAATAGTTTGAAGAAGTTATTGCATGGTGAAGATTAATGTTAAGATTTATAAATTATTTACAAGAAAAAATATATGTTATATACACGACAGTAGTGGAGAAGAAATGCTATTATATATATCATTGGCTTCTTTAGAGATTTAAGTGCTATAAGATTATATGTTGCATGAAAGTTATTCTATGCTTTGAATGGTACAATATACTGAAGAAGAAGAATATAACTGTTTGGGGGAATTATTTTTCAAACATGCTATTGATGGTTTTAGCATTTGTTCTATCAGAAATCTTGTGCAGGAGTTAGGTTTTTTTTTTTTTTTTTTTCAGCGCTAAAGATCAAGATTTTGGGCAATATTTCACCAAATTGAGCTGAAAATATAAATTTTCTTGGTGGCTTGTGTATCCTCCAATTTTATTTTATTTTATTTTTGTTTACCATCTTTGATGATTTCTTGGTTGTTTCCTGAATTCTCATATTTTTACTGCCTTGTTTTGTTTCCTGTTGCTTTACACCCCATGCTTGTATTTTATTAATTTTTTTTTTCTTTGTTGCTAAGCCATGCTCCTGCTGCTTCTGCATGCATTTGTGATTATAAATATCCTAATGTTCTCTGCAATCTGCACAGACTGCACCTTGCATTATACCAGTACTTTTATGTGCAGTCCTGAGTCCTGAGGCATTGCTGGAGCAGGAGGATTCCTGCTCCCTTGCACTAACATTTCATTACTCAAGTTATTCTCTTGTGATGCAGGCAGCTTTTCTTTTCACTGTTGTGGGGACCACTAGTTTTCTTGGTGTGATTGCTGGCCAGCTTCCAGGGGTAAATTCTCAACAAATTTCAATATATAATTAGTGTAGCCTCGATCAGAATCAATGTTATATTGCTTTTTATGGGACTGTGCTTTCTTAAAAAAAAGGAATGAATTAAAAGTAGCATGCACAAATATCTGCTTTTATTTGATAATGTGCATACATCTTAGAGCAAAATATTTTTATTTTTTTTTATTTTAGGGAAAATTATTTTTTAGTCCCCGGAAGTTTGCAAACTTCCTGCATACCTTTCCGACAAAACAGCTTTCCCTGCATACCTCTTTTTGGTTTAGTTATTTTTAGTCCCGGCATAACTCCGTTAGTTAATTAGCCTTTAATACCCATTTTGCCCCAACCGAAAGTGTACTCTGTTTTCAAATCAAAAGAGAAGAGTTCAAACATCACTTTTAGCCATCAAATCACCACTTTTACCATCTTTCTCACTTACTTTTTGTACTTCGCTTTTTTTTGAGCTTCTTCTTCCTTTGTTCTTGTTAGTTCTTCTTTGTTCTCTTTTGTTCCATTTTGTTTCCATTCCTCCCTGAACCAATGAAGTTCGGTGACTTCTTCCTCGGTCATAGCCCAGTCAAGAAAGCGTTCACTTTAAAGGTCGTGAGTACCTTTTCTCATTTTTTGAAAAGTGTTTTCCCTATCGGTTTAAAACCCATTGCCAGCCGTGTAAAGGTACTCTCACCGCAGTGCCGAATGGAGACCTTTTGTCAGGCCGATATAAGAGGCCGAGGGAAGAGTTTTCTTGTTCTGAGTGTTGAGTTAAGTCGATACTAAATGAGATATGTTGAGATCATGGTGTCAATTTGCCTTATAAGCGCTTGGTTGGGGAAAGAGGGGCTGGGGTATTCTTCACGGTAGTGAGGTGGCCTATGACTTGTTAGTATGGTATGCAAACAAGGTGATGGAGACAAACCACAGTAGCATTCTTTATCGTGGAGGGAGGAGGGCGGTGGCGGTTTAGGCGTGCATTTTCTCATTCCGTGCATGTGTTGACGGTTTGAGAGGTTCGAGGCCATTACTTTTCATTGATGGAACTTCATTTGCTTGGAAAATACGGGGCGTTGTTGGGAGGCGGACGGCAAAAGATGGAAGCGAGGGGTTCTTTCATATTGCGTTATGCGTTGATAATGAAACCGACGCTAACCTGACGTGGTTCTGTCGAAACTTCGGCGATGCCATTTACCGAGATAGCGATTATGGCAAGAGTATTACATTAGCTTTGAGGACGGGTCGAAGAGGCCTTATCAACGCCGTCGCAAATGTTTTCCCTTCGCCGCGCGCATGCATATTAGCTTCACGACACCGCAAATGAACTTCATGAAGGGAAATGTTAGGCTTGGGAAGTCTCAGAAGCGGTGTTGGTCCATATTTGTGAGGATCGCTGCATGTATGTAAAGGAATACGATGAAGGCGTGAAGCGACCTACTTAGCAGATCGACGCGCATCGTTGCTTCAATCCGATGTTTCTCGTTGGTCAAACTATATGTTCAACGGCGAAAGATGGGAGAGATGTATTCTAACGTAGCGAGTCATTCAACGCCGGATTAAGGAGGCGCCATCTCCCCATGCTTGAACATGGTCGATTCGATAAGGTAAGAAAGATTCATTTAGTGTACACTTTTATCGCTTAATTTATTTAGTTTTACGTAATATATTAACTTACCGCTTATTATAACATTTTTCCAGTTAAAATAATTTTTTCATTTAATATTCCATGTTTTCGCTTAATATTATTCTTTTCTATGTATTTTCAAGCATTTTAGCTTAACATACCAAGTTTGTAATTAATATCTTTTCTTCGGCTCTAAATGCTTTCTTTTTGCCCAACAAAGGTTGCTTCAGCTCATGCGTCACGCCCTGCAATCGCCGTGGAGAATTCTCGAAAATGGGAAACCCACTTACGCCTCAAGTCACACAATAAGTTGGAGGAAATCGCCAAGAAAGCCGCAACCTACTTGTTGGCCGCTCGACGAGATCATTTTGGTCATCGACGAGAACAACCACGCCGTTAGTGTCCGGGCCTCAAGGACATGTTCACGCTGAAGGTGGCATAGGTGTAATGGCCTCCCATGCAAACACGCACGTACTAGATAATGCTAGCGGACACAGTATAGCAGTACAGGGTATGTTAGACAACTATTTCACGAAGCCGGCTTACGCTTGGCGTATCGCCGAAGGCTTATCTTCAGATCCCCTGCATTTATGACAAGCCGACCGATTCAAACCGCCGAACACTGCGACGCACTCTATGCACAAAGAGACCATGCGGGTCGCCCAAGACGCAAGAGAATAGAATCGACCGGAGAATATGGCGTCGCGTAGGAGTTAATCAGAAGTCGATGCCGTGAAATTTGGACCGCAATAGGAGATCTTATAATGCACCTATCACGACTAATATGTACAATTACTCTAACATTTATTCAGATTTACGTCGCGCTTTGTTTTGCTTGAATTATACGTTTCGTTTAGTTATACTTGTTTCCGCTTAATATTAGGACTTTCACGTATAATACTACAACTTTCCGCTTAATATTTCCAATTTGTTATAGAGGTGACCATCTCATTCTCCCAATGCCCTTGTGTAAGTATATTTCTCGACGATTTGACCGGTTTCCTTCGGTCGAATCAACTTAATACTCTTCGTGTCTTTCGCTGGTTTCGAGGCGCTCCACCAACCACAATGCATGTGGGGCCTTGAAATGAGCAACCAAACTATCCGGTGATACTTTACCCAATAAATAAATCAGCTTCAATCCTCATCAAGGCCGCTTCAACTCCTTCGCTTACGCGAATCAATCCTCCTCCGTGTCGCCGACATTATCGCGGCGGCCTCCTTCGCTTTAAATAGCCTCCACATTTGCAAGACGCACTACACTCCTCTTCGTAAAAAGAATGGATCCTCGCGGGCTTAGAAAATCTCTATAAGAGAAATCGCCGTCAGGACCTCCAAGGCCCCTACCGACTCCGCAAATTCGTAGTTCCGGGGAGACGCCAAAGACGACGCTAGCGAGGAGGAGCCACCGCCGTTAAACGCTCCGCCCGAAAAGCGATCCTGGACGCACGCCCGTATCCTCATCTGTAAACGATCGCCACTCTTTCGCACGGACATTCATGCGTCCGCTTGAAATCTACCACTTTCACGAGATACATGGCATGAAGGCCTAGATGAATCATTGCAGCGTAAGCATCCGAAGTTCAAAGAATCAATCACGGTTTCAACGCCTGCCGTTTTCAGGTAGAGGACGCAAAAAGCTGTGGCCGGCCGAGAAGCTTCAAAATCTTCCAAGATATTTCTCGTCAGGCCGTCCTCATCTGGAGACCTCCGTATGGATTTCACCTAGCCACTCTTCAAGATTCCCTCCCTACCATCTAGAAGAGATTAATCATCAAGAGAATGTTGTCACTGCCGCATGTGGACCCCTTTCATTATATGTTTTTTTTACACAATCGTGTTGTTTAAATTTTCATCTAACTTTTCTTTTCAGTTGTTTTATCCAGACTTTTATGTTTGTTTGGTTTTAGTTGAGCGTTAATTAATGTTATAATATTTTCTTAACTTCTTACGCCCATTTCAGGCGGATTGTCATTAAACGACTACGATTGTATCATGTACGCCCCCGCTTAAGCTAATAAGTTTCCATTTAATATATATCACTTTTTATGTTTACTATCTCATGTTCCCATTTAAAATGTAAGTTTTCCATTTAATATATTATGTTACCATTTAATATACGACATTTACGCTTTAATATATAAAGATTGTATTCAGGATTCAATACTTTCTCCGTAAACGTGGCATTTACCATCATAACCATTGGAAGAGTTAATGTTTGTTTAACTAAAATCTAAATTTAACACTGCACGCTTTTATGCTCAAATTTTAATGCGGCAGTTTCCTTACACATAAGCCTCCCGTCCGTTAATATACGTGCGGCGAAGTAAACGCAAACGTACAGTACACAGCCATGTGATTGTGAGGTGGAGCTTCGCCATCGAGGATTTGTTCTACGAACCGGTGACATTAGATGGGCAAGCAAATAACACTTCCGTTTCGCTATAAGTATCGGACATTGCTCGCTTATAAGTGGAGTGACGCTGCGTTCGTAATCTCCCAACTTCGATTTGGATCTGCAATCGCCAAAGAGTCAGCCGCCAATATAAGATTAAGGACCATTTAGAAAAATTCAAAAAAAATAATAAAGTTAATCATGTTACGATTTCTCGCGTTTGCTTCGTGATATAAGCGGCTTCACCTGAGGTGTAGTGGAATACATCTTGTTTCTCATTCTGCAACGAGATGGTAATGCTTATTTAGAAATTATGGGCAAAATAACCAACTCCACTTCGTATTTGCATGGGTGGACCGCGACATCCTTCATCGGCCAGTAAGGGCAACATCTCCTAGCTGCTTGCTTGGCATTAAAAAGCGCCAATGGTCTCAAGTATCGTGGCGTTTCTTGTAAGTGTAGGGAGATTCGGGCCATAGATTCAAGATGACGACGACATATATCGCCGCACGTCGCCAATAGCCATCGCCTTCATTGTACAGTGCTCAATAGATGGTATGATGGTCCCGAAGTGGTGTACGTTCCCACCTGCCTCCAAATAATTGTCCACGAATGGTAAGAACCGAATATTTAGCGTGGACATTAAATGAAAAAAACCATTTATTAAATGACAAAATGAAGCATACTAAATGGAAATTCGATATTTTAAGCGACAAATTACTATTCTAAGCTAAAACTCAATATTAAACGGAGAACTTACTTATCGATCCGGCAAGTATACATCATAATCATTGTTATTTTCTCCAGTATCACGCACATGAAACCAGTGGAGGATTTTTAATTTTGGTATAAAGTTTGTCTTAACTTGCATCAGGTTCTCTGCTTTTGCCATTAAATCCTCCACCATGATCGTGAGTCTTTTCTCCTCCGGCTCTGGTCGGCGCCGGCTCTTGATGGCGAGGTGGGGCGGTGGCCACAAATGGTTCATCAGCGAAAGCTCAAGGTTGAGATTCCGGATGTTTATGGTCGGCCATCGACGGCCGTTGGTCGGCTGTCACGCCTTACTATCTCGCATACGACGGTGCTTGGCTCAAGACCGGCAACCGGCCTGGTTCGCGATGGTGCTGCGAAGTAGTACCGTTTCGACGGAGTTCGGATATTTAGCGGTTCAGCCGACAGGCGGTGGTGGTCAGCCGGTCATCCACGGTGGTAAGCGCAGGGTAATTGGGTCACTAAAGTCGCCAAGTTCTTCATCCGCGCTGATTCAATTACTGACGCCAAGTGTGACCATGTAGTCATCGCCGCTATCTTCAAAGATCAAGTGCATTGAACCTGAGATGGACTTTGCTTAGCATTTGCGAGTTTTTTACTTTTCCACCTCTTTCTAAGATCTTATCCTGCCGTAAGAGTGGACCATCGCGAATGAGACCGGTTACACGGCTGAGACCGGCAATCACCGGGCCCGGATGTGACGCTTCTTTAACCGGGGCTTCACCGGTGCACCGGGATGATAGAGATGCGCGTCTTTGTCTCTGGATACTGCGCTGCCGCTGCTGGCAGCCGGGCCGAAATCTTTGCACGGCCGTCGTTATGAGCATCTGCGGCTACCTAGCGTTGTCTCCGATACCTTCGGGTTTCGAGCTCCGTCTCCACTCCATTTTGTCAAAGCCGGGACTTGATGTCTTTAGGGTAACATCTCTCGGTGAGAATCTTAAAGCCGCATTCTCAATGCGTGGCAGTATGTCATCCCTGGCCTCCCTTGCCTGAAGCCGGGAGTTGCAGGAGGACAACGGCGTGATGCAGTACGTGTAGCCATCGGGACTAAGGCGTTCGGCGACCCTTTTCGCTCCCCCTCGTCAGAGTCGCCTCCAGCACCCTTGCCACCTGGACAGCTAAAGAGAAACTTTTTTCATTCTTTCCTACCGTGCCCTTGATCGTCCACCTCATTAGCTGCTCGCACGCTTGTGCTCTTCCTCCTCCTCATAATGTGGACAAGCTTCGGAAAAGCGTAGAACCACAATGCATTATGTTAAAACGACAACACTATATTTTAAACGGAACGCTTATATATTAAATAGGAATTAGTTATATTAAACTAAAAATGATATATTAAACATAAACTTGTAAGTTTGGTTGAAAAATAAACTATATTAAACGACAATATATAATCATACAATGAGTAACTTTCAAATTTAAAGAAAAAGTTTGCGTCACAAATCTCCTTTCCATCGAAAGTGATTTTAGTAGGGACCAAGGGAGCTTTCTTTTCAAGCTCAATTTATTTCCCGTAGACGCAGGATCCCTGCGGTCCTCCCATAGGTGCACGCCTTCTTCCCGGTCCAGTGACCTCGCTAGAACCATATATTTGAGGCATACAACGCACCCTCTTAGATATCCGGGCTTGCATATGCGGTCATCGGATTCTGGACTTAACGCGGTGTCTGGATATCTTGGGCCGTTATCCATAAGCGCTTGTGAGGTGGCTTCATGCACGCCAATAGCTTAGTTCATCTAGCTTGTCTGCGTAGTCGCAATCCGAGCTAGGAACCGCATACGGTAGTCGCTTTGGGAAGAAAGCATCGCTCCAAGGATAGTGACACCGGTGCTAGCCACAAAGTTTTCTTCGCCTTTTGCTTCCGAACAAGCCGAGAATATGTCTTCTTTTACTGCATGCTTTATGCGCCATGCAGCATATTTTACCTATGTATTTCACCCAAAAGGATTGCTTTTCCGCTTTCAAGACCACCGCCTCAAAGGCATCAAGGCCAAAGCATTTGATAAAGAATATCCCTGCCCAACGCCAAATCTTTCTTCCAATACTCAAATCATTGCTGGTTCTCCTTCGTCACAAACCTCTTTAACAGCATCCAAGCAGTCCTCTCTCCCGCATAATAACTTGAGTTGATGTCCAATAATGCGGGGCAAAGGCCCTCCCTCGATGAGTTCCCAGCACACCGGGCTACCAGTATATGGCTTTCAATTCGCAAGTGTTTCAGGTGGACCCGGCACTCAAGTAGCACCTACCGCTTACTAGATTGGCATCACATATTTCCCAGTAGCCCTACGCATCAAGAGAGATTTATTAATGAAAGGTCAGTAGAGAACGCTTTAAATGGAAACTTTGGAGAATAAACTAAACAATGCTTATTTTTACATAAACATTAAGCGGCAACACTTCAGACATCATTCGTAATGTAATGTACAACAAATCAATTCACCTAAACCCCAAACCCTAAAACCCTAAATCGGAAAAAAGAAAAAGAATAAACCCTAAACCCCAAATTTCGTGCGCTAAGTTCCAAATGATCGCTAACAACAACACAAAATCGCTACCATATGTTTAATCTTCCATCCTAAATGCATACAAACTAAGTAAAAAGTTCAATGAAAATAAGGTAAGAATCACTGGGACACCCTGGGGTTTCCAAGCATACTGCATCTTGTAGTGATAGCGCCTTTAAGCTTACCCCTAAATTTAATACTGCGATCTCCTGAAGCGGAACAACCGTGAAGATTCTGATGGTGGCGGTTTCGACCTGTCGGGAAAAACCAATCGATCGATCTCTCCTGCGATGCGTCGTTAGAATGACGAACCGCTTCGTCGGTATACCTACCGGGCTGGTAAGACATTTATGTGTCGCTACCGTCGTCCTGGGGATTCGAACCACCCATTCGTAGCGGTTGCTTTTTGAATAGAGGCATTCCGCACATTTTACTTTGTCGCTTTCATGCATTGTAAGGGCTTGACTCATTAGATTCATGAAAGGTGGGTATTTTGGTCATGTAAAAAGAAAAAGATGGTGTTAGTGGATTGGAAGGCTTAAAAGTCAAAAATCTCAAAAAAGGAGGTGATTGGGATATTGCAGTAAAACTTGGGGGGATTTTTTTGGATATGTGAAAGTTTAGAAGCGGTCTTTGTTCGTTAACACTTTTAAATAAAGCATTACCATCTCGTCGCTCGACAAAGAAAAGAAATAAAGATGCTCACTACACCCTCAACAGAAGCGCTTATATACCGCTAAAGCGCCTCTAGAAATGGTAACATGATTAACTTTATTATTTTATTTTTTGAATTTTTCTAAATGGTCCTTAATCTTATATTAGGCGCGACTCTTTGGCATCGCATCCAAATCGAGTTGGGAGATTACGGAACGCGAAGCGTACCATCTCATATAATCGCCCCTTGGCGTCAAATGTGTAGCTCCTGGGTTGGCGCCAATCTAGTAATGCGGTTGTAGAACAAATCCTCGATGGCGAGAAGCTCCACTCCCCACACCGGGATGTACCGAGCAAATTACGTTGCGTTTTACGCTTCGCCTGAGGAGATATTAATGGGACTGGCTTGGCTGAGCGGTAAGCGAAACCTGAGGCGCATTAAAATTCGCCGGAAAGACATGCAGTTAAATTTAGATTTTCGTTAAACAAACATTAACTCTTCCAAGTAGTTACATAGCCATTACGCCAGGCAGAAAGTATTGAAATCCTAGATACAATCTTTATATATTAAACGTGAAATGTCAGTATTAAATGGTAGCATAATATATTACAATGGAAAACTTACATTTTAAATAGGAACATACGAGATAAGTAAACATAAAAGTGATATATTAAATCTTGGAAACTTATTAGCTTAAGCCGGGAGCATTTACAATCGTAAGTCGCGTTTAACGACAATCCAGTATAGAAACGTACGGAAGAAGAAAATATTATAACATTAATTAACGCTCAACTAAACCAAACAAACATAAAAGTGCAGAACAAATAAATAACAAAAGAAAGAGATGAAAATTTAAACAACACGGGTAAAAAAAAAACATAATGAAAGGGTCCATCCATGTAGCGCATTTAAAGCCAGCGAAGAATATTCTTCAATCGGATTCTCCCGGCGAACTGGGATGAGATAATCGAAGAGGCCAGCTTTGAAATCCATCCGAAGTCAAGTCTAGATGACGATGGCGAAATATCTTCTAAGATTTTGAAACCTTCCTCGGCCTTTTCAGCCCTCTACACAAACGAGGCGTTGAAAGTCGCCGATTCTTTGAACTCAGATATCATGACGCTGCTAGCCGATCACCAAGGCCTTCGTGAACCATGTTCTCATCGAAAGTTCGGTAGATTTCAACAAGACGAATTTAATGTCCACGAAAAGCCGCGATCGCTTTGTATGAGGATACTGGCGTCATCCCGGATCCTTCGTCGAGCTTTTAACGCTCTAAGCAGCTGGTTGCCTCCTTCCGGACGCCGTCTTTGGCGACATCTCCGGACTTCAACGATGAGCTTGAGTCACTGGTGGAGGTCCTTTGTGATTTCTCTAGAGATTTTCTAAGCCCGCGAGGATCCATTCTCCGAAAGCGAAAGAGTGATAGGTGATGCGCTTGGCCGCCTATGGCGGCGGCTATTTAAAGAAAGCGCTGAGTACGCGCACGATGTCGACGCCGACGGAGAGGATTGATTCACGCGCCGAAAAAGGATTGAGGATGCTGACGCAGGAGGATTGGGGCAATTTATTTATCGGGTAAAGTATCTCGGATAGTTTGGTTATATCATTACGTCAGGCCTACGTTATCTAACGAATCGCAAGGGCGTGAGCCTCGAAAACGGAAAGAACTTAATCAAGAGTATTAAGTTGATTCCTAACTCGAGGGGCCAAGTCGCCAAATATTCACTAGGCGTATGGGAGAATGAGATGGTCACCTCTCCTCAAATAAATTGAAATATTAAGCGGAAGTTGTAGTATTATACAGAAAGTCCCACAATATTAAACGGAAACCAAGATAACTAAACGGCAGCGTATAATTCAAGCAAAACAAGCATGAAACGCATCTAAATACTGATAAATGTTAGCGAGTAATTACATATTAGTCAAGAATAGGTGCATTACAAGATCTCGGTTGTATCCAAATTTTCATGGATCGACTTCAGGTAACTTCACGCATCGCCGCGGATTACTGATTCTATTCTTCCGTCTTGGACGTCTACGGCCATGGCTCTTTAACGGCATGTGCCGCGGTCGCAGTAAGTAGTTCATGAGTTTTCAATCGGTCGGCTTCATCGTCATCCGGGATAGGAAAGATAGCTTCTGATACGCCAACCTTAAGCTTCAACCGCGGAAAATAGTTGTCAACATAATCATGTACACTTTGTGTCCGCTCGCGATTATTGCAAAGACATCGCGTGTTTGTAGGAGCCATACACCGCCACCTTCTGCATGAACATGTCGGTGCGGAGACTAACGGCGTGGTTGTTCTCATCGATGACCTCAAAATGATCTCCTGGCCCCGAACGGCCAATGCTTAGGTCATTGCGGCTTTCTGGCGATTTCCTCCAACTTATTGTGTACTCTCTGCATAAGTGGGTTTCCCGTTTTCGAGAATTCTCACTTCGACAGGAGTAGCATGACCTGAGCTTAGAACCTTTGAAAAGAAAGCATTTAGGAAGCGAAGAAGAAAAGATATTAATTACAAACTTGGTATGTTAAACGGAAATGCTTTGAAATACATAGGAAAGAATAATATTAAACTAAACATGGAATATTAAATGAAAAAATTATTTTAACTGGAAAAATGTTATAATAAACGTTGAAGTTAATATATATTGACGAAAACTAAATAAATTAACCCATAAAGTGACACTAAACTCCTAATCTTTCTTACCTTATCGAATCGACCATGTTGGCATGTAGGGGAGATGTATGCTACTCCTTAATCCGTGACGAATTTATTTCACGCTACGTTAGGAATACATCTCTCCCATCTTTCGCGTTGAATCATATAGTTTGACCAATGAGAAACATCGGATTTCTCGTAAGCTGCCACCGATGTGCGTCGGCGGTGCTCACCGCAAGTAGGTGGATTATTTCATCAGACTCTTTCCTTCACGGTACATGCGTTTATCCTCACAAATATGGACTAACACCGCCTTTCAGAGACTTTGAAAGCCTAACATTTCAGCTTCGCGAAGTTCATTTGCGGTGTGCATTAAGCGCTTATGCATGCAGGCGGAAGGGAAAACATTTTCATTTGCTGTTGATAAGGCCGCTTCTCCTGCCCGCCAAACGAATGTAATACTTCTTGCCATGTACAATCGGGCTATCTCTGTAAATGATACACGCCGAAGTTTTGGCGGGAACCACGTCCGATTAAGCGTCGGTTTCATTATCAACGGCATGAACGCGGCATGAAGAACCTCAAGCTTCCATGCTTTGCGGTGCCGCTTCCCAAATAACGCCGTATTTTTCCATAAGCAAAATGAAAGTTCCATCATTGAAAGTAATGGCAACGGGCCTAACCTCTTGAACCGCCACACACGTGATGCGGAATAGAGAAAATGCACGTCTAACCGGCCACCGTCTTCCTCCATGATACAGTAATGCTACCGGTTTGTCTCCATCACCTTGTTTGCATACCATACTAACAAGTCATAGCCTGGCCACCCTTACTGGCTACCGTAATAAGAATTCTGGCCAACCTCTTCCCCTGCAACCAAGCTCGCTTATATAAGGCGAAATCGACACCATGATCTCGCATGACATATCAATGTCAATAGCTCGCATAAGCAGTGGGCGGTCCTTCCGCCTATGCGCGCTAATTACGACCCCTACCCATTTCTTTCTTTTCATCGCTTTCGGATGCGACACGATCAGACCGAGCAGCCTCCACATGTATGCGCTGGGATGATCGCATCGTTGATTGTAAATCGTTGTATGATTACGCTTGTCGATCGCGTGGACCGCGTACGCAATCCATGCTATCGGCATGTACACACTCTTCTTATCATTCTTTATGAAGTTGAAGTCAAAATTTCATTGATAAAATCGCTACTTGGGTTAGCGAAGCCCTTAAAGTGAGTCACCGTTCCTAAACCGTCACCTACTTATCAACGACATACAATTACGATCTATCCTAGTTGAAGTAGAAATGGCATTAACCACAGATGCCTCATTGAATGGATTTGTGTCTCTATTTAAACGATATGCTTTATCCGAAGTTTAGAATCCTCCCGCTGGTGCATATATACACAAATGAAATTGGGATATATTATTCGAAAGTGAAAATTTTAAAACGAAAACACGATACTAAATGGAAAACCGTAATTTTTAGCTGAGCTTGACAATGTTAAACGAAACCGGAATTATATTAAACGTAAAACTCATAAGTTTAAGCAAAACACGAAATACACCGACTACAAGAAGGATTACGACGACCGACTGGCCGGGTAGGACGGTTCAACAATAAAAAACATAGTATTTACGGTGTGTAACGAGGAGCTTGAGGGCCCATCCACTGCGTCTTAACAGTCAACCGTGATAATTACCAATGGTACGGCGTGACTGCTGTAATCAAGCAGATATATATGCGACATACTGAAAGTTCACTCCGCCTTTCATCAGAAAGCAGCTTGCGATCCGCTGAGGTGTAATAAACCAACCTTTACGTAAACTTGAGCACTTCATCGCCTCCATATATCCTATTTAGTATTGACGCCATGAACTTCAACACGGTAAATCAAAAACTCTTCCTCGCCTCTTATATCCGCATTGCGCACAAAAGGTCTTCATCATAGGCGGTTGTAGAGGAGTACCTTACACTCTGCATGGGTTTTAATCGATAGGAAAACACTTTTTGAATAAATGAGAAAAGTATCTTCACGGGAAATGAAGTCAACGCTTTCTTCGACTTCGCCCATGACTCGCCGAGGAAGAGAAGGTCACCGAACTCACTTGATGGAGGAATGGAAACAAAATGGAACAAAGAGAATGTTAACTAACAAAGAACAAAGGGAAGAAGCTCAAAATTCTGGGCACGTAAGCATACAAAAAGTAAGTGAGAAACATGGTAAAAGTGGTGATTTGATGGCTAAAAGTGATGTTTGAACTATCTTCTCTTTTTTGATTTGGCGGGAAACAGAGCTGCTCAGTTGGGGGGCAAAATGGGTATTAAAGGCTGGATTAACTAACGGAGTTATGCCCAGGGACTAAAAAATAACTAAACCAAAAAGGGAGGGAATTTGTGTGGGAAGCTGTTTTGTCGGAGGATGCAGGAAGTTCTTGCAAACTTCCGGGGACTAAAAAATAATTTTCCCTTAAATTTATCTGTAAACACATCAACAACAACAGAAACTTATCATCATCATCATCATGAACACCTTTATTAATTAGAGAAATGGCCTTGGTTCTTTTCCTCTAGTTTTAATTCCTTTGTTTTTCTCTTTAGTTCATCTAATCAGGTGGTTATGAGTCTCTAATTAGGTCTTGATCTGATCTGATCTGTGTACAAAAAGTTCCCATTCAAGGAGGCTTTTCTTCTTCTCTTCTCTCTTGATCTTATAATCATAATCCTTCTTTACAGTAATGTATAAAACTCTATGTGGATGCTTTATATACAAATGCATGGCAGTAATCCTGCCCACCAAAGCCTCACAGGCTTTCATGAGAGTGGCAATGGAGACAATCTCCATGAACTTAATTATTTCTGCTAGCCAGGGAGAGTAGCATGTCTGAGATTACAATAATAGCTATTGCGCATGATTCCAGAACCTAGATGAACAGAAATTTAATAAAGTGCAGCAACAGCAATGTCTCATGGCCTACCTGTAGCTGCATGCTGTCATACAGACAGACAGAGATCCTCCACTTTCATACACACATACATAACTATATAAATAATTTTGTTGAGAATATTTCTTAAATAAATGATCATTCCAATTGGCATTTGCAATCATCAAAGTTTTAAATAATTTTAAGTGTGTTTAGTTTTCTGTTTTGTTTATTTGCAGAAAATGGTTTGTGCTGTTTCTTGCTGAGTTTCATGTATAATAACGTTCATCGGTTGTTTCATTTTTGTAGATATGACGCGAGGACGAAAAAGTAGGGGGGGAGTTGGTCGTACTATCAGAGGGAGGGGACGGGGTGCAAGACAGGGTCCATTACCAACCCCTTCGAATGCATCACCACATCTCCCCGCCATTACACCACCAGTTGAGCTGCAATTCACACCTGAACAACAACCAGAGGTGGTGCGTCCAGTACAGGTTCCATCAGTAGCTTCAGCGAATGTTGATTCTACCACGGCTGAGAATGTGCTGACTAATGGATCATCACAACAAAGTGATTCTCAAGCACAAGCAAATGTAACTAGGGGACAAAATCAACCTGCTGACCCTCTAGGCACAAATCGTAAATGGGTCACAGTTGATCGCGGGATGTAAGTATACAAAAATTAAACTATTTCTTTCTTGTCACTATATTGTTTCAACATGTACTAATTTATGCCCATTCTTTCCTTGGTTTCAGTTTTGGTTCTGTGTAGTTGTTGATGCATTTTTTATTTTATTTTTTTCAGATTGGTTCCATCTGCTGATTGTTCTCGCCGCATTCGATCAATATTTGAGGAGAGATTTGATGATGATGGGGCTAGGTGGGTGTCAGTCTCAAATGAGACCAAAGAGTTTTACTTTGAGAAGTTCAAGGTAAGCCTACGTTGCAATTATGCAGAAATTTTGAGGCAAATTATGGTTGTTTTGTGTGTGAACTTGGTTATATCACGAAACTTTATTTGCTATCATGCAGAAATACTTTTATTGGAATCCGGCTATTGACCACTTGGTCAAGAAAGCCTGGCTGACAAACGCTTCTACACGGTACAGTGATATGATTTGTAGATTGAAGAACAAGAGTAACCGACCTAAATATGTTCCAGAATCTGTGTGGACGAAGTGGAAAAAGGCATGGAGGAAACCAGATGCCGTGCGTATGTCCCAACAAAATGCAAAGAACAGACGTGGTGGAGTTAAGGATGGGCCGTGTCCTTCTACCCACAATGGAGGCTCCATCTCCCATTCTGAGCATGGCAAGCGATTAGTAAGTTTTTTTATATAGGTTAAATTTGTACAAATACATCAAAACTTGTGATTGTCGCAAACTACACTTCTCATTGGTCTATATGTATAGGAGCAACAATATGACCGTCCCCCGACACCTTTCGAAGTCTTTAGGCGCACACACACGAAGAAGGGCGATAATCAAACATTTACAAGTGACAAAGCTCGAGAAATTAATGTGAGTTACTATTTATACTTTTCAACATTTATGAATGATATGCTACATCATATAATGACTCTCCATTTAATAAAGAAATATTGGTATGATATTAGGAGTTAAGACATGTTGCATTTTTAAGTATGTTTTGTGGTTGAACTCTAAGAATGACCATGTGAGTGGTAGTCATTCAATGTTACCATTGGTGCATAGAACTCACAGATACAAGTGATTGCGCCGACTTAAGTACTGTAATTATGTGTATGTGTTGGCTAGTTAGGGTATGTGGGTATTCCTGCACAGAATTTCTGATTTATTTAAAGAAGAGTGATAAGGTGGTCATAATCTTGTATTTAGGTTTCAATATTGTTTAATTAATACATCTTAGTTCAAGGATATGACTTAATAATGTTGAGATAAACCCAAGAGCAGATTCTTTCAAATTTTTTTAGCTCTTGTTCATGCTTAGTCTGCTCAAGCCACTGTTTACCTCATTTATAAAATGGCTTAAAGAGACCTGATTTGGGCTTCAATACCTTTTCCATTGATACATGGTGTAGTTTTCAACTTTCAAATATGGTTTGCATTATATTATATGCTTTTAAGGACAAAACTTTCAAGAGGAGCTCCTCTTAGAAAATATTAGGAGGAGGTTTGTCATACTATACGCAGGTCTCATATATGGTATGAAATACCTGGCAAAATTACTAAGAAAAGGAACTCCTCTCTGAAATTTTGTCCCTTCACAAACTATAAGTCCATAGAAAATATACTGTTATAGCTCATTGAATATATGAGAGTTATTTCCTACATATGATTATGCCTCACTTTATGTTCAAAGCAGGCCTTAATTTCTCTACTATAGGATCAATTTTGTACACAGGTCTCATCCAATGTTTTAGGTTTTCCTTTTAACTCTTGAGAAAAGAAAATTGTACAAATTATTGGTGATAGAATTAGGAGTCTACAGTTTTTTTTTAAAATAAAATTAGGAGTCTATAGTATTAGGAGTTAAGACGTGCTGCGCTGCGTTTGGTTGCTGCCATATATAAATGAAGTCAAGTCAACTGCAACTAGAGAAAAAAAAAAAAATCGAAGTTCCTGAATTCAAAAGAATCAAAACTCATGATTGCTTGCTTATTCATTACTGTTTGATGTTACAAGGATGATCGTGATGGTGCTTCAAAGAAAATGCATATAATTCAAACTGGTGAGTTATTCATGTTTATGATGATGGTATACAAGATGAACAACCATGAGAACAAATGAATATCCTAAACAAGCTAGGGCAGCAGTCTAAGGAGTATAAAATTTTACTTGTTATATTAGGATAGATTATCTCCAAGCCTTGACCTAAGTACAAAGCATGCTTTTGGTTTTCTTTTTTCTCTTCATGCATGTGTTTTTTGTTAAGTCAATTTTAGGATTTTTGTTAGTCATGTTTGCTTTGTTCTCATATATTTGTTTTGTTTTCTTTTGGATTATATCACATGCTTCTCTTAGGATCGATTCATGGCTTTGGTGAATGAGGGAACCACAGTGGATGAAAATCGCCTATATTATGAGGTCGTTGGTGGGGCAAAGAAGAGTCGGGTGTATGGTTTGGGATCACATGCGAGCTACTACTATACCGATGCTTCCTCTTTGGCATGTCGTGCATCTAATGCACACAATGCAAGAGAGGTCAACGAGAAGGTGCAAGCGGCTATTTCATCCATACGCGCGAAGGTAGAACAAAAGGTGGATGAGATGGTTGATAAGAGGATGCATCAACGAGAAAAGGAGCTGCGAGTAGATTTTGAGGCACGGTTTCAGCAGATGCAGCGGCGGTTCCAGGAACAGATGCAACAGATGTTGGCGAGCCGCCCGCTAGCTCAGCCTACCGACCGCGTCGTTCATTCATCGTCTGATGAGACATGATCCTTTGCTTGTTGATATTCTTATTTTGTATCTTTTTTATCTTTATTGTCTGTTATGAATTGCATCGTAGAACATGGTTGTACACTTTTGTTTTATTATTAATGCTTAACATAGATGTTAAATTTTTTGTTTGTCTACAGTATACTTAAATTGTAACACACTCAAATTACTATATTAATGTGTATATTAGAGTCAATTGCATGATATATGTATATATTTTGCAAATTACATGTGGCTTAAAATTATAGTACAAGGACCGATAAATTTGATTTCTATATGGAAAGCAATTCACAAATTAGAGTGGGAATGGTGAGGGCCAGCAAATACGAGCGATTTTAGTGACGACAAATGTGGGAAAACCTTATCTTGCCAAATACCTAGAGAGTAACTGTCGCTAAGTCATTGCGAATAAACAAACAAAAAAAAAAAAGGGAAACGGCGAGAGAAAGCCCAACGAGGGAAAAATCTTCTTGCTAAATACCAAGGGAAATGATGAATTTAGTGCGGGAATTTTCCCTCGCAATTTCGCTATTTTTTCGTACGCGCATTTGTTACTAGTATGAGCCTATTTGATAACATCCTGGTGACACAACTTGTACATTTTTCAGAGGGAAATATCAAGGACCACCCTATGGTGATTATCAAATTAGATATATAAAAGACGTATGATGTAATGAAATGGGACACCATTATTGTTGTACTTACCAAAATGAATTTTCCTAACAAATTGATTGCTTGGGTCAAAGCATGTATTGAGACACCAACAATAGCCTTTTGATAAATAGTAGGATAGGAAGGTTGCCTATTGGTGGTATTAGGCAGAGTGACCTTATATTACCCTATCTTTTTTATTCCAGTGGTATAATTTTTAACTACAAACCTAAATAAGGCAGAAACAATGCAGCTCCTAAAAGACATTAGAATCACAAAATTCATAACTTTAATTATATAATATATGCGGATGATATCCTCATTTATTGCAGAGCCTATAGGAAGGAGTGTAGGAATCTAAACATGTGTATGCAAGTGTACTCTACATTTACAAGTCAAAGAATAAATCTCAGCAAGTTTGAAATTTTCTTCCTATCTTGGTTGAATGTGAGACTGAGAAGATTTATAACTGACATACTAAAGCTCCAACAAAGAAGCGTCACTTTTCAATATCTAGGGACATGGATCTTCCCTTTTAGGATCCTTATGCCTAATTTTAAATATTTAATAAATAAAGTTGAAAAATGTTGGTCTACTGGAAAACCCTTAACCTATCTATGGTTAGAAGGGTCACTCTTGCTAACTTGGCTATAATGTCGCTACATGTTTATAGCCGCAATACATATGTTGTACTTGATACTATACTGGAAAATATTTCTAAGATACTTAGGAGATTTATTTGGAGTGGCGGAAGCAAAGGTGGTGGAATCCATCGAGTATAGTATCGAACCCAAAATCTAAGGGTTAGTTTGGTGTTAGGGACATAAAATTAATGAAGATAGCCCTGCAATCCAAACATGTCTTAGAACTCCTTAACAAGTGTGACAATTTCTGGCCGAATTATTGTCCCCTCCAAATCTGGAAGGAACCAAGGTACTCAAAAATTTCTTGGATTTTTCGGACTCTAGTTAACACTACTATTAGTATCAGAACAAATATTGAACCAAGTTCAATTAGTCTTACTAACTCAGTCTTAAAAACATCCATGGATTTTTGACACTCCCATCTATTTGAAACCAACTTATGTTAACATGAATTTTGAGTTAACAGATATGCAGGTGGGGATCCTGAGAATGGAGAATCAATGGGATTGGGAAGTGCTTGGGGATATCTGCCCAGAGGACACACATGTGAGGCCTTGGCTGGTAAACAGGTAATACAGGATGAACAAGGAATGAAGTGGAGATGGTTGTAGGGCACTGGAGGTCAATCCTTAATAATAACGGCCTATGAAGCCCACATATCAAAAGCAAATAACACAAGTGACAAGGGTGGAAGCAAATGTGGATAATGAAGATGGACCTAGGAGTGAAACATTGCATTTGGAAATATTTACATGGGAGATTACTGAAGAAATAATTTTTGTAGTTAGGGCTGTAAACGGGCCGAGCTTGATCAGGCTGGGCCAGCTCGAATTTGACTCAAAATACCCTAGCTCGAATAAGTTTGCTCGAACTCTCCTCGATTTTAATTTCGAAAGCTCAAGTTCGGCTTGATTTAGCTCAAAATTTAAAATTTATTTATAAATTAATTTTTTATATATTATATATTATATATTAATACTAAATATTAAATATTTTATTTATATATTATATTATTTATTAGTTGAGAAATGCTTCAACTAATTTCCAATAGGGAGATGAATCATATTACAAGAGATCACAATACATGCGCCGACAAACTTGCAAAAAAGGCCATAATGGAAGGGTTATGCACTACATTAATTTGTTGGGAGTCAAAGTCTATCGCACTGACTCCAGGTGGAAAAAAGGGCAATCTGATGTAGCAAAGCTCCCGCATGCTCGCGGAGTCCGGGGAAGGGTCAGACTCCATGTGGAACTCAAGTTAGTATTAGTCTTTTGTAATAGATAGCTAAATCAGGCTCTTACTAAAAAAAAACCGACAATTTAGAAAAATATAATCTCCTACCTTTTTTTTTGTATTATAGATAGATAAATTAGGTCAATAAATTGTGGAACTTTTTTGACCCAAAGCACATTCTATATTCCTTACAAGTAAGAAACCTTCTGAAGTGTATATCGTATCTGTTGTGCACAAGTCCTAAAGCATATATGCTCTTAATTACATTGTGAAGCGGCCACACAAGTTGTGAGGAGAATAATTTAAAGTTTTGGAATCTCCAACCAAGTTATTCATATAGTTTTGTTTATTGATAAAATGTTAGCATGCATCTAATAACAATTTGTATTTTGGGTTTAGGGTTTAGGGTTTAGATTATAATTTATATTTAAATAAACCCTTCACATAAGACTCTTTTAGAAATTTCTTGATGTGTTATATGTTATTTAATTAATCCCTTTCATTAAGTTAATCATCATAAACCAGTTGTAAAACTTGAAATAAATTTTAAGACATATAGACAAGATCAAATGAACTTTTAAAAAAAAAAAGAAAAAAGAAAACCACACAATCAAAGAATCCTTTGAACATATAACGACGATACACTAAAGATGACAAACTTGATATTACATTTAGAAATTTTAGCCACAACCCCTACTTCTCCTTGTCTCTCAACCACATCACAGAATCTTCACATTTGCACAATGTTGAATGTTAATTGAGGCTATAGGCTATCTATGTTGTGTACCAATATGGTTTGGTGGCTAGTAAGTTAAGTGTGTCACTTCATGTTTCATTTCACAATCCATCATCAAGTCTAAAACTTATTTATATTTGAGATCAAGTGGGACTAATTCATGTCTTATATATTCCTTTAAAGTGTAATTTCATGTATGCTAAATAGAAGTTGGTGGCTAGTAAGTTAAGTGTCTCACATCTTTTAAATTGTGATTTCATACATGTTAGACAAGAGCTCTCTAGTTTTGGCATGGTGGTTTGGGGACCAACCAGTCCATGTCTCCAACATCCCATGTTAGGGTCTCCTACATATATAAATTGCCAAGTCCAAATGGCCTCCTCTTATATGTTAAAATCATGTCTTTTGGAAATTTATTTATTTATTTATTTATTTGAATAAGGTGATGAACACACCCCCTCTCCCCCCGCCCCCCCTCTCCCCTAGGGACTTCAAAGGACTTGTACAAAATGACCGCTCAATTTTGTAGGCTTGTCTTTAGGGAGCAACCACCCGGTTTGTAAAAGTGGGGATTGATCTGAGTCATACATATCTTGTAGTAAGTGACCCAAATACCAAAAGACCCTTGGTTCATTGGTTTTATAAAATAATTTTATATCACTAATCTATACCAATAACTTGCCATCTCTACCTCATTTTGTGTATTATTTAGTATTTTACAAACTATTTTTTGTACTCATAACAAAGTCTATGCAATAAAGATATTTTTGGTAGACTAATAATTGAGGCAAGATTTTTGAAGGTTTTCCCCAAGGTTAATTAGATGACAAACTAATATTTTTTAATATTATGCTTTGTCCATGTAATTTTGAGTTAGATATTTAATTATATTTTTGAAAGTTTATTTTTATTTGCTACATTAAGAATAAAATAACCCAATTTCACTCATTTTAAGAGTAATATTTTTTATTATTGTTGATTTAAATGCATCTATCTAGGGCGAAGTTGTGAAATTAGATATAGTTATGAATGAAAGAAGATTACTATAATTAAAGAGTTTGAACTCTTTTGTTATGGATGTAGCATATTTTCATAAAAAAAGAAGTTTGACATAAAATGATAGATATAAATATATTTTAAATAAAATTATAAAATTTAAAACTATCTAATTGCAAAATATATATATATATATATATATATATATATATATATATATATATATATATAGTGGTGAGGTGGGGATAAGATATAAGATAAGATTGAACTATATTTGAAAGAACATAAAGGACAAAGATATGGTTGGATAATAAGGATAGGTCTCAAGGCTCCACTTGCATGCCTTCCAGCAAGATAGATATATAGAACAAGTGATGAAAGCCAAGTTGTTGCTCTAATTAGGTATTCCCTTTGAGCCTTTAGAGGACTTCTCTTTTTAGGTTCTTTGAACATGTAATGAAAGACATTAATGGACATTGAGCTTTAGGTCAACAACCATAACCTTCAAAATTCAAGAAAAATGAAGCAAGTCATTTGCTTCATTGTGAGATTTATTCAAGAACATTTATTTCTTAAGCCAATGTATTAATTCCATCAAGCTGGCTTTTTATTCACTTTTTGAAAATTGGAGATGATAATTAATGATTTGTGGAAGGAGATTCTAAAGTAGACTTGGACTTGGACTGAGCTATAATTTCAAGAGTTTTTTTTTGAATTTTTAAATGTGGACGAGTCTAACGAATTTTATTAGGCGTGATTTGAACCCTTAATCTCTCGTTATGAGAGAGAATGTGTTAACCAACTTTATTTATGAAAGTTGATCAATTTCAAAAATATTAGACTTCAGAAAAATTAAGCAAAATTCTAAATCATGATTAAGGACTTCATTTGGTGGTTGGAAATCCTCCATATTTGACGGCATATGTATCTAGGATTTTTTGAAACTTTGTAGTTGAAGAATTTTATATTTGGTTAGGGAAATTAAAGAATTAAGATTTTTAAAATTTGTGTTTCCTTTGGGTGCTTTGGAGAGTGAAGTACTGAAGTCATTGTAAAAAATCCTTAAAAGAAAAAGTGATGATTTTTATTTTATTTTATTTTATTTTTTAACTAAGATGAAAAGCACTTTCACAAGGGATATCAAGGATAGGGTCCAGGCATAGCTCGACCCGCCTGAGTTCTCACATTCGTAAGAGAGGGGCTCGATCTCGAGTTCTTCTCGGAGGTTATGTCATTGGTAAGGATGATGATTTTTGGAATCTTGAGAAAAATCATTGATTTGGATATAATGATCACAAAATCCTTTATTTTGTTGCCTTTATTTAAAAATCCCCTATTCTCAACCAAATAGTAGATTTCAACCTACATCAAACTCAGGAAACATACCCTGATAAAAAAAGATGTGGGACACACAAAACAAATAATACAATTAGTTATTTTATTGTGCTCATCTTTATTCCACACACCAAACAAATTAATGTTATGTTGTTTTGGTTGAGTTTTATTGTAGGTGGGAAATACAATATCACTTTAAAATAAGAGAAAATTAATTATAGGACCCTGCAAGTTTTAAAAGTTCTCAAACAGTCCCTCTGACATTTGAATTACCCAGACAGTCCCTCCATTTCAGTTTCATTATTATTAAGTCCTTAAGCATCACATATTCAGTTAATTTTTTTTATTTATTTCCAACTTTACCCCTTTGTAGCCAGGTTCACGATCTTTGAATTTAATCATATATTATTATTTAAGTTTTTAGGTCTATCCTTGCTCGCCACATCATCATCGTCCTCCACCTACTGGGCAGAACCAACGCTCCTCGGTGTATGCTGCCCCGCTGATGCTGCCCCGCCGACGACGTCTTGCTCAGGCACAACCTCGTGTATGATGATGCCGATGAACACGGGGCGGTCTCCTCCGGAGCAGGCGCAGGGACTCGGTGCTTTGATTTTTGAGATCGCGGCGGCGGTGAAGAGCAAGTTCAAGATCCTCCTCTCGAGGACCAATGCCCTCGATTCCATCTTCTCCCATCTCCTGCCACCATCGCCCGCCGCCGCGAAGGCGTTCGGCTCCAAGGTGTATGAAAGCCAAACTGAGCTCCTCCGCCGCTTCAGATCTGAATCCGTGCCTCGGCTATCCGCCCCCAGATGGAGTCCCCGGAGCCCAAAGATCGGAGCTGACGAGAAAAAGAAGCTGTACTGTGGGGAGTGGGTGGAGAAGCTTCAATCTACCGTCGATAAGAAGATCCACCCCTTGGATCGATGGAGCTCGGAGGATCGAGCAACAACCATGGAGGAGGCGATGAAGCTCTCGGTGGAGAAGACGACCTATGAGATATTGATATTCTATAGAAGTCCCTTTGTTTGTTGATTGGAAATGGAGGGCATTTTTGTCAAATCCTATTAAAAGTAATCTCATGACTGGATGGAAGGGGGAAAAAATAATTGATACAAAAAGGAGGGATGTTCTGGGAAGCTGCAAATTTGAGTGGACTATGTGTGAAATCATGGAATTCGAAGACTTTTTGTTCATTAACACTTAAAATAAAGGGTAAATTCAAAAAAAAAAAATTTGTGGTTTTACGGATTTGTAAAATAGGAAAAGTGTTTTTTATTTTTTTTTTGACAAAAAGTTTTGTGGTTTCTTTAACTAACAAAAAAGGGAAAAATCAGAAGGTTTTTATTGAGAAAAACCCATATGGTTTCCGTGATTTGCAAAACAGGGACAGAGTTTTATTATTTTTTTTGTCAATTTTTTTTGACTTGTTTTCCATTTTTGGTTAGCTAGAGAAATCATAAGTTTTTTTTTAAAAAAAATACTTTCCCTATTTTACAAATCAGTGAAATCGCAGGTTTTTTTGTAAAAAAAATTTACCTAAAATAAATGTTGTGTTTGTTTGAGGTGCGTTCTAAGATACCTTGCTACAGTACCAAGGTAGCATACTTAACACACAATATATATACATTTGCACACAATTTCCATAGTGCTGCACACAAATCGCTATCGGGCTCATTGCACACAATCCAGGCCCGTTGCACACAATTATTAAAGGGCTGCACACAATTTGTATAACTTTGCACATGTAAGTATGCTGCTGGAGAATAATACCCGAGGTATCTTAGAATTCACTGTTTGGTTTGATTGAATTTTTTTCTATAAAATAATATTATTTTAATAAACATTATAAAATCATAAAGAGCACATGTAAATCTATGGTTGTGCCCACTGTTTTGGAGGAATAGAAATACAAAACCCACTCGCTTATTGGAGTTGAATGTGTTACTTTTGAGGAACTTCCGGTGAGCCCGTTCATGATCCGAGGGACAAGGGATTCTCTATTTCTCGCTCACTCCCTAAATTTAATAAAGAGCATGTGAAGTTTGGTCTACCATTATGCTCCAAGATTTATACTTATGACCTACCACTATTGTTTCTTTCTTATGAAATGTCAATAAACCACATTCATAAAGATAGATTTTAATTTTTGATGAGCCATATTAAAGGCATGTTGGATTATATTTTACATGAGAAGTGTGACATTAAGGAGGTAGGTGATCTTGCTAGTTCTCCTCTTGGGTGAATTTTAGATTTCTTTTGGTGATGGATCCATTATTAACAATTTTGTTTCTTCATTGTGTGAGTTGGATCAAATTAAGAAAGTATAAGAAAATCGATATAACATATTAGTTTTGTGTAAACATGCAATGTCTGTTTCGTCTCAACTATACGCTCCAAGTAATTGCACCACTAGATTTCATCCCTTACGAGCTTATCTTGTCATTAGTTTGGCGCATGTGGAGCTTCCCCACACATCTTGTAATAGGAAAAAGTTGCAGAAGTGGATCCATTCTGAATCTTCTAGTATCTACCACTTGTTGAGCCATTTTGATTCTCCCCATTTTTTTTTAGTTTTATTTTGTTAAATAAAAAAGTTGTTTTAACATTTTTATGCTTATATAATCCTCTTTAATAGCTAAATCATATAGTTTTTAATGTATATCTCTTTGAAAAAATTATATGATACCATTTCCCCCTTTATTATTATTGTTACTATATAATTTAAAAGAGTTTTTTATATTATTTGAAAATCTTAATATTTTAAGTATGCCCTCTTTAATATTATGTTGATGCCGAAATCAGATTGTCTCGAGATCGAGAACCGGCCTCGTATTAATGGTTAAATTTGTTTGAGATTGTGACCCTTAAACAACACGAAGAAGACAAAAACAACACAAGCATTCATAGAGAGAGACGGATTTAACGTGGAAAAACCCCTAACAATGGGGAAAATACCACGGGAGGAAGAAGGTGCACTATCATAAAACGTTTACAAACATTCTTACAAGCATTTAAGAGAAGAAAACACATAGACCTTCATGGGAGATTGGGAATGGGGGTTGGTGGCTGACTATCTTCCCAAGGGATGTGCATGTTAATTAAGCGTCCAACTAACCACCCATCGGATCTTCCGTGATTGCTTTCTTGAATTGGAACCGAGGAATCAGCCTCCAATGAGCTACGTAGAACAGGTGAGCTGCGTGGGACTGATGAGTTGTGCAAGACTGACGAGTTGTGTTTAGGCGATCCACTGAACGGTTCTGAGAGGACAGCACCGATGAGTTGCTTGATCGGATCCTCTGTGGGGAAGGATAAGTTACGTGACGGGCCATATTGTGGGGGCACGCTGCTTTAAGATCTGGACATGTGGCAGCTGTAGATGAACACCACGTGTCCTTCCATTTTTACCCCCATCATATTATAAAAAGTTTAAATTCTTCAATATATATACTTTTGAATCAATTACAATATTTTGGACGTCAATTAACAATATTTACAATATATAGTTTGCTAGATATAACAAATAAAAAAAAATACTCCATTTTTTTTTATTACAACTAGAGTGAATTCCAAACTTAAGCCAAACATTGAATTCAAAATTATGCAATGAGTAGGGTTGTAAATTGGACTTTGGATGATTACAATGTGACACCTAAGTACCCTATGGCATGTCTGCATATGGCATTCAAAATAATGAAGGATTTGAGACATTATCTTTTAATTATCAACTTGAAAGACTTAATTTTTTTAAGTTCTTGACAGGTAAGCCTTGGTTGCTCCTCTATGTTTTTTTTCATGTATTGCCCATTGGCTACATACATTGACCAGCTTATCATTCTCATTACCTTTAAATTAATTTGTGTTGTATGGAGTGATGCAAATTTTATATATATATATATAATGAATTTTTTTATTAATTATTATAATGAAGAAAAAAATTGTTGTAAATGAAAGTTGCTGTTTTTTGGATAAATGTGGAGAAGCCACTAGAAGTACGTAATAACCATGATTCGAACTCTTAATCTCTCTTTATGAGCTTAGTTCTCACACCCCTTATATATTATACGTCAAACGATCTTATCTTTGTATTATGTATTAGAATTTTATCTTTCACTAAATAAATATGATTTATCTATTTTATTAAAAAAATTAATTTATCCTCTTCACAATTGAATTTATAGCTCAGAGTTATTTTATTAGTTTTCCTTTTTTTTTCAATTGTGATGTTGATTCCACTAATTACTTTTAAGAGGCTGAGTGTGTTTTTTTCTAATATTTTTTTATCTATCATTAATTATTTTGTAAGTTAGTTATTGTTATTTTAAAATCAAGAAAAATTATTGGTTGATTAAGGAAGTATGGGAGAAGAGTAGATTAATCTTGTTTTTTTTCTTAAATGAAACACTACTAAAAATATTTTAAAAAACTCATGATTATTAAAATATTTATATTCAAATAAGATGGAAGATTCTTTTAAAAACTATTGAATTCATGTTGCAAAAATTGAGGAAAATTAGAGGTGGCAGAATAATTCATACCAATAATTTGTAGAATAATTCAATCCACTAATTTTTTTTTATGAATTATTCAAATTTTATTTTCAAAAATAAAAATGGCAAATAATGTAACTTCCATGAATCTCTCACTTGTGTTTCATAGAACATGTGTTCATCAAGCAAATGGTGTAGTTGTGGAAGTAGGACTATTCTTTAAATAATTAAAAATGATGCTTCATGTTTTTATATATGTTGCAATGATAGTCATATATAATAATTTTTAAGTTAAATTATATTTTAATTATATTCAAATCATCTATGACTCACATATTATTTGCATTCCAACTTAATGTGTGGACTTGTTCTGGTTGACATGCAAGAAGTGACCTAATTAAATGTGGTTTGGCCAACAAGCAAGCTATATATATAGAATAAGTCAAGAATTAGAACTCATTTTAATCAAAGAATAAGTAACAAAATGAAAAAATAAAATTAAATTGAAAAGTAGGAAAAGAAATTATGGTTCTTCTGTTTGAATTATAAGAATAGTATGTTTAGAAAACTAAAAGTAAAACATTTGTATATCTTTATCTAAAGATTAACAAGAAAAATTATTAGAAAAAGTTTGAAGAGTAAGTTGTTAATTTGTTTCTAGATATTAGTGCATGTAGAATTCAAAGAAAAATTACTCTATTTAAACCTAAATTTATAGGTTCTTGTTACATGTATCTCCCCTCAAGATAATGATGTGTTTATATTGCATTCCATTTTGCAAAACATATAATTTAGGTCTTAAAAATTTAATGTATACATTAGTTAAACAATTTAATTACTAATTTATTAAAAAAATAAAATAGAAACTATATTAAGGATTTAAAAGACAAGATTTCCCATTATATAAGATCCCTTATATAAGGGATTTGATTTCGACCCACATAAGTTCCGGGGTCGAATCCCTGCTAGAGCAAGGTGAGGACGTAGGGCGTGGGTCACCCAGTAGGGTAACCTATGCAAGCACGCGAGTCTTCTCCATTGGCTAAATAAAGTAGGCGGTAAAATAAATACGTATTATGTAAAAGCGGTAAAATAAAGTACGTCTTTGTGTAAATCTTAGGGCGGTAAAATAAAGGCATCTTGTATGAAATCCGAGATAAACCGAGCCCCTATACACGCGGCGCTTGTTGCTCGTGTTAAAAAATAGTTCTTAAAATATAATTTATTTATTTATTTATTTATTTATTTATTTTTGGGTAACCCATACCTCATGTTAATTTGACCATTAGAAGCCAATTTGATGCTCACGTAAGTTTCAGGGCAAGGCCATATAAAATTTTCTTATAATTTTAAATTTTTATATAATCTTAGTAATTTTTTTATAAAAAAATTATTTTACTCCTAAACTTTATAACATGTAGATATCAACATGAAGCATCCTTCTTAATTCCGAGTCTCTGACAATCCAAATAAGGGAAGGTTCATGGTTTTTTAGGTTATTTATTTATTTTTAATTATTCCATCTAGTTTGAAACTTAAACTGTGGGTTTTGAGGTTTGAGAGTCCATTGATTCCAATTGTGAGCTGGTTGGTAAAGGTTGCTTACTAGTTCAAATCAACGAGTTGTGGAATTTTTGTCACAAATATATATATATATATATATATATATATAGTTTTTGAAGGAAAAACAAATTCTTCTTTAATTTAATATTTGTGAAAATTAAGAATGTTGTTTTAAAAGAAAGCAAAACAAAGTGAACAAAATTGTGAGGCTATAAAAAGTGGAAAAGTTTTAAAATTATAATTTTGATTCATTTTGATGTTTGTCAATGCAAGTTTGCAAGGGACCAACCATTGATTCATTTTGGTCCATTTAACCACCGCCCTTTCTAGAAAAAGCTATATATTCTTCCTTCTTTTTCTTAAAATTTTTAAAATATTTCCCATTTTTAATGTTTTTTTTCAACTAAAGCCACAAATTTATTTTTAGTTTATAAATTAAATTATAATATATATAAATATACTCACACGGCTGCAACACGAACTAAGAACCGGTAAGATTACCGGCGTCTGGACGAATCTTTGGGAGGCGTATGTCATACGCGACAAGGCACAAGGGCATTCCCGTCAAGGAAAAGGTCACCGCTTAAATATCAAATCAGGTATTTTCGTAAATAAGTAAAATACCGAGGGCATTCATTTCCTGAACAGGTGCTACGTGGCATCGCTTCACAATACCAAGAGCCGTTACAACGGCGGTGTGCGGACACCTCCGCTCCCCGCCCACCGCTTTGTCTTAACCCATGGTTAGTTTAACCATACTTAAACCCAACGTCACCTCTTTCGTAACTACCCAAAAGAATCTTCTTATTTACGACCGTGCCCTCCAAGCAATGACCAATAACTCCCCTATAAATGCAGCGGCGAAGGTATGCTAGGTTTGCCAAAATAGAAAGCCGACGACCCTTCTTTTTCTCCTTCTTCTCTTTCTCTCTTTTGAATCAATCCTCTTTCTCTCTCTACAAAACCCTAATGGCGGCGACCTCGTCTTCGAGAACCAGATCCAGTGGCCCGGTCCTCCCGGTCTCCAACGCTTTCCACAGATCCAGATCCCCGTCGGGCCGGTTTTCCACCTCCGGCGCCGGATCCTCTCTGTCCTCTGCCTTCGCCTCGTCCTCCACCTCGTTCTCGTCCCAATCCCCTTCCTTCTTCCACCGATCAGCCTCGCCAACGAGAGTCAATCTCGTGGGAACCGGTCCCATGGCCTCATCCGTCCGATTCGCGACCTCCCCCACACGCCGTCACCTCGCCGTCGACCACCAGGTGGTGAAGAAGCCGATCAATTCCTCAGGTGGCGCTCGCCGTACCTGCATGTGCTCCCCGACGAACCACCCTGGATCCTTCCGCTGCAGTCTCCACAAGGGCTTTCAGCTCAACCACCACTCCGCCGTATCCTCCCCGTCGAACCGGCTCAACGCTCGGCGTTCGGCGATGACCAACTCGCTCGTCCGGATCGGCACGGTGGAGGGCGACTGGGTGAAGCGGTCCCTCTCCGCCCTCATCCGCCCCTCTTCCCACCAGCAGCGCCGTCGCTTCGCCTTCCAGACCCGCCCTAGCCGGCTCTCCGTCATGTCCACCGCCGACGATTTATGATCCCGAGGCAATCTTGATCTTAGATCGCATATCCCGAGGCAGGTTCGTTAATTTTCTCTGATACCCGGAGAGAAAACATACCTAGTTTATAGATTCACACCCTCCTCCCCCCCCTTCGTTCTCTTCGCCCCCTTTTTTTTCCCGGCGGCATCCGATCGGAGAGCACAGATCTCGAAGAGATGATCGACGGTCAAGTGATAAAGAAGAAGACAGGAAACAAAAAAAAAGGGAAGCTATTTTTTGAATTTTATTTTGTACGGAGGTCCGGATGGAGTCACATCCGTCCGATTGTACATATTATGAGTTTGCAGCCGTTGATGGACTATTGAGATGGAGATCAGTGATCACACACTGGGACATAGAACAACAACTGAGAACATTGGCAACTAATGCTAATAATTAATTAACTTAATCAAGTAATTAACAGAGGCAATTAAGGTGTGATTAATCATTCATTCATTTGATTGAGTAAGCCCTTGAAATCCACCGTCGTTTGTTCTCTCCGTCGTGTGGATGCCGTCGTCTTCGTACGTACGTCTCTCCCGTTCAGTGTTTATCTGTGATTCTTGTTTTCTCTCCGTGGAGGTAATTCGTTCCTTTTTTATTCCTTTTATTTATTTATTTATTTAGGTCTATTTATTTGATTTATTGATTTCTTTTTTATTTTTTGTTTTATTTTTTGGCTTTCTTGGTTTGCAGGTAACGGCGTAACGCGCAAGGGGGGATGGTTTGAACTCTCAAGTCTTGGAACTTTGGACCAAGTAATAATCAAGTTGATTAATTAAAATATAAATTGATTCTAAGTTTTTAATGAAGAACGGAGGATGGTGGTGTTAAACTGATGAAGGATTGATGCTGAAGGGTTGAATCTTTTGATGATATGAAAGGAATAAAATTTTAAATGATGTTGAGGGACTAAATTATATTTTAGTCTTGGAGTTGGATGAAGGGACCGGGTCTTGGAACGCTCGCACTTTTGGACCAAAGAAGGGAAGTGAACTGATTAAGTTAACCATTTATTTTTAATAAAAATTATTTTAATTTATTAATGTCGGTAAGATGGTGACAGAAAAGTATTTATATATAATTTTTACAAAATTAAGTATTATTATTTATTTATTATAATAAAAAGAGAAAAAAGAAAGAAAAGAAAGAGGAGGAAAGGGGGAGATGTTGAGTGATTGACAGCTGTGTTCCTCTGTTTAGAGGGCTGCCATTCGCTGGATGCCTGGAAGCATCCACAGACTACAAAGAAAGAGCCGGTTAGAACTTTGACTATTGGCACTAAGGACTCAGGAGTGAGTACTGGCGAAATAGTCTGAAAGGAAATTTTGATTTTATATTTAATCATTTCTACAATTAATAATTGTTCGGTAATTTTTAAAAAATGGGGGTAATATATATATATATATATATATATATAGTTGTGATAGGATGAGGCCGGCCATACTTTACGGCTGCCTCATCCTATCACTACTTATATATGGTAATATACATAAATCATATATGATATTTTTTATAATTTTATTAGATACATATTGATTAATTTATATATTTTAAATAATATATAAATATGTATATATAATTTTTAAATTATTTTATCAGAATACATATATATGTTTAAAAATTATATATACATATCAATATATCATTTAAAATATATAGATAAATCAATATATATCTAATAACATTATAAAAAATATAATATATGATTTATATATATATTTACTACATATATATATATATATATTATTTGTGTATCTATATATATTATTTGTGTGAGTATAATATCCAATTTAATCCCTTTATTATACCAATTTATGACTTTAAGTCTGTTTATTATAATTTGAGTTTTTTTTATCTCTATATTTTCTCGACATATTTAGAAATGTCAGTCCCTAAATATATATTTAAATGCATGTTTAGTTTCTAAAGTTAAGGAAGAAATGAACTGATATTTCTCGTAAAAGCAAAGGGCCCTATAGCTCAAATTATAATAGAGGGACCTAAAATCATAAATCAATATAATATAAAGACTAAATTGAGTATTACACCTTAAATCACTGTTTTTTTTTAAGTTATATATTTTTATTAAAATGAAAATATAATGATGATAATGGAACTGCATGCAAGTGCATGATTTATATATTTATTTTATTTATAAGTACATTTACTATAGATTAAAAAGATTTGTTTGACGAAAAATGAACCAAATAAAAGTTTAAATACAACAGAAAAAACTCTGCAAAAAGAAAACTTTGAATTGTTTCTTTATAACTATTTCTACAAAAACAAATAGTTTTTTTTTAAAGCTATTTTTTTTTAAGACTATTTCCCCAACAGGTACAAGATCCGAAGGGGAAGCGTCATTGCCAAGCTCCTATCCAAGAAAACCTGTCAAGGTGGCACCTTTTATCAATTGCCATTACCTGAAACTTGTTGATGAACGAACATGAGATATTTATGAGATAAACAATGTGTTTTTTAAAAACTATCAATGACATCGACTTCCTACCGCTTTTTTTGTTTAATGTAGCTCACACACTCAAAAGACTGAAGCTGATTGTAATGGAGTCCATTATCTAAAAAGAATCTGGCTTTCACAAGAGAGTAATCAACATAACACTCCTGGAGAGCGGCTTTAAGGACACCCAAGACCGATGGTTGATTGGACCCAAGAGTTCATTATTATACATAATGTAACCATCAATCTATATTAATCATGTTGTAATCCATCCAAGAATCATATCTATGTACCCATCAGTTACCTATCTAAGTACTCATCAGTTAAGATCTAAATAAAAAATTTTGATTTATTCACTTCTATTTAAAAAAAATTCTTTAAAAAAGAAATAGAATCGAGTAATGAAATGGACAAGATGTGACCAAAGGACAATTGATCTAGCAGTATCTCGGGTCATGTATATTGGATAATTTACTTGATTGAGCATGCTCTCATATTTGAATCCCTACCCCCATAAATGGAGGAGCAGTTTAGATAATTCATTTGGTGAGCATAAAGCTCTCATGTTTGAGTCCGCACATCTGTACGTGTATGGTGAGAAATCAAAGGTGTTCGTCACCCAAGACCATATTTGTTGATGTCACACTTTAGAGGGGTTTATTCCTTATGTCAAAAAATAATAATAATAATAAAAACAAAAACATAAAAAAAGAAATGGACAAGACGTGAGTCCTTGTCATTTCTTTCGGTAGGTTGTGGCGTCCACGTTGCTTCTTCGCCACCAACAGACCTAACAAAACTGGCAATTAATGATTAATTAATCAATATTATTAACTTTTGTTTTTTAAATTGATTAATTCTTATTAGTTTATATAAATATCATAAATAACTTATTTTAAATTTTAAACAATTCTTTTCATTTCTCATTCATATCATAATTTGTAAAATTTTACCCTAAATTTGTTAGCAATCTGGTCGAAATAATCTTCAATCTTTTTGGCATTGGTTTATTACTTTTTATTTTTTTTATTCTCTATTTCCTGGCGGTTTCCTGTTTTATTTATTTTTAACACTAAAAATTCTTCTAACTGAGCACATAATGACGTATTTAAGTATTTTTATTTTAAACATTTATAATGGATTTAGGATGGACTTAACTGGTTTAGAATGGGATGAGTTTAAAAATTTAGATAGAAATTATAAATAAATTTGAGAAAAACTTAAACAGCTACTATCATTGCAAGGGAAAATACAATTATATAAATAAAACTGTGACGAGTATCTGGCAATAAATTTATTATTATTTTTACTATTGATCATATTTTCATTGGCATGATGTTATGCACCTGGTCTAGATAAGAATTACATGTCATGGCAACCTTTAGTCCACTTTATCAATATTGCAAGCAAGTTTTATCCATATATCTTGCTGGCATTACAAATTTGATCATTACCCTAAGGGGATTTATACAAAAAATGTTTTGAGTATTATTGAGTAAACATCTTAGGGGGCCTCACTTGTCTGAAAGTGAAAGTAACGCTTCAAGATAGTGGATTGAAAGTGTCAATTTTCCGAAATAACTGAATTGATCGTAAAATTAAACCTATATATGGCTGCGTTTGGTTGGGGATTATCCCACTTAGGGATAAGAATAAGTTTTGAAAATTTTTAAATTTTTTTGGAGAAAATTTTAGACTATGATAAGATAGTGATGTGTCTACCATGTATTGGTGGGTTATATTTTTAAATCATAGTTAAATGTTTTGACGGGAAAAACTTTTTTATGGGAAATTGTGTCAGGGTTGGGGTTATCCCTCAACCAAACATGGTTTTTTTGAGAGTAGTAGTGATTATTTGAGGTGTTTATTTTTTCACTTTAGATGTTTTTTTTTTGTAAAAGTGAAACTGAATGAAAACTGAAGTGGATTGTGACTGAAGTGAAGTTGAAGTGATTTTTTATATCAAAATCACTTTTATCTACTTCGGTGCAAAATTGATTAAAATGGGTCTATTTAATATTTGATGAAAGTCTCATTTTAATAACACACACAAAAGTGAGTTATTTCCCCCACTTACCCCTAGAACAACGCCCTTTAGTCCACTTTATCAATATTGCAAGCAAGTTTTATCCATAGGTCTTGCTGGCATTACAAATATGATCATTACTCAGGAGATGCATACAAAAATGTTTTGAGTAGTCTATAGAGTAGACATGTAGATAGCCATCGATATATATGAGCCAAATAATTAAAATAGTACTTAAAGACATAAAAATTTGGAGAAATTACCAATTTCAACCATCTTGAATTATTGTTAGTTATACTTATCCATTGCATTGCAGAGAAATCCAAATTGTTTTGATTGAGAAGGACACGCACGGGTTATCCGCCATCTTTCACGGCTCATCTTTGTCTTTTTCTTCAAGAGTTTCTTGCTATTTCTTGGCTCATCTTTCTTTGGCTTTATCCACTAGCTTCTTTATTTTTATTTATTTATTTATTTATATATTTATTTTTTGGAGTTGTTGACAAGGAGATAAGCATTGGGGATCATCACTTTAATTAAATGGCTTTATGGAGCTTAGAAAATTAGGAATTTTTTTTTTGGGATTAAAGAAAAAGAAAGTACATTTGTATTTTGATATTAAAAATGGAGGCCTTACCTAACTATTTATTTATTTATATTTATTTAGAATATTTGGGTTGGATTAACAAATAAAGATTATTAACCAACTTTCACAAAGAAAAGAGAGTTCATTAGAACTCAAACTTTCCAGTTTATAGGTTCTGTATATTATATATCATGTCAGCCACTGGTTTCCTAATAAACTCAGGCATTACATTTAGTTCAATAAAAGCCTCCCATTCTCCTTGTACTTTTTGCGCATTTTGCCATCACATCTGCAACCTTGTTGGCTTCTCTCTGGAGAGATTTGATATCTCAGTCTCTGATATGAGCAAGTAATGAATGCTCTACATCTCCCTATTTTCCATTATCTGTCATCTCTTATCCCAGCTTCTCCATCCACCCTGCAGTATTCTAGCCATTTGAAGGTTGTCCGTGTGTCTTAGCACCTCAACAACTCCTATTTTCATCAACTGTTCCAATCCCTCCCTTAGTGCCTTCACCTCTCCATCGGAGGCTGATTCAGCTCTGTATGTCCTTTGCCCTGCAATACACAACTGACCACTATTAGCAGTGATAATGTATGCAATACATGTAACGTATGTTCCTTCCTTCCCAGAGACATCAGTGAACATTGAGTAACCATAATTCTTTTTACTCCAAGAATGTTCAGTCCTCTCCCCTATCTCCTTAATGGTTGGTTGTTTTTAGTATATTCCATTGCCATAGCCACACTGATCCCTGCAATTGCTCTAGGGTTGAAGCCTTGATCCTTGAAAATGCAATTATACCAGGCTTTCCATAGCTGCACGGAGTATATGCTATGACAATGCATTCCTCCTCAGACAGGCTATTTCTTATGCTCCCTTTCCCATTTATCTAGTACCTCTATAGTATGCTGGTCTCTGTTATGGGTATTTGCTTCAGATATCCTCTAGCTCTTATCTCCTCCCATATCTCTCTCAATTTGAAGATCCAAGATTTTAATTGATGTCGTTTCATTGATTCTTCCTAAAGATTTCATTTCAATTGGAATTTGGTTATTCACGATGTACGATGATCCCTGTTAAGCATCCATGGCTGAATGGAAAGCGCCCAACTCATAATTGGCAAATTCGTAGGTTCAATTCCTGATGGATGCACGCCAATGGGAACGTTCAATAAGTCCATTGGAATTAGCTCTGTACCAATGGAATCTCATACTATTGTAGCCCACTTGTAATGAACAAACAGATGATTTATAGTTTTTGGCATTAAATTGCATAATGGGCATAACTTTTCAGGGCCTAGCCCTATTTGGTATAGCTGTTCCTTGGTGGGCAGCTTCATGTGAAAATTTTCCAAAGAAAAATCTTAATCTTTGGGGCAATGTTCAGCTTCCACGATACATCCCACTCTTCCTACTTGCTCTTCTCTTTTCTGCCCTTCAGTGATTCATAGATTGTGGCTATAAGGGATTTCCCTACTCTGCTTGACATCCACTTCCATCTACAGCTTTCCCTGTGTTGATTCACCTATTTACTAAGGATAATCTGAGCAATAGAAGAGCCAAAAATATTAGCAATCAAATCAACATCCCAATCATTCTGATCTTGGATGTTTTCAACCTGTATTTCATATATATCATAATTCATATTAACAAAGGTTGGTTTTAGTTGTATCAGGATTTCAAATAGCCAAGGGTCATGATATATGAAGCCCGCTGAGGTGACCCTACATGTCAATGCCAACATGGCCTTTAGTCCTAGAAGCAGTTGTCATCAGTGATCTATATAAATGAGAAATATTTCTATTAAGTGCCCATACTTAAATATCACCAGTTCCACCCAATTCTTATATATTGCTCCTATTCAGAAGATCCAGCACATACTTGGAGAGCAGTGCAACTTTCATGGTCCTTAGATCTCTCATACCCAATCCACCCTCAGATTTATCTCTGGATATATATTGTGTTCCAGTTGATAAGGTGTAGGCCTTTGCCTCTGTTGTTGCCCTCTCCCCCTCCCCCAACCCACCCACCCAAATGAACCTTCTAACCAACTTGGTTATCTTGTCTAAAATTTGATCAGGTATAGCATGGATAGCATAAGTATTCAACCCAAATGACATGACTATAGATTTAGCTAGTGTAACCCTTCCAACCATGAACAAGTTTAATGTTTTTCAGTGAGCTGGTTTCCCCTCCACGTTTTCTATTAATGTTGTGAACCTATTCACTAGTATCCTGGATGGAGAAACCCAACGAACTAAGTATCTATAAGGAAAGTTATCTTGTTGTATTCCTAGAATCCCTAGAACTGATTTCTTCAATCTCAAATTTAACCATGATGGAAAGAAAGCTTCTAATTTAGCTAAATTGACTCTATGATCTGTCAGATAGGTATATATGTCTATGCACAGGTTGACTATCCTTGAATTCCTCCTAGAAGCTCGACAACAAAGTAATAAATCATCTGCATATAAACAATGGTTTATTTCTTTATCTGGCTAATCTTTATTCCCCTAAGTAGATGCAATGATCCTGCCTTGTGAAGGAGATTAGTTAGAACTTGGGAAATCAAGACAAACAAGTAAGGTGACAAAGGACCTCCTTGTCTAAGCCTTTTTTTTTTGACCCATTGGCCCACTTTGCCATTAATTATAAATGCCATTGTAGAAGTTTCAATGCATTCCCTAACCCAATTTACACATTGGATTTGAAAGTTCATTTTTTGGAGCACAGTAGTTACAACCTCCCACCTCATAAGATCATAGGCTTTTTCCATATCAACCTTGATCATCATCATTGGGTGGATTAGATGTGTTATTTTCTAGTGAATGTATCATTTCTGTGCCATCAAGATATTGTCAAAGATGCTCCTCCCACTAATGAAAACAGATTGTTCATTACTAATAATATCAGGTAGCTCATCTTTTTACATGTTTAACAAGATACTTGTTATAAGTTTGTAGTTTACATTGCAAAGGGAAATCGGTCTAAAATCGTTAACACATTGTGACTTGTCTTTCTTTGGGATCAAACAAACATAAGTTATGTTCCAACTAGTTGGTAGTTGTGTTGTGTTAAAGAAATGCATTATGGCTTCAGTCACTGTGTCCTGTACTGTTTTTCAAAAAGCCCTACCACATTCAACCCATTTGGGCCAGGGGATTTTCCCTTAGGCATTGTTGTCAGTGTCTTAAAAATTATAATTTAGTTATAGGTCTAGTGAGTGTAGTTCCATGTTCTATTGATATTCTTTGAAGATCATCTAGTAGTGCTCTAAACAAATCATTTGGTATATTATTCCCTTCCACATTCCACATATTAGAGTAAAACTAAACAAATTCATGTTCAATTGCTTCCTGATCTGTGATAATGTGGTTTGTGTGGGATTTACTTTGAGTAATCTTGTTGATGGCTCTATGTTTTATAGTGACTTGGTGGAAAAATCTAGAATTGTTATCCCTATCTTGGAGCCATTTTAGCCTAGGCCACTGTGCTCACTTAGTTGTGTTTTGTCTCAAAATAGCCCGGTATCTGTTGTGCAAGGATCTAAGCTTTAACTCTAGTTGTTTGTTCTCTATGTCTCTAGTATGTTCCATCTCAATCTGATTTAGTTCCTCCTCAATGGCCTTGATTTCACCATCTAGGCCCTGGTCCCATTCTAGTACATTTTTTTAAATAGATTCTTTCTAAGATTGCAGAACTTATGACCAAAGTATGCATTGGATTTCCATTTGTTTTTGTTTGCCAAATTCCTTTCACACCCTCTTGACATGCTAATAAATGTATCCAATTATTATCAAACTTAAATGGTCTATTCCCTGTGACCTTCTCAAAACTACATTCTAACAAGAGAGGGTTGTGATTAGGGCTGACAAACGATTAAACTGTTCGTAAGCAACTCGAGTTCGATTCGATATTGGCTCGAATTCGGTTTTATTATTTTAATAACAAACTGAACTTGAACTCAAATTTGAGCTCAAAAAATAAGTTAGTTGAACTCAAGCTAGCGTCAGCTCGTTTGAGTTCGATTTGAAGTTCGAATATATATATATATATATATATATATATATATATATATATATATATATATATATATATATATAGGGAGGTGTTAGGGTGCGGTCAGCTGAAAATGCGGCCGTCCCACTCTAACACCAATAGTAACCGGTCGGGCCACGGGTCTGTCGAGCCCGAGCTGATAGCGACAGTGTTAGAGCTGGCCGGCCGCACCCTAACACTGCCTTATATATATATATATATAGGTGTGTGTATGAGAGAGAGAGAGAGAGAGAGAGAGAGAGAGAGAGAGCAAAGCTGCAAAACAATGGAGCCCCATTTTAGTTCCACATCGGAGAGCAAAGGAAGAGAGAGTTTTCAAATCCTATATAACTAGATGTTAGCCCTCAACAACGTTGTGAGCAATGAGCGAACTGGTCTTTCCCTTTTAGTAAAGAATACAGTATGCTCCACTTGGATCATTTTAAAAAAATTTAATTTTTAAATAATGGCGCACTTAATAAAGTTCAACACTTGTATAGTAAATTTTATAATATATATATATATTTTTTTAATTTTGAGTTTTTTCGAATCGAACTCGAATTTTTATATTTAATTTCGAGCGGAACTCGAACTTAAAATTTTGAGATTATTCGAACTTGAACCGAACTCAAGTTGAATAATGGATTTTTGAGTTGAACTCGAGCTGGGTTCAACTCGTTCAAGTTTGACTCATTGCCAGCCCTAGATGTGATCTGATTGACATCTAGCAAGCTCCTAACATGATAAGAGTAAATTGATTCATTCTATAGGTTATTTGCTAGTACCTGTCTATCCTTGCCCATACCTTGATTTGTCCTCTTTGGTTTTTACACCAAGTAAAAGGAGATCCAAAGTGTCTAAACTTAGTTAGATCATTGTGCACGACAAATGAATTAAAGAGTTCCATTTTCATACCTAGGGGCCTTGCACTAGCTCCACCCTACCTTTTCTTGTCCTCCTGAACTGAATTGAAGTTGCCCATTATGAGGCATGGCTTCATACACCCCAAAAATTTGCCAAGTTCAAGCCATACCTTCCTTTATTCCCCAGTTTTGGTTTTACTATTATATACCATGGAAACTAGCCAGGGTTTAGTGATTTTGCAAGTTATGACCAGATGTAACACATACCTTAAGTTTGCAAATATTGGAGTAACTATTCCAAGTTCTTTTTTCCAAATTATGATGATTCCACCTGAGAACCCCTTTGAGGGAATTGCAGCCCAGTAACACTGTCTTCCGAAGTGCTTACAGAACCTTACTGTCCTCATCTCATCTGCTCTAGTTTCTACAAGACAACAAATATATATATTACCTGTCTTAACCATGTTCTTAACTCTACTTATTGTGTACTTCCCGAATGCTCCTCTACAGTTACATAACACAACATTCATTCTACTCATCATAATTGGAATTGTGAGGGTTAGTTGGCTCATGTCTCCACATGGTCCTTCTTCTACTCTTTCCTTGTCACTAATGATACCCTCTTCCCATGTGTCTGCGTAGTCGTGTTTTTGCTTGGGTTCTAACTCCATGTCATCACTCGATTCCATGTGTCTCTATGGTTTCACCCCCTCATCCTCAGCACAAGCACTCTGTTCACTCCCTTAAAGCAGGCCTATAACAAGGAGCACTAAAGATGAGTGGCTCTAAATACTATTAATTGAATAATCATTATTTTCTTTTGTTAATTGTGAGATTAAATCAAAGTGTTTGGGGATTAATGAATCCTTCCCTATTCCCAGGGATGTCATCGTACTGGAGTGCTTAGTGCCATCTGTTCTCCATTAACCCTTCCACTGTTGTTATAACTTGGAAGAATCCAATCACATCTTCTCAAGGGCTATCCAAGTCCATGTGATTCTTCGAGGATCTTCTTGATGGCTGGAGTATTGAGCATGGGCCTCGGCATGGGAGCGAATGCCGCCAATACTTATTTCTCTCGAACCACGCATTCCTCTTACTCCATAACATCTCTATATAACACTTCTCAAGAGTAGCTTCCTTGAGCGCTATGCTTGAGCGTCCTGCCCCTTCCCTACGACGCCACATGCCCCACTACCTAGTGTCTCGATGCTAGGGGCTTGTCACGTGCTCATCTTAAGCTTGACATGTGCTCTTCTTCTTCCCTGTATCCTCACGGCCATGTCTTTGCTGCTGCTCGGAGTCCGACCACCGCGGTTGTTGGGGCCCTGACCTCGTCCTTTCACCTGCGAACAACAAGCCAAGGGCCATAGTCCGGCTCCTCACTTTGTTCGTTCAGAGGCTCTTTCTTCCTCAGCACTGTGTGTAAGATAGCTCCTGTATTTTGAGCCATCAGATCTGCCTCCTCTAGCACCACTTCTTTTCCTTTCGGTTATGGCGATCATAGCTCGGCTTCGGATCTTCTCGACCAACACCCAAAGAGCTTCATCTGACACTTCTCTGCACTGTGGCCAACAACGCTACACTTGTAACAGAATAGCGACATTTTGTAATATAGAATGGTGACAAAGAGTTGAGTAAAGGAGGCTCTCACCAAACACCTCGTTTCAGTGCCTTAGATCCAGTTCTATACACACCCTTGCGAAGCGAGCATAATTCACTAGCATGGTTGTTTCATCTACTTTAACGACCCGGCCGATAGATGAGGCAACCGTTTCTAGGGCCTCAAGATCCCAGTATTTAGTGAGCAGATGTAAAATCCAAGGATTTTATGGAAATAAAATGAGTTTAAATTCCTTTAAATTGGATTATCAAAGAAATTTTTCTAAGGAATTAAATAATTTAATTAAGAGGGAGAAGAGGGAAATTAAAAGATTAAAACCCTAATTAGGGTTAGGATGGGTCAGAGGGACCTTAATGTAATTCTTAAAAGTATCGGGGACCTATGGAAAATAGTCCCCTCTCACAGTGGTGGACTAAAGAGTAATCTAAAAAGAAATAGGGATCTTTGGATAATTTTTTGGAAGAGAACCCTTATACAATAAAAGTGACGGCTGAGATTAGAAGATCTCATATTGTGTTTGATCTCAAGGCATTATAAGGGTGTTCATGAAGCCACGTGGCGGGACGAGATGTGATCCATCAGATAATGTGCCAGATCCGAGACACTAAGAGAAGAGGCAATGGAAGTGACCTCACGGTGAGGGTGAGCGAGAGCCGCTCATCTCAAGATAATTGTAAGATTGAGACACGATGAGTAGATCTGGCCACAGATCCTGATGTGATCTGGACCACTCATCCAACCGAGTGGCGGATCCGAGGAATCAAGAAACGATCCTGACCGTGGGATGTTATCCGTCGATCACAGGCGTTCATCCATGAATGCCAATCGCGAGGCGCTGCCACCCCTACCGCTGTAACCGACGGAGAACGTCGCCCCGAGGCTCGCTGTTCCCTCCGGCCGTTACGCGCGAGGAGGCCGGCGGCCACCAGTAACGTTGGTGGTCTCGCTTCCCTTTCTCCGTCACCTCTGAGCTATAAAAGGGGCGGACTGTCTCTGTGTTGAGACAGAGAAGCCACTGGGGAGTTGGAGGAGTCTTCGACGTTGACGACCGGAGTAGTGAGCAAGATGCCTTATCCCTGGTGTCAGTCGAGTTTGCAATCACCTCCGACGTCGTTGGGCGGAGGAGAAGGTCAAGGAGGTGGAAGGAGTTTGTAGAGCACCGGAGTAGCGATCGAGCTCGCCGGAAAGTCAGAACTCTTCCACCAAGCGACAGAGAGCTGCTGAGAGGCTCTGTTTGACGGTCACCTGCTTCCGATAAGTCTTCGCTCCCTCCTGTATGACTGTAGAACGTAGGAAGTGCATCCTTTGCATTGGTCGATCCCGTCGGAGAAGAGGGAGATGCTCGGCCGAGAAACCAAGCTCAAGTTTATTGGTGGTGGTGGTGGTGGTGGGAGTCGATCACCTTCCAGGTGGAGCTCGACGCGTGACGCTGGTGATCGGAGGCGGATAATGGCGTATTCCCGGTGGGTTATGTGGTCGTAGGCGCAACCTCTGTTGAAGCTCGCTCGAGAAAAGAGAGAGAGAAGAAGATGAGTGATAAAATAAAATAAAATTTATATAATAAGGGAAAAATAATTGAATAAATTATTTAATTAATTTCGTTAGTCACATATGATGGTTAATTAAATAACTAACTAGCTAATTATCCGCTTATAGATGGATTAGATAGTTAGATATAAAGTGCTTAATTTACTAAAGTGTGACAAATAGATAAAAGGGATTGATTAAGGAAAAAATTAATCGAATTGGACCTAGATCGCTAATCTATAGGATTGGGTTCAATCAAGGTTGATGATTTGATTAATGGATTAATCGAAACTTTATACCAAGGTGATTTGATTGGGTAATGGGTTAAATACAAGTTGGTTTGTGCTCAATCAAGTTTATAAGATATTTAAATAAAAGCCAAGGTCATGGACCTAAGTTTTGGGATAAATTATTTAATTAGTTTGTTAATTATAATTAGTAGCTAATTAAATAATTAACAAGCTAATTATTTGATTAGACTAACTAATAAGAAGGAATTAATTTATTGCAGTGTGACAATTATTTTGCTCTATAAGAAGCATGGTCAATTAACCAGTTAATGGTATAATTAGATTGAAAAGAGGATTTAATTAAATCGATTTAACGAATTAATTGACATTTCGTATCTAGATATTTAAATAAATAATATCTAGGTCGATTAAATCCGATTGATGAATATAATTGGAGAGATCAATGAAAATCAGTTATAATAATAATTAATGGGGTTTAGATACGACGAATAAAAGAGAAGTTGACCAGGTGTGACCAGGTGAAGGTTAAGAGTCAACTAAAGGACACAGAAATAGGAAAAAAAAGGGGCCTCTAACCATGGAGGTGGTCCTTAAGACCTGTTAGTGGGCCTAGGCCCAACAAGAATGGTGGTCATGCATGTGTAACTAGAGACATAGGATTTTTAACAGAATTTCAATTCTAATAGAAACTTTGTATGCCAGATACTCTTTAGGAGTTGTAAGGCATTCAAGAGGAGACTAGGAGAACTTCTAGTTTCAACAAGAGGTAAGTACGCTTGCCTTGAGCTCTCTCTTCGGAGTTTTCTTTGGACTTGCTTATATCTGGAATTTAGATATTTTTGATGATTCCATACATGCTATCCATACTTGTTTTCAGTTCTTATTGAGCATGTACGTTGTTTTCGGGATGTTGGTATCCCTGTTTGTTGTAGTCTACTGCCCGGACTCAGTGGAGCGTGGGGGCTCCAATAGGGAAATGTTCAAGGACAGGACCCCCTGGTATTTACATTTCTTGGAGTGCAGGCGATTCTCACGGTGGTCCTACACAGCCGATTAGGGATGATATCTTTGGCCGTGCTAACACGTATGAGAGGTGGTATTACCGACTTGGGACCAGAGGGTCGTAGTTTAAGCAAGTAGCTGGATATATTGACCAGGAGTGATCCTTGGTTCTCTTTGAAACTCAACACAGAGCTTGAGGGCTTCTGTTGTTAGGGGTCGTGCCTTTGAATTTATTGGTGGTAGACCCCTAGTGTTATGTTTTCTTGGGATGAGGTCCTTTTACTTGACATGCTTATACTATGTCTTTGTGACCCGCAGGGGTACTTACTGGGCTTTTCATTCGAAAGCTCATGCATTTGTTCTTTCTCTCTTTTACAGATTCCGAGGTCTAGGGGTGGTGGTGAGGAGAGATTGTCTTGGCGATCCGAGGTCTGAGGATCTCCCTTATCTTTTATTTTGAGAGTTGTTTACTTTGTGTAGGACCCGTATAGGGACCAAACTTTGTATAGGGCCTATTGACCCTTATGACTCTATGTTCTTTCTGAACTCGAGTTTATTTTATATTATGGTTTGTTATCTGTTGATTCACGATTAGGCCTTGTATTCGAATGGAGCTTGTCTCTTTTTGGGTACGGCCGGTCTGTGCGCGTGCCCGAGGTCCCGGGATCCGGGTCGGGGCGTGACAGTAGATGATGCAATTGAATTGAACCAATTAACATCGTCATCGTGGAGAGCCGTTCAAAGCATGGTTGGAAATTCTCCCTCCATGTCATCAGATGAAGCACCATTTAATTGATAGTCCACGACCCATCAACTAGGATGGATTCCATTATTGCTTCAGAGGAACATCTAACGAGGACAAAGCCGTTTGGTATATCTTCAATCGTGAACTCACCTAAGCTATCCCACAGCTAGGCTAGATTCTCTTTTGTGATTTTCAAGGGGGTTACCAAGAATCTTACCATAAAGACAAAACCTCATTATCTCCTACTCTTTGGTGACTACGTCGTCATCGAGTGTGACGGTGTCCTCTATCGGGGCCTTGAGTCGTTCCAATAATGGTCCAAGTACAAGAATCGTTTCCTCCAGGAGGTACGACCATCTCACCTACACCACATGTGACCATGATCCCCTAACTCCTGCTCTAATAGAAGGTGTACCTTCACCAGCTCCTATGATCAGGCTTCCCCTTTTAATTCTTTTGCAGTAGAAGAAGCAAAAGGGTTTTTTTGCTACTCTACTAGTACTGAGGCTAGATTTGAACCTCGTCCCTTGTTATTGGTTCTGCTGGGTGGTGGCGGCTCGGATCCCCTCGGAGCCATAACACTCCCCCACCTACCCCAACAAGTGGGAGAAGAGCCTCTATTTTCACGTTTGAGTTTTGAGATTAAGAATTGCCTCAGAGCTTCTTTCTCAAGGAAAGTTGACTAACATTCCTTCTTATAAGGAGAGGTGGAGGGTTTGAAGCATGTCTGTGACATACTTCTAGTAGCTTGTTCATATTTATTAAAAAAATAAATAAAAATTATTGGAGGTTCCGTTAATTTATGACAGATATTCACAAACAATTCTATTATTTAATGCAACATAACTCCAATTTTATAGAAAACAATTTGTATGCCTTCATTTTTCTAGTTTGCCATTCCCTTGGAAGATGGCTACCAAAATATTTACATAATGTTTAAATCGACTCTTAAATGAAAAATTAATAAATTATTGGGTAATATTCAATTTATATAAATTTGAAAGCTAGACTTAATTAATTCAATCCAAAGATTGTGGAATTAAGTATATATGGAGTTTCCTCTTAATTTTAGTCCAACTTATTAATAATAATATACAACACTCACAAACAAATCCTATTAAATAATTTATTAATTCTTCTAAATTAACTTTGTTTCACTAAGAAGATTGTTAGAAATAAAAGAGAGGAAGAGTGTTGGTTGAGACGAACCAAAACATTTATTGATTCTTTAGTACTTAAATATTAATTTTTATGTTCCATATTACAACTATATTCTATACTTGTAACTATTACCAATATCAGCACACCAATGACCGCTTTGCCCAGGCTCATGTCTCGGGCATCACAGTGGTCGTCGTGCCTTCTGTCTTTTGTTAATTTTTGTCAACTTCTATTCTCCATCTTCTATTTTTTTTTGTTTTGTTTTTTTTATATTATAATTGAAGAGAGTAGAGCCGCACTCGACTTGCCTGGTTTCGGAACCAGGGAACTTCCCTGGTTCCGGACAGGTGGCACCGTCTCGACCACTCATCCCGCCTCGGGATGTGTAGCCGAGAAGCATCCCGAGGCGTTGCCTCGGGATGCCTCGGGATGTTCCTCGGCCACACATCCTGAGGCAGATGTGTGGCCGAAGAGTCGCCACATGTCAGGAACTAGGGAACTCCCTGGTTCCCGAACCAAGGAAGTCGAGTCCAGTAGAGCCTATTTAGAAACCTCTACAAACAATCTTGTTCTAATAAGAATATGATTCTAAACCGTATTAGAGTAGAACTAAAATATTTACTCAAAATATCTGAATAAAACATAAAGATGAGTTTGTGTTCATCTTTTAATTTCATCAAAGTTATCAAGGTGATTCTTGTCAGATGAGTTTGTGTTTATCTTTTAACTTCATTAAGATTATCAAGGTGATTCTCAATCGTGTTAGTGGTAGTCTTAGGATGATTAAGCAAAGTGTTTGAAGACTTCATCACTTTTTTCTGGCCAAAGGTGACAAACGCCTCCCGAAAATCAGGGGCGAACAACGCGACACCCATGCGCTCATGCCCTCACCTTGTGGTCATGGGATTTCGAACTTGAGATTATCCCAACCAATAAAACCCTATACAAAGGACTCGATACCAATAGGTCAGGAGGTCATTGGTAATACTTCATCACTTATATTGTGTTTCTGAGTCATTATTTAATATAAACACTAGTTTAACATATATACTATAGTTTAGTAAAATAATAATATAACATTTTTGACAAGTTTTACTCCATTTATAGTGCAATTAAAAAAATTCTCAATGGTTATTTGATAAATGACATTTTCTCATTTAGTCTCCACTCAACCTTAATCTATTCTTTTATGGACAATAAATAATTAAATGAAAAACACCTATGTGGGCATGCCCTAACCTTGTGGTCGTGGGGTTCAAATCTGGGATCGTCCCAATGAAGCTCTATCTACCAATAGGCCAAAAGGCAGACTTCATCACTTATATTGTACTGTTTCTGAGTCATTATTTAATATAAGCACTAGTTTAAAATACATATATATATACTAGAGTTAAATAAAATAATAATATAACATTTTTCGACAATTTTACTCTATTTATAGTGCTATTAAAGAAATTCTCAATGGTTATTTGATAAATGAAATTTTCTCAATTAATTTCCACTCAACCTTGTATTCTTTTATGGACAATAAATAATTAAATGAAAAACACAGCAATATCTCCTACTTATCTTCAATCCAAACACATCCTGTCAATGGATCATGAAAGACATGTAAACAAGTGACAGAAAACAAACTTTCAACAGATAAAAAGCAAAAACATGTAGATAAGATCACAAGAGTCTCACTTCTAATGAAATTAACTATGGTTTATCCACTTGATAAAAAAAAAAAAAAATCACAAGAGTATGTAATGCATGCATCTGAAATCCTGACACTCCTTGTGAGGATGTCTTATTCTATGAACATGAGCATCTCTAGGCCCACCATTCAAGAATCTTATCTTTCTAAGCTAACAGTCTTCCAAGCAATAGCATTGATTTGATATGCGTGAAAGCTATATATACATGTATATATGAATGGTCCATTGCGTGTCACTTTTAGGCAAATCCATCCAAAAAGAATCAGCTGATAGACAAAGGCATCTCAGCCGAGCGTCAAAGCGGTCGCGCTCCTCGACACCCACCCGGGTTCGAGGATGAGCTGAGGGTTTCGGTGTGTGGCGAGGATTTCCAGGCACGTGGAGGGTATAGAAACCAAATTCCCGTGCTCTGGCCTCGATCTTATGGGTTCTTCTCTAGCCAGTTGGCTCCTAATGTCCAAAAAAAAAAAAAAAAAGAATCAGCTGGTACCAATGCACACTTAGCTTGTGAGTGGCCATCCATGCAAGTTCTCTTGATCTTTCTTGTGAATTCTTTTAATTGGACACTTGTTGAGAAGGGCATTTAATTTGGTGGAATAGCCATCTTTCTCTTGGTCAAATATGTTTTAATAATATTCATATGAACATCTTAATTTACACGCTTAGTGATTTGGTATTAGTCTCTTTCGAGGATCCCTTTCCTCTTCATTAGGAAGGAACTAGTACCGATCGAGTTTTGTTGTTGTTGTTGTTATTGTTATTATTATTGTGTAGTTCTGAATATTCCAAGAAATTATATATGAAAAGAAATAGAGAAGGGATAAAACCCAATCACATGAAGGGAGAGCAAATTTAATGAGGTTGGACAACCCTCATAATAACGCGTAAGATCTCTTTATAGTACCGACATATATATCTTCTTCTTGAGTAGCAATCAGACTCCACACACAACAATATATTGTTTTTATTTTATACAATTTAATTAATAATTTAAATCTCTTTGAACAGAGATGTTTTCGGCCTAGAAGATTTTAGGGAGGTATTTACATTCAACTTAGTTAAATTAGGGTTTTGAGAATAACTTAATAGTATTTTATATATTAGCCTCGCCCTTTGATATTTATTTTTTTTCTTCTTCTTATTATTTATGTAATAATTTGTCTTTCTTTTTTCTTAAACCAGAAATTCTCATTATATTTTTTTAGGATAAATTTAAAAAAAAAACTATATGGTTTCACAGATTTGCAAAATAAGGAATGTATTTTTTTTTTCAGAAAAAAATCTTATGGTTTCTCCAACTAACAAAAAAGAAAAAACTACAAGGTTTTTTTTAAAAAAAATCATATGGGTTCACGGATTTGTAAAAAGAGAGTTTTTGTTAAAAAAAACTTAACTTGTATTCTCTTTTTTGTTAGTTAGGGAAATCATAAGATTTTTTTTCGAAAAAAAAAAATCACATTCTCTATTTTTTAAATGTGTAAAACCATATGGTTTGTTTTCTTGAAATTTACTTTATTTTCTATCAATCCCTGAAAGATGCAATTTGCAAGAGAATTCTCTTTTAACTTTTTCTGTGAAGCCCTCAAATTAAGGGGCTAATTAACATAATCTACAGTACTAGTAATACATTCAGAAATTAACCAGTAATATCTATTAGTTTTCATCTTTACAACTTAATTGATTCCTAATATGGAAGTGTTTTGCCACAAAAAACCAAACAATATAAATAAAGAATATATATTACTGGCCTTGATCTTGAGCTCTATCTGATCAATATGTATCTTCTTCAAGCCAAAAGAAAGAGATTACATAAGAGAGAAAAAGTAACAAAAGGAAAGAAAATAGAAGAAGCTGGAGGCTAATAACATTAACGGCCAACTAAAGTTGGTCAATAGGTCCCATGAAACAAAAAAGAAAGTAGAGACCATATGTTCATGCTCATCCTTTTGACAACAAAAAGAAAAACCAAAGAAAAGAAGAAAAAGAGATGAGCATATGATCACGCAACAGCAACTACTTTTTCACTGTCATTCATCAAACAAAACCTTGAGGGCTTAGGCAGAAAGTTCCTCTGCCGCTGGAGATTGTGACTCGACGGTCTAATTATCTGCATGAGCAAGCCTCTCATTGATCTCGCCTTCTTCTGATCCGATCGGTTTCCAGAGTTCACTGATCGGCTTGAAACTCTCCGAACACCACCACCTCGGTGAAGACTACACCGGAAAGAGCCCGGGTGGTTTGTCGGAGAGCATAAACAAGTCCTAGAAGAAGATGAAGATGAAGAAGAGCAAGCTTTGGAATCCATGAATGAATCTTAGTAGTAGTAGTAGTGAGAATTTTGATAGATAGGGTGGGAAGTTGGAATGGTATATATCTAGACATACATGTATATATCTAACTTTGTGGTTTGTTATGATACGTAAAGGAACTTGGAATTGTGTTTTGTTGTCCTTGTCAGAGATTTGGAGTCTTATGAAGACAGGAGTGAAGGAGTGAAGAGGCAAGGTGGAGATGAATCAGCGAAGTAGCTTTATGTGTTGGAAGAGAAAGAAAGGTGGGCCCTTTCATGGTTCATCTGAATGTGATTCTTTTACTGTTTTGGCTTTCATTTGTTAGGTCATGATCCAATTAGGGTTATTTCTTTGTTCCTTTTCGGGGTTTGGGGTCCATGACTTGATTAGCTAGCATGTATCGTCTTGTGGAGGTTCATTATAGGTATAAAGAGGTTGCATGCCAACTATCCTTTGGTTGTCATATAACATCCTCACTTAGTTTGAGATTTTCACTCTCGGTCTCCGAGGTCTCGTGTGCTCTGGGGACCGCCCCAGCTCAACAGAAAGCTCTTCGCCATTTACATTGGTTAGTGGAGGCGGAGTAAAGATGGTGAGGAAAGTCGTGCCATCGCCATCCACTCAATCTCGCGACTCATGCTCCCATAGAGAGCTGGGAGACCAAAAGCTCTTCTCTGTCCTAGTAGTGTATGACTCATCTTCTTTGTAGGTACCTAAGGGCAAAAGGTCTACCAACAGCGGAACGACCAACCGCTCATGGACGAATGTCGTCAGAAATAAGCGCAACACCCTGTAAAGTCGGTCACCATACTGGGACCCACGTTGGCGCACCTGAAGATGTCAGTACTGGACACTATCATGCTGGAAGAAAACATGGTAAATAGAGTACAGATCGCCATGGGTACCACTTTGTATGTGAAATTATTTGATAAGGCTCCTCCACTTGACATCATGAGGGAGAACCTCTCTAGGTTGTGGCATAACCTAGGAGAGTTCTTCATCGCAGACATGCCGAGTGGATATTTCCTCATCTGTTGCTCGTCAAAATCCATGGTAGAGTACCTCCTCTCAGACGGTTCTTGGACCATAAATGGTATCGTTTAAATCTTATATATTAGCTGGAAAGAGCATTTATAGCCCATGTTTGAAAGACTAACATCTACAGTGTTGTGGGTTCAACTATGTACATCACTTACCGGTGGAATACTAGTCTTCGGAGGCCCCAAAGTCGATTTCTTCTTTCTTTGGTCATGTCGTGAAAATAGATGAAATGACATAGTTGATGAATCGAGCTCACTACACACGAGTCTACATCGAGTTGGGCCTTGATAAACCCCTCAAACGAGGGGTGCGGGTAATAACACCATCATCCTCTATGATATTCATAACCATATTATATGAATGTTTGCATGTATTCTGTTACAGATGTGGTGTGATTGGGCACTCAATTGAGAATTATAGAACGAAGCTTGATGGGAACCGACGAGGGGGAATCGGAACTAGGCCAACGAATCCTGACCCGAAAGGGAAAGGGACCATGGCGGAGGACGTCAATATCCTAAGTCGGAATACAAGTGCTCCGGGAAAGAGAGCATCTGAAATGTCTTAAATGCAAGTAGAACACCCTTCGGAAGGAGATAACCAAGAAGTTAGCCCCTGGATGGTGGTCAGAAGGAGACAAAGATAGGGTAGAGCCCAAATGGTTGGACGGCGGAGCTCCGACGATGATCGAGCGAGGAAGACGAAGAGCATGCACAATGAGGAAGCATATCACGTGCCAAAAAAAGGTTGGATTGATCACCTAACAGAGTGCCTAGATGATGGACACATGTCAAAGCAGGGAAATGGCATGGCTATCTGTTGGGATCGTATGAAGTGCTCTCACGCAAGTGTATGTGCCGTTGAAAATAATAATGATGAGATAGAGTGTCGAACCACAGGGAGTAGGGACTGACCTAACTAAGTACCAGTTACTCTCAATCCTATATCCATCCAATGGGTCAAAAAAGTGGTTTGTTCTTAATCTAAAAAAGAAAAATAAAAAGAAGGCAACAAGCAAGTCTTGGTTAGGGTAAAGGGAAAACTCTATGGGTAAATGCTAGGGTTTGTATGCTTCCTTGACATGATGAAAATAGTCAACAATGATTCAAATGAGATTGTTATTGATATGAATGAGGGTTAACCGAAAATAGAGTTAGGGATCTTAATGCTAGGCATTAATTATGATTCATTTCATCATATGAATATCCCTAACGTCACCATATGTCTATTGATGACACTAAGGATTAAAGGGCTCTAATTCCTACCTCGACCATGGGTCTCTACACTGTCACCTTGTGAGATTGGGCCGGCTTTCCCCCATTTTTATGCTGGGAAAGGTAAGATTTACCGCCTTTTTTCGGTTAGATAGTTAAAGAGGCCCAAACACACAAGCTCGTAGAGTCCACATTGTGAACTCAGTCCAGTCTTAATTTCCCCCATTTTCATGTGGGGAAAGATAAGATTTGCCATCTCCTTTTAGTTAGGTGGTTTAAATGGTACAAGCACACAATCACATTCATAACATCAACAACTCATAGGAATCATAACATCAATAAATATTCATGTCAATTCAACATACAAACCCAAGGAATGGAAAATTAGTTCCTATGCATGCAATTCAATACAAGATATGTCACATAATGCAATGAATCCATAGAAAATAAATTACAAGAAAGAAGCATTCAAAATAGGGAGTGGAATAGTTTTCCTCCCATGCATAGACGATAAAGCCCCAAGCTATTGCCCCATAAGAAGAGCCTCCCCCTTCCATGAGGTGTTGAGGAGACCTCTAACCCTCATAAGAGCCCCGTAATCGCTCTCAAAGAGATAGAAAGAAGAGTTGATTTGAAGATTGGTGATGAGAAGATGCCCAAACCCTAATAAAGATGATCTTTATATAGAGCTAGGGTTGGGCGTCGTGGCGCTATAAAGTAGTGTCACAACCGCGTGCAGCTTCTGGCCTCTTTCTGAAGGTTTTCTGCGATCAACGTCGAGATGTTAGAGTTTTGTCGTCGTGATGCTCACTCTTTGTTTGGTGTGCGCAGGGTTGTTGGCTTCTAGCGTTGCGACTCTAGAAATCTTCAGTCTACGCAGTCTCCATCAAACACTTGATATGAACATCATCTCTCGAATTGACTTGAAAATTTAACTGAGTGTTCTTGACTTATCTGTCTTCAATCTGGACAGTATAGATTGAGTTTGGAGTCTTGTAGCTCTTCCAATAAATTTCTGAACTCTACTGCTCCTTTAGGATGCTCACAACCCTCTCTTTCTTTTCTCTTTTTTCTAGTTTGTCCGAGAACACCCTTTCCATTTGCCTCTTAATCAACCCTATTCTGGTCACCATCTGTCAATATTAATAACCACTTGCATTAATGCATAAATGTTAAGAAAAGTATTAGAGTTAACGGATCCGGGTTATATGAATGTATATATATATATATATATATATATATATATATATATATATAGGGTTAGGGTTTGTAAAGATTTATTATTGATTAATGAGAAAACCTAACAGCCGCTATTGGGGCCAATAGCTCCTTCATCTTGATCTCCGGCTCACCTCCGATCTTGCTACTGTTCTACATGGTATCAAAGCTACGGTAGACGCAGCTGCAGCAGATCTGGAGGCTGTCCGGGCGACAACGTCTGCGCGCTTTGCGATCAGTTCTGAGCACATCTGCGTGCGTCTACATCTCGGCCGGGAGGAGCAGCCGATCTTGTCGTCGCGTGTTGTCCGCGTCTGGCAGGGAGGAGGAGAGGCGTCTTTGCCACCTGCGAGGGGAGATCGCGTGCAAGAGGAGAAGCGATCTTGTCAGCTGCGTGCTATCCGGCCATTTGTTTGGGGCGGTCCCGGCCGAGGAGGCGGACACTGCCGAGGCCAACCGGCCAGGTCGAAGTCGGCGCAGTGCTGATCTACGTCGGGGCTGTCGAGCAAGATCAGATCTGGCTGTAGCGTTGTTGTCGCGGTGAGGAACGGAGTAGCGCGCAGATCAGGGAGCAGCGTCTCCAGCCGCCCAGCAGCCACCTGTCCGCCCTGTCCAGCCGTCCGACCGTCTAGCCGCTTGATCGCTGCCCATCAACCACCTGTCTCCCAGCCATATGTCCGCCCAACAACCCTTCTGCCAGCCAGCCGCTTTGAGGAATTGATCAGTGGGCTGTGTTTGAGGCACTGCTTGGCCAGTGGGCTAAAATTATTTGGTGGGCCACGGTAATTCAGTGGGCTTCATTCTGCAGCTCGGTTCCACCGTGGGATTGAAAGTTTTTTCTTTGGAGTCGAGGTTGTAGCTATTGGTGATTTGGTGATGGCGAATCCAGTCACCACTCAGGATATGAAGGTTATTCTTGAGGAACTTGCGAAGATGTTCAAAGCCAAGAGTGAGGTCGATGCCTCCTCCAATCGGGAGATTGTGACACGACCTGAGATGGTGCTGAGACTGGAGCTGATGCCAAACGATGTGAAACTAGAAGGGGCAAAAAATTATCTGAGTTGGTCTCGGAGAGCGAGTCTGATCTTGAGCACAAAGGGGCTTGAGCACTATGTGCAGGAGACCTGTGTTGAGCCTGCCGACAAGGGGAGCACCGAGTGGAGGACCTGGAGCACCACTAATTCTCTGGTGGTGGCATGGATGATGAGTTCAATGTCTCCGACCATTGCTGGGATGGTGGAGGCAATCCGTAATGCGGCTGATATGTGGAAGATGTTGGCCAAGATGTATTCTGGAGCTGGGAATGTGATGCTTATGGTTGAGGTCCAGACAAAAATTGAGAATTTGAAGCAGGGGGAAAAGGGTGTCTTGGTGTATGCTGCTGAGTTGCAGCACCTTTGGTCTGACTTGGACCATTATGATCCCTTGGCATTTCCAGATACTACATGTGCATCTTTGGGCAAGAAATGGATCGAGCGTAGGAGGGTGACTCATTTTCTGAAGGGCCTGAATGCAGAGTTTGAGCACAGGAGAGCCACAATGTGTCATCAATCTTCCCTTCCCACTATGGAGGAGGCTATTGCTGCGATGACCCAAGAGGAAGTGCGATTGAAGGTGATGATTGGTGACACATCACCCCCTGTTCGGTTTGCATTAGTAGTTCCTTCTACTCCTGTTACTGATGATAGAGAGTACTACAACTGCGGGAGAAAGGGGCATCTCAGCTACAGTTGCCCACTACCGCGTAATCCTGGTCGCGGTCGTACTGGAGGTGGAGGCAGAGGGGCCTATAGAGGTACACATGGAGGAGGCCGTGGTCGAGGTCGTGCTGGTACTAAAGCCAACTTAGCAGTTACTAATGAGGGTCAAATTGTTGAGATGTCCTCTACTGATGCTGCTGAGTTGGAGGAGTTACGACAATTGAAGCTGAGGACGGAGAGCTCCAAGGACAAGGGTCAGGCCACACAGGATCTTGCTTTGACCATTGCTTTCGGTAACTTTGCCAACTATGCCCATGCGGGCACAGGTATTCAGGCTCAGGCACTTGCATCTACAAAGAAATCGCACGTAGATTAGATTGTAGACTCAGGAGCATCTAGGCATATTACTGGTGCATGTAGTGAGTTTGCATCATATTCACCATATAGGCATACTCATAATGAGACTGTCCAAACTGCTGATGGGACTTCTCAACCTATTAGAGGAATTGACTCAGCCAAATGCACTTCATCAATCACACTCTCATCTGTCTTGCATATTCCATCATTCCCCGTTAACCTTCTTTCAGTCAGTTCTATTATTGATCAATTAGACTGCTAAGTTCTTTTTAATCATGAATCATGTTTTTTCCAGGAGAGGCGAACCGGGAGGAGGCTTGGGACTGGCACCAGGCGTGATGGACTTTGGTACTTGGATCAGGGGAGTGTTGATGCTGCTCTTGCTACTGCTGTGTGTGGAGGAGTAGAGGTTGCAGTGCTACTCCAACATTGTCGTCTGGGTTATTTATCTTTTGATAGCTTAAGTTGGTTGCAACCAAAATTAATGGACAAGGTAGATAAGAGTAAACTTGTGTGTGATACTTGTGAGTTTGGCAAGCATACACGTTCTACTTATTCTAGTATTGGTCTTAGAAGTGTTGAACCATTTGCTCTTATTTATTCGAATGTATGGGGACCTTGTCCAGTTCTTTCAGTTAGTGGATTCAAGTGGTTTGTGACTTTCATTGATTGTTATTCTCGTATGACTTGGATTTATTTGATGAAACACAATAGTGAAGTGCTTCAGTCTTTTCAAGACTTCTGTGCCTGTGTGAAAACTTAGTTCAATACAAAGGTTCGGATTGTACGGACTGACAATGGAACTGAGTATGTTAATAAGGATTTTGCATCCTTCTTGTCAGCTCATGGGATCTTGCATCAAACAACTTGCCCAGATAAGCCTGCACAAAATGGGGTGGCTGAGCGCAAGAATAGACATCTGCTGGAGGTGACACACTCTATCATGCTCATTATGAATGTGCCAAAAATCCTATGGAGTGAGGCGGTGATGACAGCAACTTATCTTATCAACTAAATGCCTTCACGAGTGTTGGGAATGAAGACACCATGCAAGATGCTCCTAGGTGAGAACAAGTTTATCATTCCTCCTAAGGTGTTTGGTTGCACCTGCTTTGTTAGAGATCATAGGCCCTCGGTGGGGAAGTTGGACCCTCAGGCTGTGAAGTGTATATTTGTTGGGTATTCTTCTAGCCAGAAGGGTTATAAATGTTGGAGCCCGACTGAGCGTCGGTTATTTGTGAGTATGGATGTGACCTTCTGAGAGTCGGAGCCTTTCTATGGTGAGCAGACGGACTTGACATCTCTCTTTGAGGATTCCTCTCCTAGCACAGGCGGTGCTGGTCGAGAAGGGGAGAACCATAGAGATGTGGTTGTGGGGCTCATACCGTGTCCTATGAATGATATAGATCAGGGGGCGTGTCAAGATGAAAATGTTGAAAATGTTGAAAATGTTGATAGTGACCTGACGCGAGGACAAGGAGAATTTAAGGTGTACAAAAGGAGGCAGACAGGTGTCCAGGGGAGCATGGAGAGCAGCAGGGACAAGGAGAATTGAAGGTGTACAGAAGGAGGCGGACAGGTGTCCAGGGGGAGCATGAAGAGCAGCAGCAGCATACTCTACAACAACACTCCGCACTCCCTACGATTGAGATTGATGACCAGTCCACGCATGCCAGTGCCCCAGGCCTCTCCTCAGTTCCTTCTTCCTCAGGATCTTCCCCATCTCCCTCTGAGTCGGGTGGTAATGTCTCCATCTCTCTTAATTTACCTATTGCCCATCGTAGAGAACCTCGAGCCAATGCTGGAAAACCTCTGACTAGGTTTGGCTTTGAGAATGATATTGCTAACTTTGTCTCTTATTCTTCATTATCTCCTGCATACAAAACTTTTATTGCATCATTACAGTCAGTGCCAATACCGAGTGACTGACGAGTGGCAAAGCAGGATCCTAAGTGGCAGGGTGTTATGCATGAGGAACTCCAAGCCTTGGAGAAGAATGAGACATGGGAACTTGTACCTCTCCTAACTGGGAAAAAGGCAGTTGGTTGTAAGTGGGTGTACACTGTGAAGCAAACTCCTGAAGGGAAGATTGACAGGTACAAGGCAAGGCTAGTTGCAAAGGGGTATAGGCAAACTTATGGGATCGACTATGATAAAACCTTTGCTCCAGTAGCAAAGATGAGCACGGTGAGGACTTTAATTTCATGTGCAGCGAACTTTGGTTGGCCATTACATCAGATGGACGTCAAAAATGCCTTCTTGCATGGAGATCTACAAGAGGAGGTGTATATGGAGATTCCTCCTGGCTTTACTACTCCACAGACAGTTGGGAAGGTGTGTAGGTTGAAGAAGTCCTTATATGGGTGGAAGCAATCACCAAGGGCATGGTTTGACAGGTTCAGACGTGCAATGTGTGGTATAGGCTATATGCAGTGTAGTAGGGATCACACTGTCTTTTACAAACACTCCAAATCCCATGTTACAATTCTGGCTGTTTATGTGGATGACATTGTTATTACAGGAGATGATGCTGAGGAGATCTCTCAGCTAAAGCGAAGGCTGGGTAAAGAGTTTGAAGTTAAGGATTTGGGCTAACTAAGATATTTCCTTGGTATTGAGATTGCACGATCTTCTGAAGGAATAGTGCTATCTCAGAGGAAGTATGTTCTGGACTTACTCACTGAAACAGGAATGCTAGGGGGTCGAGTAGCTTCTACTCCGATTGAGCATAATCACAAGTTGTGTGCCCAATCTGGTAACTCAGCGAACAAGGAGCGCTACCAAAGACTTGTTGGTCGCCTTATCTACTTATGCCACACGAGACCTGATATTGCATATACTGTGAGCGTGGTGAGCAAGTTTATGCATGATCCCAAGGTTGAGCATATGGAGGCAGTATACAGGATTCTGAGATACTTGAAGGGAAGCCCAGGGAAAGGCCTTTGGTTCAGGAGTCATGGACACTTGGATGTGGAGGGATATTGCGATGCTGATTGGGCGAACTGCTTGGATGATAGGAGATCCACCTCAGGTTACTGTGTCTTTATTGGGGGTAACCTTGTGTCTTGGCGTAGCAAGAAACAAGAGGTGGTTGCCCGGTCTACAGCTAAGGCCGAGTACAGGGCTATAGCAGCTAGTCTTTGTGAGATGCTTTGGATGCGGAGTTTGTTGTCAGAACTGCGACTATTTAGAGGTGATGCATTGAAGCTTTGGTGTGACAACAAATCGGCAATTAACATTGCTAACAATCCTGTACAGCATGATCGCACAAAGTATGTTGAGATAGATGGCTTCTTCATTAAAGAGAGATTGGATGACGGAATTTTGAAGCTGAATTATGTTCATTCTGGCGAACAACTAGCTGATTGCTTAACTAAAGGATTAGGTCCTCAAGAGTGGGTTAAAGCATGTAACAAGATGGGGATGATTGATATCTATCACCCATCTTGAGGGGGAGTGTTAAGAAAAGTATTAGAGTTAACGGATCCGGGTTATATGAATGTATATATATATATATATATATATATATATATATATATATATATAGGGTTAGGGTTTGTAAAGATTTATTATTGATTAATGAGGAAACCTAGCAGCCGCTATTGGGACCAATAGCTCCTTTAGCTTGATCTCCGGCTCACCTCCGATCCTGCTACTGTTCTACAATAAATTTATCAATTCAGTGTCGAAATTTACTAAAGCAAGAATACATGCCACTAAAAATAATAAGGGCATACAAATAAACCAAAGTATATCTTAAACACATCAACTTGCCATTTTGGTCCTGAATCATGCATATAAAGCACTTTAAATAGCTCTTTTCTGAGAGCTAGCTAACACATATCGGATGAAGCAACCAAGACTCATACTCCTGAGGGGGGACCGAGTGGCTTGTTTAAGGAGCTGAAGGGATACGAGAGAGGCGTGGTCTGACGAAGAAGCTTCCCAAGGACCTGTGTGGTCAGGCTGAGCACTTTGACATGCGTGCTTCTCCACATTAGCCGAGATATAGTCGTGGTCGCTATGTGAGTCATGATACACATCATGAAGGTCCCGAACCTTCAACACACATGATCATCAAAATGTGGACCCACCAACGAAGGGATGGAGATAGGGGGTTACGAGGAGTTAATGACTTCACTGAATAAGGAAGCATTAGATGAAAAGAATAGATCTAAAGACATTTATTTAATTGATTATAGCCCATCATTAGAACTAACAATAATTAACTCTCATTTGGCTATGGTGGATATGCTTATAGGGATCCTCGGAAGGCCAAAAGAAGACCACCAAATGGAGGAAGAAATGATCAAAGTGGATGAACCCTTGAATCAAAGTGTGGACATAGAGATGGAGGGGACCTTAAGCCACAAGATGCAAAGCAATTGCAAGCGATCCATCGACTGAGCATGGCCAAACCCAGAAAAAAAAGGGCACATCGAGCAAGTAGAATACCATCTCAAATAAACGAAGTAATAATGAGAGTACTACAATGGAACTGCAAGTGTGTGTTAGGTCGAGACAGGGTAAGTAGGGTTTTCTCTTTGATCAAAAGTTTTGATGTGTCAGTGATTTGCCTCGTAAAAACTAGGGCAGATCGACCCAGAGTCTCCAAATTCTTCCAAAGTTTCAACGAAAGTGGGATTCGGTCGTTATCTCAACGATAGGTTATTCCTGTGGGATAACTGTGATGCGGAAAAAGAACTTAGGAAATGCAACATTAGTGACCGCATCCAGGTTTGCTCTTCACCTAATCCTAACTGTGAATTTTCACGAAACAAGGTTGGTCTCAATTGTGTACAACATCCAACTAGTAGCACAACAAAAAGAATAGGAAGTTGTTACAAAGAGTTTAGTTTTTCGAGATGTATCGAATTCATTACTTATCTCCCATTCCTAGTAATGGACAATAAGCATACAAATAAAAAGGAAGAAAATGCCGACGGGATAAATTAAATGAAAGGAACAAATACTTACTTATAGGGGCGATTACTAGTCTTCTTTATCTTCTATTCGACACAAGAAAAGTCCTTTTTCTTGTGTCGTTTTGTATAAAAATAATGATTTTTTCTCCTGTTCATCAAAGATTACTATTCCTTTTTCCGGGTCTATTGGGACTCCTTTGTTTAGATTCATAAAAAGTTACTTGGGACGAGCTCACCAATCCTGAGCTAGTGGCTTCTCACAGAAGATTTCAACATGGTTAGGAGCATAGAGGAAAGGAAGGGAGGAACAGAAATACAGAGGTTAGGAACAAAATCTAAACTGTTTAATTCCTTTTTGATAAATAATAATCTAAACGAGCTATGGTTCTTGGGTTCTCCTTTCACCTAGTGTAACAACCAGAGGGGAGGAGCCAGAAGCTAGGCAAGGTTAGATTGCTTTTTTGCAAATGTTGGATCAACAATGTAATAAGCTACAAGATAAACTTTTTACCAAGATGTCATTCAGATCATAATCCGTTAATACTAGACTATAGTGCACAAAGAGTAAAGAATTCTAGACCATTTAGATTTGAAAATTACTGGATTGATGATCCAAAATGCCAAAATAGTATAGAAAGGATTTGGAGAACCACAAGTATTGGAAATCCAATGCATGACCTAAGCCATAGGTTCCATAGTTTAAGGACCTTACCAAGAAATGTAGAAGAATCACACAAAACTTAGAACCACATATTAGAAACATAGAGGAAGAAATAGCAAGAATAGAGAACAAAGATATTGAATCACAATTGACAGTGACTAGACTAAATTAAAAACACTCTATAATAAACAACAAGCATTATTCAGACAAAACATAACAATGTGGGCATAAAGTGCTTGAATGAACTGGTTAAAGAATGATGACAATAACTCCAAGTATTTCCAATAAATCACCAGGAAATAAAGGAGTCACAACATGATTAACTAAACTAAAAGTGAGACTAATGACACTATAACAGATCCAATAGAAATATATAAACGAATAATTTATAGGGTTTTACACTAGATTGTGGTAAGACAAGAGACATTGGAATTTCAATGAGCTTTTGCAGGCCATGCCACATGAGCTTCCAGTTATAACTTAAGCACAAAGGAGAAGCAGTAATAAGGCCAATAACAAGACAAGAAATTCACAAAGCACTCACATCAATACAAGTAGGTAAGTCTCTTGGACCTAATGGATTAAATGTTGAGTTCTTTAAAGCTTACTGGAATATTATAAGTGAATCCATGTCTAGTGCCATAGGTCATTTTTTTCAACATGGAGTACTTCCTAAGAGTTGGAATCAAACACATATATGCTTAATACCAAAAAAAAAAAAACCCACAATTAGTAAAGGACTATAGGCCGACTTCATTGTGTAAAGTTAACTATAAGATAATAACCAAGATCATCTTAAATAGGATTAGAACAGAATTAAAGGATATGATTCGTAAGGAACATACATCTTTCATAGCAGATAGAAGCACTTTTGATAATATCTTCATAACAAAAGAACTAGCACATTCATTAGAGTACAACACCTATGAACTCCTAATGATGACAACCAAAATGGACATGGAAAAAGCCTATGATATCATAAGATGGGATGCCATCATTGTTGTGCTAACGAAAAAGAAATTCCCTAGAATTTGGATTACTTGGGTAAGGGCATGTATAGAGTTCTCACCAATGGCATGCATAATAAATGGAAGAGTTGGTGGATGGGTAAAGTCTATAGTCGACATTAGGCAAGGTGACCCAATTTTCTCTTACCTATTCATCCTAGCCTCCCAAGTATTAACAAACTTACTCATTAAAGCCAAGAACATGAAACTACTGAGTGGGGTTAGAATCACAAAATCCTTATCTTTTAACCATATACTATATGTTGATGACCTGCTACTCTACTGCAAAGCAACTAGGAGAAATGCTAGAACCATATATTTGTGTTTAGAATTATACTCATCTCTCACAGGGCAAAGGGCAAATCATAAACATAATTTCCATCTTGGTTGAACTTAAGACTCAGAATATCATTACTTAAAATATTGAAATTGAAACCATGCAAGTTTCCATTCAAATACCTAGGATGTTGGATCTCCTCAAACAAAGTCCCTATGAATAGATATAACTCATTAGTAGAAAGAGTGGAGGAAAGATTAGCTTACTAGAAAACAAAGAGTTTAACACAAGCAAAACACAAGGCATTGGACCAATTTCTTATATATATATATATATATATATATATATATATATATATATATATAAAGGGCAGAAGATACATCAAAAACCACTCCCTAATTGATTTCAAAATCCACCATTATTAATAAACTTAACGAAAAACATTCTAGTGAACTTCCCTTCAATGTCAAAATGGCAAAAACAAATAGGATGAAAACCATTTTTGGGTGTCCTCCTAGTAGAAAGGGTTAAAAGACCTACCTCTGCCAGATCAGCCTGCTAATAGTATTTCACCTCGCATGCACCCATCCACACGGCATAGAATTCTCATAGGGAAACGCTCTCAGTAAAACGTTGGTTTGCGTCGGTAAGGACTATCCGGGTTGAGTACCTGCACCCAGGGTTATTCTCCACTCCCAAATAGCTCAGGCTTGCCAATTGTACCACAATAATGAATCGACACTATCTGTAACCATGGTTCAACTAAGAACCTTTTGCTAATCAATGAACGTGGTTTATCCACCTTTATAAAATAAAATAAAAACCATTTTTGGTCCCTATATTTTGACCCAATGTTCAATTTTGTCATTATACTTTAAAAATCTTCGATATGGTCCTTGTACTTTGACGTGGAAACACAGGTGGCATATGAACTGAATACGGTTAATTTTTTTATTCCAGGTGGCATGCCACATCATCATTAAAAAAATTAGTTTATTTTAAATCTATTTTGTTATGTCATATCAGCATGCCACATCATCCTAATCTTGCCACATAAGCCGCCACATCATCCTAATCTTACCACATAAGCCGCCACGTCAGTACTAGGGACATACTCGAACAAAAACCCCAAAGTACTTGGACCGTGTCAAAGATTTTTAAAATATAGGGATGAAAATAAGCATTAGGTCAAAATACATGAACCAAAACTAGGGTTTATCCAAACAAATATCACAACCATCCCTTTTAGGTTATTGAAGCAAAAAAATTCAAAGTTTTATCCTCATATTCGGAGTCAAAGATACCCATATATTCTATGCAACTTGCATGCACTCAAATTCTCAAGACTGATTAGAGTGAACACACTCAAAAGGCCTTCTAGAAAAAAGAAAAAAGTCAGATCTTAATAACAGTATCATGTTTAAAACAAGATAAATATTGGATTGGGCGATGAAGGTATAGAAGTTCTAGCCACCAAATGGTCTAAAGTAAGACCAAACTTGTTTTATTTGAACATTGCCTTCTTCAATTAACTAACTAGACTTGTTGACATGTTTTTAAGTTCTTTCATGCATCTCTTTGCCTGTGACGTGTATAACTAATAAGATATCTTCCAAGCATATATATATATATGGCTAGCTGCTCTTGCATGCATGCATGCATATATATATATATATATGCTTTAATCTTTCTTATATATACATATTTCTTTCATATATAAAGATTTAAAAGAACTTTTTCAAAAATGTATTTATTTATGGCTGTTGTGTAAACATAGTCCCACATCGGATAATTGGAGAATAGTGAAGAGACATATATATATATAGTTGGTAATATTTTATAGCAACAAGACTTTTTGGGTTAAGCCCAAGAACAAAATCGTATGGGCTCAGATCTAAAGCGGACAATATTATTGCTAGTGTGAAATGTGGGGTGCCCTCGGTCCTAACAATGGCCATGCATGCCTAGTGTTCAAATGACATCTATTAAACAGTAGTCCAAAAATATCTCTTATAATACACACTTTAATTTTTCTGAAAAAATAGTGTAATATATAATAGTTCCCTTTCCATTCGTGGTTGTGTACAAGTGGAGCTATTATTATTAATAAGCAAAATTAATTATGAACCTTCACAGATACTTGTGTCTGTCTTTACCAGCTAATTAATATGATAAAATGGTCCATGCATGCTCTTTGACGGACCAACGAACCACTTATGACACTTGACACTGATGTATTTTGTATATAACACGTATTACTTGACCAAAAACCTCTTTGTTTAGCGGTACAATTATCTTACGTCAGACAGGTGTTCTCAAGTTCAAGTCTCCACTCACACAAAATAGTGATAAGTTCCCTATTTAGAGATGTTCAACACGTTGAACTTGTTCCGTAGTAAAATCCTCCTCTATGTAGAGTGCGGGCACAGTGTGTGCATTGAGCTTACTCATAACATGTTGAGTTTGTTTCGTGCAACTATGACCGTCCTTTGAATCTCTAGTGGGAATGCTTGTCAGCTAATTTTTTTTTAAAAAAAACACGTATTAATTGTCATCAAATGAGTATTCAATCTATTGAAATGATGGTTCAACTGTCTTATCCAACCTTAATGAATCTCACTACCATCTTGGATTTCCCCTAACATATTGTATCAAGTATACCTTTGAAAATAATTATTTATATAGTTTGAACATTTATGGTGCATATACACATATATGAAGGATGTATTAAATCGAGATATAGATGTTAGACATCTCAATCATGGAACGAATAATGTGATGCCACATGCCCAAGTTTATCTTGAAGTCTTAACAAATTAAGACTAGATGAAGAATAAGTATCTAGAGATGCATTGACATGGAGATTCAATATTTAATTAAGTTGAGATCATGATATAAATGAATGAAAGCTATGAGAATTGCTTAACATTAAAAGGCTATCAATTCCACTTCTTGTTACATGTCATCTCTATCACATTTTTTCAAAGATAGTCCCATCTGAAATTAATTAGGCTATCAATTTCACCTCTTTATTTTGCCATATTAAATTATAAGTAGTTTTACTAGTCATTAATCCTTTAATTTGTTTTTCGGAAGTAAAAATAATGTCGATAGAAGGTTCCTAGTCACTGAATCATCAATTAGTTGGATTAAAAAAAGAATTTAATTTTAATGTTGGTGTGGACTAGGGAGCTTACATGGTGTATAATTGTATTAATTTTTAAAATTTTAATTTTAATTATTAATTATTGGTGTGGCATATGACGTAAAAGCTTGACTAACATGTAAAGGATATGTAGTGGTCAGTGGTCACATCATATGCCACACAAGCTCCTACTTCATTTCGTAGGTACAATTTAATCATTTTACCTCAGTAGTTGGTTGATGGTGTAATCACATTGCTCTTTCCTATGGCCTCTTTACAATCGGTATTCACCCCGCTGAGATACAAGATCTATAGAACGGCATAATTGTCAAACTAGTGACAAGAAAAAGCCACAAAAGGTAGAACCTTATAGTAATGGCAATAATATGAAGTATATGGCTAGAATAAAACAATGAAATGCTTTCAAGCTAAACAACATATTTACACGAAACCAATCTGTCATATCAATTTTCTTATATTGTTTTGGTTTGATGCAACTCATGCAACAAAAAAAAACCAAAATTACTTCCAATAAAATCCATCGTTAAAAGGAGCCTGGAGTTTACTCAAGATGTGGATTGACCACCTGACCCCAATATAGATTTTGAGGATGAGATGCCGCAAGAATAAGGCCAAAGGAGCAGAGCCAATAGAGACAACTGTTAACCAAGACAGCAAACACAGCTCTTACTCACCTTCTCAAATCATACTATATCTACAACAAGAAAATCACAAAATAGCTTGGGAAAAATCCCTTACTAAATCATGAATTTCCCTCGCTAAATTACTTCAATGAGAGAATGACCAAGAAAAATTTTTCTTCGCTATTTCAATCCTAGCAAATATTTTGCAAGAGAAAAGTACCTCACAGAATATTACTGAGGGATTAGTAGGGGAATCTATCTCTAAGTATTTAGCAAGAGATAGGAGTTCCCTCGCTAGTCCTCGCCAGATTCTCTCGCTATATCTCTATTCATTCGATGATTTGCAAGGACTTAGCAAGAGATCTTTTTGTAGCTATTTAGCGAGGGAAAACATTCCCTCGTTGGTTCTCTCTAAATTATTTACTTACAAGGGTTTAGCGAGGGCATACTCTATAGGTATTTAGCAAAGGATTATCTTCCCTAGCTGAATTTTTTTCATTGACGAGGACTCAATTAGGGATTTGCTCTAGTTGTTTAGCGATGGCATAATCTATAGGTATTTTGAATTTTTTCATTGACAAGAGCTTAGGTAGGGATTTACTCTAGCTATTTAACAAGAACTTATCTGCCCTCACAGATTTTTTTTTTTTTTTAACTATTTCCTCACTATTCTCTCACTAATAATTACATTTACCACCAATACATACTTTCTCCCTTGTAGTACAACTTTGAATATCACTTATAAATTAATAATAAACAATATTATCACTCCCATGTACTACAAGCATAATACACAATATATATATATATATATATACTAAGATGTTATAAGATACATCATAATAGCCAATATATACAAAGAAGATACAAAATAAAAATATCAACAAGACAGTCTCCTCAAGTTCCATCATATGGTGAGTGGACGACGCGGTCAGAAGGTTGAGCTACTTGGCGGTTACCTAACATCTGTTGTATCTGTTCTTGGAACTGTAGCTGCATCTCCTGAAATTGTGCCTCAAAATACACCCGCAGCTCCTTTGTAGCAGATGCCCGAATCTCCTCTCTAATAGATGCCCGAATCTCCTCAATAACAGATGCCCGAATCTCCTCTCTAATAGATGCCCAAATCTCCATCTCTCGTCGTTGCATCCTCTCATTAACCATCTTATCCATCCTTTGCTCTATGGATGAAATAGCAGTTTGCACCTGTTGGTTAACCTCTCTAGTATCGTGTGCGTTAGATGCACAACATGCCGAAGAGGATGCATCATCATAGTAGTAGCTCGTCTGTGATCCTAAACCAAACACTCGCTTCTTCTTTGTCCCACATGCAGCCTCATAATATAGGCTATTTTCATCCACTATCCCACCTGAAAAGCTTCTCTCCTATGAAAAGAATGTAATAATTTAACTAATAAAGTGTTAATGTGTACCATAAAAACCATGAAAAGCTTCGATAACATGTTATATGATATACCAAATCACAAGCATTCTATATCAAATCACAAATAATTTTGATGATTAAATCAAGTGCTACAACATGTTCCATACTTTTTTTTTTAAAAAAAAAAATTTACATGCTAAAGTAACAATTTCTGATTTTGACTTATGTGCTATATTTATTGGTTTGGACTAAAAGTTCCAAAATATATTACTGTTTGGAACCTTTAACTTGCTACTGTGCACAAACTGCTCACCATTGTGGTGATCTGCGAGGAATAAACTTACAAATTCACCTCACATCTTACTCAATGTTTCAAACTAAATAATAGGTACAAAGCTAGCGTTTGCATTGATTGGTAGACATCTACACATGCCAAACACAATCAGAATACAAGTAACAGGCTTCAACAATATGATGCAGCTTTGCAAGCACAAACAAGGATGGACCTCCCAATGTATACAGGCAAGAAACTAACTCTATAAAAAATTATCTTTTTTAACTAAATTCCTACACTAATATGAGCAACCTAACTGTTCCAACAAGCAACATTCAGAATCAACCCAAAAGATCACGTCTTTAACCAGACAAGTTCCGAAGTAAAACACTTTCTAGCAAATCAAACAGCAAGATCGGTGATACTATATGAGATACTATCTTTTCATTTAAGTTATACTCAAGTGCAGCAGCTAACTATTCTCACAATGAACCTTCTAGCAAATCAAACAACAAGATCAATGATACTATAATGAGTCTATCAAACTTCAAATAGTAACTCACATTAATAATCACTTAATCTGACAAAACCACACACTCAAAACACAACGAGCCAATCATCGATAAGAAATAGTAACTCATATGAACAGTGCGAACTTTGTCATTCGTAAATGTTTCACCATCCCCCTTCTTTGAGTGTGTGCCCCTAAAGACCTCAAAGGATGTCGGGGGACGGTTATATTGTTGCTCCTACATAACAAAACTAATTTATGTCAACTGAACAAATATACTCAAATAACAAATATACACAACTTAAGATGTATTAATAAAAATTTACCATATAAAAAAAAACTTACCAATCTCTTCCCATGCGTTGGTGAAGTTTCACCAATAACTTGGTCTTGCGCCGGGGCTGATGTTTGATCATTAGAAGAAGAACCAACTACATCTAACACCATCCGTCTATGTGAATTCATCTCCTGCAACTCTTCTTCAACGAATTCATTAGTTTGGACGATTGAACTCGATGATGAAGTGGTTGGTTCTCCGTGACACCTCCACTCAAAATAATTTGCAACAAAGCCCTTTCTCAGTAGATGCATCCTTACTTCCTCTGGATGCCTATATGCGCGGTTCTTGCATTTTTTGCATGGACACCTTATGTTCGGCCCATCCATGAATCTCGGTTGACTACAAGCAAATTCAAGGAATTGTTTGACACCGGCATAAAACTTGGGGTTCATATCCCCTCGAGCAAGACGTCGAGCATACATCCAAAATCTATCAGGGGTATTCATCGTCCTAAAATGTATTTAAAAAAATAAAAAATAAAAGAGATTATAAAGAACTATATCTGAATCCACCAAGAAATATTCACACAAAGAAAAATTTGTCTAACACAAACACCAAATCATTAAAATAATCATACCAAAGCCCAAAAAAACAACATGACACATTTAATAACTAACTCCATAGAACACAAGAAGAATAACCTTTGAAGAAAGTTGATTCTAAATTCCAACATGGTGTACTAGATAGATGAAGATAGGGAAAAAATATTTATTATCTCCATGGACTGTTGCATGGTAAAACAACCAAAGAACCCTATTGGTAATTCTTCAAAGGATCTAGATTTTTTTTTATAAACTAAAATTCTGATTCTATCAGGCTAAAACCTAATGGTTATCTCAGATATAAGTGACAGGAAAAAAAAACTGCAACATTTTTCCTAGTCAAACTGTGAACAAATACAAGAGTGCAATGAAATAATAAGCTTAAAAAAAAACAACTATGAAACACTAGGGGTACTTATGAAAATAAAAATTAAATCAATAAAAAATTTATCCAAAATTTAAAAAATAAAGAAAACTTATCAAATTTTCAACAGAATTTTCCAAGTAGTACTTAAAAAGATGAATTAAATTATTAACAAATTTATTCAAAATTAAAAATATATATATAAAGAAAACTTATCATAATTTTGAACAAAATTCTCCCCTTGAATTATATTTTATAGCTTTCCTTTGCAATAAAAATTATAAGAATAATAACATACAGGCCCATGCATCCACTTAACTTATATTTTATAGCTTTCCTTTGCACTAAAAATATAAGAATAATAATATTAGGTTCACACTGTATTCATTTTGTACAATTGCATGAGCAAGACACCCTTCAAGTTCAATCCAAGCACATGATTCATGCAAGAAAGAATTAGGATTCTAACTGGAAATTACTTTCAAGGTGCTAACCAGGCTTTTCTTAGCTGCAGTTCCGCTGGATCACCAAAACACTTGGCCCTCACCAAAACAGTTTTCAAGGTACTAAGGACTTGTTCTTGATATGCTTTGTACTCTGGTGTGGTTGCCTGTGATAACACAGTTGCATTAATGATTACAAGAAAAATCCCCAAAGGTGCATAACAATTTCATGAGAAACTCAGATGATGGTTTAAGATACAAGGAAATCAGAATCCAAAATCTTGTGAGAAAATTATAATAGCAAAGGTTTGAGAAACACTATAATAGTAAAGTTTATTAAGGGAATGAATGGCATCAACATACAATAGTATAATCATTATATGATTCATTAATACTGTGATTCACCAATGTGCTTGTTGAGTAATTTAGGGACTTGCATGAGTTGTTCCATGTGAGGATTTAGCATGCAATGCCGGCCATGTTCACCCATTTCCATTCATTTGTCCATTAAATTTAGCATGTAGGTAAGGTGGTCCTTATTCACATATCATAAAATAGAAAGAATTAAAAATAAAGAAATTTTCAGTGGTATCTCCTTGATTTTTCCAACTCTTCACTTTAATGCATAGATGATTAATGGTTTGGTAGGAGAAAACTTACAAATAGATGCTTCCCAGAACAACAAAAAGTTTGCTTAATTTCTAATATTTAGATCGTGTTTTCACTCATTAAAACAAACACACCTAATACAATCACGTTTTTTATTATATATTTTTGAAGAAATGGACCTAAAAAAACTCCAATGACCCAACCTCATTTAGAAATTGAATCAACTATTCTCAATTCCATCATTCCTTGGAACATAGCAAAGAATGCAATCTTTCTCTCTCTATTTAGACAGCAATTATCCACCAAACATTTGCTCACTCATTAATGTATGCATGTCTAACCCTCCTTACACTCAATATGAATGTCAGTATTATGTCAAGGATTGGAATAGAAATGGACTGGATGGAAGTGGAACCAGAAACTGGACACAAAGGACATTAAAGAAAAGGACAGGAGGAATGGAAATCAAAGATAAGGAAATAGAAGCACAAAAAAAGAAAAAGACTCCAATCCAAACGCTAAGAGAAAATAGTGTCCCTACTCCCAAGCATTTGTTTTGATAGTTATGTTAAAAGAGCATACAATATATATATCCCATCATCTTCCACTTTCATATGATTTAGCATGGGTAGATTTTAGCAATCACTCAAGTCTTGCAGGAAATGTAAATCTTAATTGTAAAATGGACTGGTGCAATTACATTAAACGTCTGCAATAAGATTGCAAAAAATATGATTCACACATTGACATGCCTACTCATTCAGGATACCATTATTCTTTCTCAGAAGTTCAAGATTGTATTCACTTGGGAATAATTCTTGCAACATGGGTAGTGGAGGTAACCAGCAAATCTGTTTCTATTTAGACACTAATATGTAAAGGTCCCCTTTCACAAATTACCTGATATGCGCGCAATGGCCTTACACAAGTGTTTTCAAAATATTTCTTTCGATCAACAACCTCCTCATCCGCCCTATGAATCTATGATGAAGAAAACAAATATTAAAAATCTTAACTTTTTTGCTCTAAAAGAAATCTATATATAGGATAACTAGTGAAACAGAAACATAAGGCTATTAGCTATATAAAATCAGGTTAATCATAATAGATGGCCAACCAAAGAAAAAAACGATGATTTTGTATTCATAACATGAGTGAAGAACATGATCATGACAAGAAGACCTTTCAAGCTAATAATGTACAAAGACAGTGCTGACATTTACAAAAGCCAGCTTGGTCGCAGTATACAAGTTGAGATTGAAATTCGAAATTAACCCAAAAGAAATATTTTAAATTTTATAAAGAAACCAAAGTCCATCAATTGTGACCAAAGTACACACATTTGTTCAAGCATAATGATTCTGATCAGAATTCATCAATTGTGACCAAAGTGTAGCCCAAAACCATCACCAAAACAGCCATACATTTTTTCAAGTATTGAGATTGCAACCAGAAAGAAATCATCGATCTGACCAAAGTTTAGAAAGTGAATAACGTTTTTTATTTTACAGGATTGAAAAACAAATTAAAGCCTATTGCTTAAATTCAAATAAGAGATGGAATCAAATGAAGAAATGAAGGAACCTACTGTTACTTCAATGGGCACCCGGGTATCAAGTATCAACACGATGCTGATAATAGAGATCAATGCAATCAGCCCCAAGCCTCTTCAAGCTAGCCTCGCTCAGAGCCTACAACAAACACCTCGTGAGCAACAACCAATCCACCCCCAAACCTCCAAAAGAAGATGAAAGAGAAGAGATGAGAAGACAGGAGAGTGGGTCTTCACTTACTTCCTCTTGAAAGCCTCAAGCGCCAAGACTGCAAAAAAGAAAGCAAAAACCATCCCATAAGCCTCCAGCGGATCTAGAACGAAGCAAGAGATGAGAAGATAGGAGAGGGGGAGCGGCCTTACCAGCGCGACGATGGCGATCGACGGAGGAGCGGAGGACAGGTTGGAATCGCAGAGCGGAGGAGATCGAGAACGCTAGGGTCCTCAATTTGGGGAGTTTGAAAGGAGGAAGGTGCCCGCGCAAGGATTAGGGCTCAAAGAGGGTTAGGTCTCAGAGGGAGAGTTGGGAGTTTGGGGACGAGAGGAGGAGAGGAAACGACAGCGTATAAACTCACATTCTAAAACTTGCGAGGGAACAAAATCCCTCGCTAACATATTTCCTAACTAATCCGGGAGGGAAAAAATTCCCTCAATAAATATCTACCATGTATAAATTAGCGAGGGACAATTGTGTTGGAGATTAATTCAAAACTAGATTTAGTTTTTAAGATTTTATCTTTTAGTAGAATTTTATCTATTAGTTAATTTGTTATTTAGTTTATTAATTAGGGAGATCTTATCTGATCTTATCTATATATTTTTGAATGAACTTTGTAAGCCTAGGTTACTTGGATGAATTTCTATGGAATAAAATTTCTGATATTTTGAGTTATTTTTCTCTTCATCTTTCTTCTTCCATCTTCCTTCTCAAATTTCAACATGGTATCAGAACCATATAGATCTTGAAGGACCTGTGAGTGCAAGGCTTTATTCATCATGGCGTCTAGCAATGCATCCGCTATCTCACCACCAATTTTCAATGGAGAAAACTACCAAGTTTGGGCTGTCAAGATGAAAGCTTATCTAAAAGGTCATGGCTTATGGCAATCCATTGAAGATGAAAAGGGCATACCACCTCTAGGAGACAATCCACAATCAATCAAATCAAGGCTCACGCAGTAAGAAGAAGCAAAAGCATCTAGAACTTTATCCTTTATTCATGCCGCTATCTCAATCAATCTTCACGAGAATTATGACTTGTGAAACAAATAAGGAAGCTTGGAATATCAAGGAATTATATCAAGGCAATGAAAGAACACGGCTGAATGCAAATATTAAATCTCAAAAGAGATCTTGAGATTCTAAGCATGAAAGAACAAGAAAGCATACAAGAGTATTTTGATAGGTCACGACAAGTGGTAAACAAAATTAGACCGATGGGAGAAGAGTCACTCGATAGCGGATTGTAGAAAAAGTATTTATAAGTTTACCTGAACGATTTGAAGCAAAAATTTCATCTTTAGAAGATTCAAGAGACATCAGGCAATTTACTTTGCTAGAATTGATTAATGCTTTGCAAGCTCAAGAGCAAAGAAGATCTATGAGAAAGGAAAGAATAAAACAGATGACCGAGGAAGCTTATCTAGCCAAGAATTCATCTTCAAATGGAAAAAGAAGAATTCCTCAATGTAATCACTGGTAGAAGCCAGGTCACGAAGAGAAAGATTGTTGGCACAAGGGAAAACCTCAATGTTTCAAGTGCAAAAGATTTGGGCATCTACAAAAGAATTGCAGATTTAACAATGAAGAACGTACAAATTTGGTGATAGAAGAAGAATCTGCTTTTTGAAGTTAGAAAGTAGTGAGTGTGATGAGAAGTGCATCATTAGTGGAGAGAAGTGCTTCACAAATTTTTTTTTTGGAGAGAGGTGCTCCATAAAGTTTTTGGAGAGAGGTGCTCCATAAAGTTTCATGTTAGAGAGAAGTGCTCTATCAAATAAGATTTTTTTTTTTTTTTTTATGTGTTTTGAATTAAGGGGGTGTGTTGGAGATTAATTCAAAACTAGATTTAGTTTTTAAGATTTTATCTTTTAGTAGAATTTTATCTATTAGTTAATTTGTTATTTAGTTTATTAATTAGGGAGATCTTATCTGATCTTATCTATATATTTTTGAATGAACTTTGTAAGCCTAGGTTACTTGGATGAATTTCTATGGAATAAAATTTCTGATATTTTGAGTTATTTTTCTCTTCATCTTTCTTCTTCCATCTTCCTTCTCAAATTTCAACAAATTGTCCATCACTAATTTAATATATTTGTGAGAGAATATTTTCCCCCGCTAAATATCAAATATCCACACATTAGCGAGGACAATTGTTCCTTACTAATTTAATATATTTGTAAGGGAAAAATATCTCTAGCTAACGATCATCTGCTTCCAAAATTATATACAAACAAATTAACGATAGAATATTTTCACGGAAAAATTTTTCTCCCTAAACATCCACTATCCACAAATTAGTAGGACAATTGATATATTTGCGAGGGAATATTTTCCCTCACTAAATACCAACTATCCACACATTAGTGAGCGATAATTGTCCCATACCAAAAAACTGATGCTGGGACAGATGGAATCCATTGTCCAAAGAACCTTGGTCTTTGACCATGGGGGATTACCACTGGCAGTCCTGAAGATGGACGACTTTGAAGATAAGTCGACGGGGCCAATCTCACAAGAGTAGTCCACTAGGACACTCGGGATACCCTTCGGAAAGGGGGAGGTACAAAGGCATCTGTATTCGTCTATCGTCTATTATGTAACACCCTTTTATCCTTTATCAATCAATAAATGAATGTGGTTTATCCACTTTAATCGAAAAAAATATATATAAACAAAAGCCTAAATACACTATTCATCCCTGTACTATAGCCTAATGTTCATTTTCATCCCTATACTTTAAAAATGTTCAATACGGTCTTTGTAATTTGCATATTTTGTTCAAAACCGTCTTTGACACTAACGTGTCAACACAAATGAAATACAACAAAATTTTATGATTTTTCTTATTTACACGTGGTTGTATTTTGCCGACTTGGCATACGTATTCTGCCACATCAGCAAAATAATAATTTTTTAAAAATAATTTATTCTAAAATTATTTTTAAAAATTATTATTTTGCTGACGTGGCATAATACATATGCCACGTCAGCAAAATACTGTCACATGTAAATAAGAAAAATCAGAAAATTATGTTGTATTTTATCTGTGTTGCTACGTCAGCGTTAGGGACGATATTGAACAAAATATGTAAAGTACATGAACCGTATTGAACATTTTTAAAGTACAGAGACGAAAATGAACATTGAGATATAGTACAAGGACGAAAATGAACAAATTAGCGAGTGAACATTTTCCTTAGTTAATTTATGAAGAAAAATTCACTCGCTAAATATCCATTATTCCCACTTCTGATTTAATAAATTTGCGAGGGAATTTTTTCTCTTGCTAAATACCAACTATCCACAATTTAGCGAGAGACAATTGTCCCTCGCTAACTCAACATATTTGCAAGGGGAAAATATCCGTCGCTAATGATTGGGAACATTTTCCCTATGTAATCTGCGAGGGAAAAAATTCCCTCACTATTCACAAATTTGCGAGGGAAATTGCCCCTCGCTAATTTATATAGTTGCGAGGGAAAAATCCCGCCCTAAATCCACGCCAAGGTCAACACCAACATCTTCACGCATAACTTTAGCAATGGAGGCCTCTTTCCTTTGCTATTCCCTAGCTAAATACATATTTGTCTCAAATTTCTAACTGATTTGCAATAAAAATTTTCCCTCGCTATTTTCTGTCGCAATTTAGCTGTTTTTCTTGTAGTGACCTGTAAAATGTATCTGATCAGGCTTGGGCGAAGAGCTATGTAAGATGGTTCAACAAAGGCCAGTTCTATTGTAAAATCCAAGATTTTAGTAGTAAAATAAAAGATTTAAATTTTCCCTAAGTTATTGCTTATTTAATTAAACTTTTCCTCTAAATTAATTAAATTAATTTGCCAAAGGGGCATTTTGGGGATCTGAATAAGTTTAAAGGGCATTTTGGTAAAATGGCAATGAGACGATCTAGAAATGGATAAATAAATTTAAGATTTAAATTTATTTGAACGGGATGATGATTGGGATATATAAGGCATAAATAAATTTAGTTATAAATTTATTTAAACTGATTTATTTAATTGGTTGGATTGATTTTATTAATTTTGGAAACTCTCCAAGAATGATATTAATTGGATAAGAAAATGGAAGTGGAGGTTGATTGATTAAATCAATGATTTAATTAATTTAGGGATTTTCTAAGTTGGAACTTATCTGGTTTTAAATTAAAAGTAAGAGGAAATTAATTAGAAATACTCAGAGAGGACCTGCATGTAAGGATTTAGGAAGCAGGGATTTGATTACAAAAGAAAGAGAATCTATGGATGAATGGATATATGGATATATTCATTTGTATATGAATTTATATATATATATATAGTATATGGTGCTGATAAGTGGATTAATTTGATGATTGATTGGAAACTGATTTGATGCTTTGGAATTGGTTTTGAATCAAATATAAATAAACAAATAAATACTTTATAGTAAGAATCAGATAAGGTATGAAATTGAATAATTCGATGGGTTGATGAAACCCAAGCCCTGCATGCACACGCACGTGAATCTGTTCATTTGAATGGGTAGGGATTTAAAGAAGAAGGACATCAACGGCTAAGATGAAGAATTTTAGAATTTAGTGGCGATCCAACGGCGCCTCCCACCTTGGAGCAAACCGTGTGAAACCATGAGAATATCTCTCCATAGTGCCTCCGTGTTTTTGATCTTTTCTCCGCGATCGCCGCCCACCTCTTATGGAAATCTTTCAAATCGACAATCAACCAAATTAAGGAAAGAGGAAATCAGTGAAACCATGCCAAATCATTGAAATCGCGATCTCCAACCGCGAGCCCCTATATAAAGAACGCCAGCCGCAGCCCAATCATCACCACCCTTCTTCTTCTCTTACACACGGTTCTGAAGAGAGGCAGAGACAGAGCCTTAACGGCGGCTGGGGGCTCGACACACTGCGACGACGGGTGAAGGTGAGGGCCGGGGAAGCTAGAACAGGAGGCCACGACGGAGCCTTGCCGGAGAAAGAAAGAGAGAGCGCTTGGAAGAGCACTGTTCCAGTGAGCTCTTCTTCCCTGTAAGTCTCTCATTCTCATCTTTGTCTTTTGTTCTTATGCATGCACTGAGAGGAACGTCAGTAGTAGCGAGAGATGAGACAGTGGGGAGGGGGAGTTCCGGCCAGGAGCGGCGCTGCACGGGAGCCCCTGTTCGAGAGGAGAACCCGGCCTGCAGATCACCGCCGGTGGGTGTGAACATCGCGGCGGGCACAGCTCCGGCCGCCCCTGAGACGCCGGCGGTCATGCAAGGTTTGGAGCTCTATGTGTCGCCGGCGAGGCTCGGCCTGTAATGAAGACAGAGAAACGAATGAGATAGAGGACAGGGAAAGGAGATAGGGGATAATGAGTTAAATTATTCAATTAATTGAATAGCGTTCAGATGATTGATATGAATAATCAAAACTAAGGGTTGTTGATTAATTAGTTATTTTAATTAATAACTAATAAGGTTTTAGTCTACAAAGTTAATTGCTAAATAAGTTATTTATTCTCACTAATCAATTTGTTTATTTTCCGATAAATAGTTGATTAGTAAGTTGATTAATATTGGGATAAATAATTAATCGACCAAGTTAGCTAGTTGGAATAATAATCAAGGAGTTAGACCTGTTATAATAAAATAATTCTTTGATTAACAGAATTAGTTAATTAGTGAGATTAACTAATAACTACTTAGTTGTTAAATAATTAATTGGATAATTAATTAATTAAATGATTGAGCCAACTAGCTAAAATAAGAAGAGTGAGGCCAATCAATCTATGGTTGGGTCCGGGTCTATTAAGTTGGATGATCACTTAGAAGATTAATTAATTAGTTAGTTTGCTAACTAATTAAGGGATCGGTCTAATAATCAATTAGTAGGCTAATTAACTCGATTAGTTAGATAAGTGGCTAGTTGAATTAATTAAGTACATGAATTGACTTGGTAAATCAATGAGACGAGATGGATGAGGAGATGAACTCAAGGTTGGTTCGAATCAATTGAACCAAGGTGGTACGTGACCTAGGAACGCGAGAGAAGGCCCACTAAGCCGGACTTGGGCCCGTGAGAGCATGCATAGTAGATTTATTGCTCATAGACCTACAGCTTATTGAGAATAGGTTCATTTTACCAGGTATTGACGTTGATGCATCGGGAAGTCCCGTGGAGCACGAGACTTTGCGACTTTAGGTAAGTACTTCTGCCTACTACCCCACTCTTCGGAGTGTTCTTGATTTTTGTTATTGCCATGTCCGTTCTTGTAAGTGCTCTTGCCTTGTTCCCCTCTCTTCGGAGATTTTATTGACATGTCTTGGTTGTGACATATTGCTTTATATTCATACATGCTTCCATGATTTGTTGAGATCTATCTTTAGCATGTTTGATTGATTTGGGATGTTGGAATCCCTATGTGTTCTGTTCTTCGTCCCGGACTCAGTGGAGCAGGTGAGCTCCTTTTTGCGGACATTCAGGGACGGGACACCCTGGTGCTCCGGCATTGCCATGCCAGAGGGATCGATACTCTGGTTGTCCCTGCCAGTCAGTGGGGTCGATCACTGACCATGTCGACATGAGAGAGAGGTGGCGCTACCGACATACGACCCGAGGGCCGTAGCGACCGGATGGTCGTTTTCTCAGCAGGTTCGCTGATGGTACTGACCGGGGGAGACGTTTGTGGAGCTTTCGTTGGAACTCTTAGCAAGGAGTCATGATCTTGTTATTTTATTGTGATAGACTCCTAGGGTTTGCTTTGAGGGGCGTGCCCCGAGTTTGCTTTTGATAATCATGCCTTTTGATATCATATTTTCTTGAACCCCGCAGGGGTACTTACTGAGCTTTCTATTCGAAAGCTCATGCACTTGTTTTTTTTTTTCTTCCTGTTTACAGATCCTGAGGCGTAGGACTCTAGTACGCAGGAGTTGAGCCGATCGTGGGTCGGGTGATTTGCAGAGGTCCTAGGACCTTGTCTATCTTTCTTTTGTTGAGTGAGATATTTTGTTTTGTAGGTCCCCGTAGGGCCTGGTACTTGTAGGGTATTTGAACCCTTGTTATTTATTTTCTGCTGAAACTCTGTTTATTTTAAATAAATTAAGTTGTTTATTTGCATTATCTGCTTTACACACTTAGGCCTTGTATCCGAGTGGGGTCCGTCTCTACTTTCTACTACCTACGTGCGATACACGCACTCCGGGGTATCGGGTCATGCTACATCTATTCTAATGTGGTTTATCCAATTTTCCAAACACAGACATACAAAAAAAAAAAAAACAAAACAAAACAAAACATTGCTCTTGATTTAGGGGACTAGAATAACCCATTTTTTGGTTCAAAAACCAAAACGTATCTTAATTTTTAGGCTAATATTGTGCTTACTTTATTTCAATGCGTGGGCATCACATATGCCCTCCCAATATTTGCATGCATTTTATGTTATGGAACTATATAGTATATGGCTGTTCGGAATTGTTTTCCTTGAAGCACTTTAAAAACAAAGTTTTGGCATTGATTATTTTGTCATTTAATTTCCCTAGTACAATAAAAGAACTTTTTGTGAAAAAAGTTTTTGAATGTAAATTACAAAAAGCAACAACTAATTAGTTATTTTATTTTTTACCCTTAACATAAACTTCAACAATATGAAAAATCAATAAAATGAACATTTTAACCAACGGTTTCTTGACATATTAGTACTGGTTCCTTGCGTAAGATGGATGAGATGTATTCTCCTGAGTGATCTTGGGATCGAGCCCTCACACGCATAAGGTGAGGGCTTAGGTGTGTATAGCAACTAAGCTCCACACCTGAGCACGTTCATGACTTTCCTCGTGGGGGCGCTTGTCACCTTTATAAAAAAAAATGAACATTTTAGATTAAAATTTATAAGTTAACTAAAAGAGAATTCTAAAAATATAAAAATATCGACTCATTTATTTATGGGAATTATGAAGACATAAATAATTCAATTAGTTAAGACTTATCTTAGAATAAAAAGAATTTAAATTTTAGCTTATAGATAATAGCTTTTATATAAAAAAACTATAATTTTCAGCTTTTTAATTAAACTTGTCAACTTTCATAAACCTAAAGCATTTTTATAAACTTGCAGCAAACATTCCATTTAGATTATGAAAGCTAGGGCTTTCAATGATCATAAAGCTATTTTTTTAGTTTTTCAAAACCATAAAGCTTTGTGAGAATCGCGGATGGAGATACAAAGGTTGGAGAGAACCCTAAAAAACCTTATCATTTTTTGGTTTTATAAGGGTAGTTTGGTAATTAAAATAAGAGAAGGGCGTTTAAGATGGTTTGGACACGTGTGTCGTAGACTCCTAGGTGTCCCGGTTCGAAAATGTTATAGTTTGGTAATAGAAGGTAAAAAGAGGGGTAGAGATAGACCAAGAATTACATGGTTAGTGGTGGTGTCTAAGGATTTACAAGTATTACATGGAGACAGAGAATTCATATAGCCGACCCCATCTAGTATAGGATTAAGGCTTAGTTGTTGTTGTTTGTTGAAGGGTAGTTTGGTAATTGCGTAACTCTAAAACTGCTTCTAAAAATTGCTTTTCTTGAAAGCTTCAAATCACCAGCTTGTGAAAAAAGTTTTTGGTTTTTTTTCACAGCTTCGCTTTTTGTTAAAAAACCAACACAAACATGTTTTTTTGTTCCCAAAAGCGCTTAAATTACAAAAAAGCGTTTCTGGGATTCTCAAAAACTGGTCCAAACAACCCCATTAATCCGTATAAAAGATAATAATCCAATATGATGTTTAGCAAGTTCTAGAAAAAACAACAAAGAAAGAAAGATTATTTACATGGGTGTTAAAGATGAATAAAGATTAATGATCAACAAGCTTATTAATTTGAAACCTCATGTTTGCTCATAATTCAAGAATAAACTATATCTATTGATCCTATTAATTAACTCATTTTATTAACAAAACATCCCTCAATTGAATGAGCCACTTGGGTTTTTTAACTTATAAGATACTCAACAATTATTTGAAGCTTGAATGCTAACATATTTAACTTTATCACCTAAAAGCTTAACCCCAATAGAATAGAGATATAAAACTTAATGCAGCCACTATGGAATCTGTCGACTTTGTTCCAACAAATGGCCAATAAACACTCAATCATGGTGAACACGGCTAGATCAAACATCCTACACGGGATCCCTCTCTTAAGGCCTAGACCACAAACTAAAGATGATACCGATGCTTACCGGAGACTCCTAGAGAGCTGGACTCTCTCCTGACTACCAGAGTTTGCAATATAGCATGGACGCTAATTAAGACCCAACCAATGCTTCATAGTAAGCTTACTCTGCAGCTTCTTAGCCAATGAGGTATTAGGAGCATTATACCTAGGTCTATCTAAAAACGTCTTTGTCCACTAAAGATTAATTTATTTCCCTAGTTTGTATGTAACAACAAGATCTTTACCTTGGATAACTTGGCAAGGCGATAGTCGAAAGGAACAGGGACAACTTGCTTCCTGTAAGTTCCGCCGGGGCTGTTGTATGGTGTAATTGTACTAACTCTAGTTGCAACTCTTTCTCACATAAGCTCTCACACATACATACACAATTCGGCTTTCCAAGCCTACGTCTGGGGAGCCAAGCCTGGAGAAGACAATACACTAAAAGAGTAGTAAGGACAGGAGTACAAGAGTATCACTCACTCTCTCTCACACTAGTATAAGCACCTACTCAGGATTGGCAGATGACCACTATAGCCCTACACACCTAGAGGACTCTCTAGTCGACTTATCCTAAATCCTTAGAGTCCTGGCGTTATATATAGACACCTTCTTGCCTTCAAAACACACCTTCCTCTTCTAGGATCTTCGAAATCTCCACGACTGTTAAATTCGACGCCTTCCACATTTAGTCATTGCAAATCCAGTTGCAACTGAGCTTGCAACGCGGCCCGACTGATGAACTGACCAAGGATGCAGCTTTCGTTACACTATGACCTCAAGACACCTCCAACCCTCCTGGTTGAGTTATGAGTCGAACACCGTCGGATCCTCCTGATCTCTACCACCGCAGTTAGCTGGACCCTTCTCTGTCACGTTCTCAACCCGCTTCAAGTCGCACCTCACCAAGGCGCGTAGTTTTCATTCAAACTTCATCTTTAATCATGCAAGTTTGAGATGTAGATTACTTTCAACAATATCCTTCCAAACTTGGTCTTTATTCGCCATAGTTTGGCCCTTCATTAACGCCTATCATATCATTCCTCATTGGTTACTATATTTGTTCTTTAATCAACACCAAATATGATATTGAATCATATCACAAATCTGCTTCAATTGAGGCTTTCATCAAATCACCAATCAACCTCAATCATGCCTCCAATTATATCTCACCAATCAGCTCCAATCAAGGCTCTAATCAAATCGCTAATCAACTTCAATCAAGACTTGCATCAATCTTCTCTATATGTGGCCTGCATGGAATCTCTAATAAAATATTCAGCTCTCAATCACTGCAGCCACTTTCCAACCCAAGCATGCCCTTCAAATCACCAATCAACTCTTCACCAAATCTGGGTTGCAGCTATATTTAGTCTCCACTGATTATATTCTTTATGATCTCTCCCTCCAATATGAGTGAGTTGACAAATATATTGTAACCCCCCTGCCAAGTTGGTCTTTATTCAACTTGTTCCTCAAGCAATGATTCACCTTCTAAAGATGGCAACCAAAATACCTTCTCCACATTTGCTCCTCAAGTGAATGCCCTTCCTTCCAAGGATAACTCCTTGCCAAATTGGGTTTTTACCAAGCTTGCTCTCCAAGTTAACACCACCCTTTCCAAAGATAACCTCAATCTAGGATGGTACTTCTCTAATGGCAGCTACAAAACATCTTCATTATTTGTAGAAGATCTTCAATGCTTTGACCTTATGTCATGTCAACCATGCTTTGACTTTGACTATGTTGACCTTGCCACATCACATGCTGCCACATCATCACCGTGTCAAGTAATGCCAACTTAATGTGCATTTGCACTAACAATCTCTCCCTTTGGCACTATTTGACACAACCACTTATGTTGTAAAACTCTTGTGCCATGCCATCATGTCGTCTTGTGCCACGTCATCTTGTAGTCAAACAATATGCCAACTATGTGCTTCACCACTAACACTTCCTCTAGAAAAACAAGGTTGAGTCTGTCAACCACCTACTAATACTTTGCCCATAGTCCCATGGGGTATGGAGCCTATTTTGCAATCTCCTTCACAATGGGAACATTGTCTCAATCAATACAAGATCTATGATGCCCATCCTCTAGTACCATTCAAGTGGATAAAACTTTACGAATGGGTCGGGATCTGGCCATAATGACTATCTTGTGGAACCTTTGGCTTAAGAGGAACAAAAGATATTTTCAAGATAAACATGTTACTCAAAACTAATTCATGATATTGATTTTTTTATACTCTTTTGATTTGATGTAAAGACACAACCAAATGGGCCAAACTAGTGACATTGGAGTCCCTAGTTAAAAGAAGTCTAGCCTTTACCAGAAATAACCCACCACAATATTCTTCCAAAGACAGCGAGAGAGATTAGCAGGCAACATACATAAGCCATCCTATTGTATCTCTTTTTTAGATATTCTATCACTAATTTAATAGCACTATTATATTTACTGGTTTATCCACCTTTATTTTACAAAAAAAACTTAATACAGTGAACATGGAGTCGATCCATAAACAGTTTGATTGGAAGATTTTCCTTTCTGAAGGTTGAAAAGCAACTCTTTGACTCAACTAGAACACATTAAACTCATGGTCTAGGACAAACTATAAAGAAAAAGCTCATAGTAAAGCTCATGCATGTCTTCTTACCCATGATATTTATATATTCTCATCAAAATTGTAACGCCAAGTGCCTTAAAAATAAACATACGCTAAAAGCATCTGTTAATTAATTTATGGCTTAGGCCATCCAATATTTGGATCTCAAAAGAGAATATAATCATGTGAATCTCAATTTAATATTACCCATGGAACTGCAGAATCTGTAGATCATTTTGTATCATTACTAGTAAGATATAAAGATGATCACTTAATTGATTAATAAATCAACACTTGAAGGTGCACTAATATAAGATTGATTAGTTTAATTAAAGTTTTTGGTTCAATAATAATGCAGACACTAGAAAGAATGACGATAGAGTTAGCAAATTCTAATCTCAAGAAACTTTGGCAATGTGGTAGGACCATGGATATATAATGTGTTTCATACTAAAGTTATCATAAAGAAGGATGCATGTATGGTTGGAACCTGATGTGATTTGCACAACTAACATCCCACAAACTACACAATCAAGCAGACCATCAGTAAAACAGCAAACATGTAGCATAGCTTAAAAACTGAGCAAACACAAGGTTTTAGAGATATCTTTGTTAACAGGTAAACGGGATTGCCATTAGGGTTTACGATTTTTTGAACGAAGCATAGTAGTGTTTGTTTTTTGGGATTTGGAGGACATGTATGTCTAAACTCAGATATGGACCAAGTTCCAGTACTTAGTTTGAGGAATTATTAATTCTCTGATTATATATCTTCATTAGTGTTAAATATGAGACAGTGGTGTTATATATATATATATATATACATATCATCCTGTTGATGATGATGATGATGATGATGACAACTCTTTATACTTCAAATAAACTCATGAATTAAGCATAAACAAATCAATCACATCATGTAATTCACACGTAAAAGAAATCTATATATATATAACTGAAGCAGCATCAATCGAACAAATTAACAATTGAAAGGGTGTCTCTCTAATATATATTACTCCCCAATAATTGTTGGATTGAACCAGCGAGCACATGAATATACTGAGCAAAATGCTTGCAAACTGGTTAACAGCAGCAGCAAAATAGCGGCAAGAAATGTGAGGAACTGCCATGAGCCAAAGACATACTTCTTCATGAACTTGGTGGTCTTCACTCTCCACCTACTGTTATGGTACCTGTTCACATCTTCTATCACCTTGTCAAGAAATGGCACTCTTGTAAGTCTAACCGATCGGCTCATCGAGTTCCATAGCTTCGCAACCTCATCATCACTCTTCATTCGGTTCAAGATGATCCCTCTTTCTCTTAGAAGCTTTACATCCTCATCAGTGTCAATGATTCCGTTCATCAACTCGGTGTATCGTGTCAAAACTAGAGGCCCTGATGCCACTGATGCTTCATAGGCAACCAAATTCCTTAGTATAACCTCGGTGTTGATGTCCAAGCTAACTGTAGGAAGGTAGAAAGTGACTGTCTTCACATCGAATTGAATCGTGGTCATATTACCTTTTGTGGCAGAGAAACTAATGCCTGCATTGATAAGTTCTGTCACTGATGGGATCATGATCTCTTCTATTAACGGTGGCTTGTTGATGTTTGAGTCTTCTAACTTAGATTTATCGCTCGTTTCGGAGAAGAAAAGGTGTTCAACTGGTTTTCTCAAGACTGAGAACCCCGGAAGATTAGTGATTATCTTCCAAGGTACCTTCACCAAGAACTTTATTGGTCTTGAGAGGAGAACTTGCTTGATATATCGAATAGCAGATCCGTTTAGACCCGATGCAGCGCTCCAACTTGCGCTGAAGAAATGCTTGATGTGACTAGAATGATCTTTCGAGGATTTCTCATTCGATTCGACAGCATCGGTTTGATCTTCATTAATGTCAATGACCTCACAAGGTTGTTCTAGAGGTTTAGGGACTAGAATGGAGTAGAGAAGTTCTAACAGGTGAGCATGCTTAGTGACATCAATGCATGGGAAGCTCTCCATCATCTTGAATGGACAAAGTGCTTTCATGAATCCATTCAACATCACAGTAAGAACACCATCTGCTTCTTGAATTGATGATAATTGAAACTCTAAGTTCAATCTCAGCAAGAAGAGAGGCAGTTGATTCTCTAACATCATTATGTCCCTCAGTATCACATTGTGTGCTGATTTCCTCCCTGCATTGTCAACCAAATGCGACATTCTTGAAGGAACTCTCTTCAGAGCCTTACCTTCTTCACAGGCATAAATTTGGAGGAATTCGAGCAAGAAGGATGTGTCAACAATCATCAACCATGCCAGCGTCTCTCCATTGAAATCAAGATACCTATTCGATATGGATATATAAGTCTGCGTCGATCGATCTCTTCCTATCAGCTTAAGCATTCATGTTAAAAAAAAAAAAGAGGCACGCACCTGTGATAGTGTGCGCGAATAATGTGTTCGAACTTGGTGAAGTGCTCTACAAGGTGCTGAAACTTGAGGTCAGGGAGTTGATTTTGAGCACGTTTCGCAGCGGAGAGCTTGTATCTTTCCATCTCATAGAGCTCTGGCTGCCAGTGATGATACGGGCCAAGGGCGATGAGTTGAGGAACATAGGCTTCTGGTTTGCTAACTCTGAGAGACCTAGGGACACTGAAGATTGTTACAGGGATACCATGCTCATCGTTGTTACTATCTTCGAGGTATCGCCGGATTTGGATGACCCACCGGAGCTCATCAAAGTGATGGTTGCGGTTAGATGATGGAGAGGATTGGTTTGAGAAAGCCATGGATCAAGTTTTGATCTCTGGTGGTATGATCACTAGTCTTCTTCTGTGTTTGAGTGTGTTTGAGAGTTGAAGATGAGGGGGTTTTTAATGGTGTTTCAACGCATGTGGTTAATTTTTCACATGTGGTAGTAGGCCAAGCATACCAATTGCTTTATGTTTATATATTCAACCAATGTGATACATGCTCCCAATATTTAATTAGGAAACCAATTCCATTGCCAACACTTTACCTCAACTACTTCTCAGAAGAGTCCTCAGTGTTCCTTTTGATTCTTAAATTTCTTATTGATGGGAACCAAATAGCAGAATTGTGAAAAAAAAAACAGAGCAATCTCCCGTAATATGGGATCTTGAGAAGGATTGGATCACTTGGATTTATTGTACTCAATTTTATTTCACGACTCAAATCTGTGATCTTTAATGTTACAGTTGCACCAAAACTCCCCTTTTTAAATAACAGTATTATAAATTGGACTAAATATGATATATTTGACGAAAACAAAATTTGACAAATTAGATTCATTACTGGGAAAGGGAACACGGAACACGGTTTTCAATGACTAGGATGAAACTTTTTGGAAAAAAAAATATATAGTATAAGGCTTTGAAAATTAAGGTTCTTTCAATGTCAGATATTTCTGCGCATGCCTAAATAGTATAGGATTTTCACAATAAAGAATCTTGCTATAAAAAAAAAGGTTACAAGTGGTCCTTTTTTTTCCATTCATAATATTCTAAACTCCATTTTATAAGTCTGGACTTCATGGCCTGTTGATATCGTTATTGATGAGGTTTGGATCTGAACTCTATTACCATTGCAATGGAAAACAAGTTTTTTAATTGGTTCTCTGCAACTAATGATCCCAAGAAAACCAAGCTTGAAGACTCAACCAACATTCTCAAGCTAAGTGTAACACCCTTACTTGAGAATACCAATATTGATGCAGTAGAATGGGGCCAGTCTCTTTTTGAGACAGTTTCCTTCGATCTCACTCAATTATATATTTTTTATTTTTTTATCATCTTTTATCTATTTCTCGTTTTCATCCTTTGTTATTGAGTCTATGGATCTCCTATGTTTTTTTTATTTTTTATTTATTTTAATGAATATGTGATTTATTTTTTTTAAAAAAATTAAATTAAATTACAATGGACAAAAATAAATACATGTGATAGAATAATTTAGGACCCTTTAGTAGAATTTGTAAACATATTCCTAGATGGAATATGCATATATACTTGGATCGTTACTGGGTTTTAATTGGTAAAAATCTTGAGAAGTCACCAAATTATGCCCATATATCATTTTGGGTACCAAACTTCAATTTGTATCTTTTTAATCACCCTACTTCTATTTGATTTTAGAGGAAGGGTACTCGGGGGAAACCGACAATAATTATCTCACGTGACCACCGGATTAGCCACGTAGAGAGTATTGAAATACTAATTTATAAAAATCCAAACTAATTGAACAACATTTTAACTTTGACGTTTTGACTTTATCGAAATCAAGATTTGAATGTTGTTTTTTTTTTCAAATATTGTTCAATTAATTAGGATTTCAACATCCTCGACGTGGATAATCCGGCTACCTCATCAGATAATTTTTGCCGGTTTTCCTTGAGTACTCTCCTACTGAAGTCAAATAGAAGTAGGTGACCTCTCAAAATTTTTAGCCGATTTTTAATATTTATAGATTATGAAAAAGGGCAAAAAGAACAAGGTGGTTTATATGAGTTAAACACCCTCCGAATATTTTGTTTCTGAAATAAGAGGCAAACCAATCATCCAAATTCCTCATTTAATTAATGTTAATTCACTTCTTATTCCAATCCAAACAGCAAGTTGGTTATCCATATATATCAAGGTGAATTAATTTGCATCCCACTTGGCACTTAAAAAACTATTGTTAGAATTGACGAAGTTTTCTCACACGTGCGACAAATAGATGTGAAATCATCACTAGTTAATTAAGTACCCTATCAATGTCAAGGTGAACTAATTTGCATCCCACTTGGTTGCTTAAAAAACTATTGTTAGAATTGACAAAGTTCTCACATGTGCGAATAATAGTATGGAAAATCATGACTAGTTAATGTTTTTAATTTCTATAAGCACTCTATTTAATATCCAACAATTGTGGAATCACAAGTTTATTTATTTTGGACTACACAGTAATATTCCTTCTCTAAAATATTACCCATTTGAATGATTAGTCTACTGTAGTATTTTTCTAATGGCATGACAAATAGGATGTGAACAAGCCGAAATTGAGAGTTGTGATCATCGGGTTAATTTTTTGGGTGGGTATCATACTTTGTCCATGTTATAAATCGGATACTGAATTTCAATTTGTATCAAAACGGTCATTAAGCTTTAATTTCATTTCACCGTTGGTATATTGGGGATTCCGGTTGAAAACTACTTACATGGCCGCCGGAGCTCCACGTCATACAATGTCATGTCAGCAACTTAATCCACGTGGAAACTTAATAAAAAATAATAAAAAATATAAAATTATAAATAATTTTTTAAAATTATTTATAATTTTTTTTTAATGATGCCAGCCACAAACCATAAAGAACTAATTTGCCACATAGCTTAAGTTGCTGGCGTGGCATCGTATGACGTGGAGCTCCGGTGGCCACGTAAGAAGTTTTCAACCGGAATCCCAAATGTACCCAGCCAGTGAAATGAAATTAAAGCTTAGTGCCCGTTTTGATACAAATTGAAATTCAGTACCCGATTTGAAACATGGGAAAAGTACGGTACCTACCCAAAAAATTTACCATGTGATCATCATATAAGACTTTTAATCATGTTCTTCTAGCTTTTTTCTCTAAGCTTTCTACCAAGAAGCTTTCATCTCTCTGGATCTTTTTTCTTCTAGCAAGGTAAAAAGACACGCGATGTACATGAAAAATCCCATAAATCCGGGGAAAAACCACGGTGCCCAGCCAAAACGGCTGCAAATCCACTACGTAGGGAGTGATTTACAAGATTAAACTGTACAACTATCAATGATCTCCACGCAATAAAGACCTCCCACGGCAGCCCCGACCCCGAGACCGAGCCGAAGAACCTTCCATGGAAGACGCGAGCTCATTCCATGCCAAGTCGACTGAGCTCCTCCATGCCGAGCCGATCGAGCTCCTCCACACCCAACCCACCAAAACCTAACACCTAGCTTTCCGGGCCGACCGAAGTCCGAGAACCATGTCCTTCACTCAGCCTCGAACGCAAGTGTACTGGGGGAGGGTCTATGTTATGGGTAGAATATTCAACCATCGAGATACTGACACGTGGCCCACTAGGATGATAATATGTGGATCATGATAAGTTTTGGAAAGCCAATTACGTGCGGGATTTGGGGGCGGATTTTGGGATGAGGGCGCGGATCCGAGAGAGAAAAGTGGGATCTTCTCGTCAACTTGAAATCTCTTCTTAAAAAGGACCTCTCTTCTCCATGAATAGGGTACATCTCTTCATAAAGAAAAAAAGACTCCTCTAACCCGAGGAAAAAGCCGGCCACCTCCACATCCAAGCCCTTTACTCCCCGACAAGCTTTCATGCCCTCTCCGTTGAGCCCAAAGCCCTCATGCATCTTCTCTAACTGATTCCATCGACGAGCATCTCTCTCCAGCCACCACTACCAAGATGTTCAAAGCCCCCATTCTCCTCCATGCTCATCTTTATTGCGTGGAGATCATTGATAGATGTGCATGCAATTTATTCTTGTAAATCACCCCCTACGTAGTGAATTGGCCCTTTCGGTCGGGCACCATGGTTTTTCCCCGGATTTATGGGGTTTTCCACATACATCGTGTGTCTTTTCACCTTGCTTGGATGCTTGCTCTTTCTTCCTTTTTTGCGATATAGTCCCTCAAAAATACAAATTTAACAGTTGATGGAGAGATCAAACCCAATCCCGAGGAGGATACCGATTTTTCCGTCCATACTTGATTAGGTCTTTTCTTAAGTTGCAAAACTTGTGACTTAGATTATGCATTGGTACCATTGGTTTTGATATTCCATATCTGTCCGACACCATCTTGAAATTCACCATATTGTATCCAACTATTTTCAAATCTAAATGGCTTCTTCCCTCTAGTATTCTTGAAGTTACATTCAAGTAAGATCGGAGCATGATCAGATTAACACCTTGACAGTTGTTTAATTTGGTAGGAAAATATTTCAATATACCATCTATCATTTGCTAAAGACCTCTCTAACCTAGCCCAGATTCTAGCTCTCCCTTCCTAATTATTACACCATGTGAAAAGGGAGCCAAAATATCTGAGTTCAGAGAGACTATTATATACTATAAAGGAGTTAAATAGTTTGGCCTTTATACCTCTAGTTTGCTTACCTATGCCTCCTTTTCATTCCTATGGTTTCCTCATGATGTCCATTAGAAGACAGGCTGCAGAGATGTTTAATAGTTTGTTGAGCTCCAACCAGCTGCTCATCTGTTCTGCTAGTTATTGACTATAATAGATTACAGAGACAATCCAACTCTTGTTATATTAAATATAATTATTAGGTGCAATACATACCTTGAGAACACTACTAATGTTATTTCTCTTAAACTCCTTCTCCAAAGGGCTATAGTTCCTCAAGAAGCCCATTGCAAGTATAGCTACCCAGTGCCACTTTGCTTTGAACTTTCTACAAAATCTTTTGACTCTTTCTTCATTTACCAAAGTTTCTACAAGACATACAATAGCATCATTTGAAGTTTTAATCAAATAATTAATTCTGCTTAGAATGTCTTTCCCTGATAAGCCTCTGCAATTCCACATTAGTATGTTCAACATAGCTTGAGTTTTCATTAATCCCCCTCTTTTTTTACTTTACCTTTCTGTGTTTTCCCTGGATCATCTGAGCTCCTTTTTCGGCCTCCTTCTCCTTCTGGGCTCATATCTTCTTCGAGATTTATGCTCTGCTCCTGACCTGTAGGCTTTTCAACTTCATACATCTTTTCCTCCTATATGCTTCCTCCTTTATTCCCCATAAGAGCTCCTGCAACCATATTAACTATCGAAGCATGCATATTAGGTTCATTAATTACTAGCCTTAAGTTTTCATCAGAGATGCCATGGTAAAAATCTTAAGAGGTCACCAAATTATACACATATTTCACTTTGGGTACCAAACTTCAATTTGTATCTTTTTGGTCACCCTACTTTTATTTGATTTCAACAGGAGCGTACCCAAGGGAAACCGACGATAATTATCTATCGTGGCTGCCAGATTAGCCATGTAGAGGCTACTGAAATCCTAATTTACACAAATCCTAACTAATTGAACAACCTTTAAATCTTGATTTCGAAAGTTATTCATTTAAACCTTGTCGAAATCAAGGTTCAAATGTTATTTTTTTTTAAATGCTGTTCAATCAGCTAGGATTTCTGTAAATTAGGATTTTAATATCCTCCACGTGGCTAATCCGACGGCCACATCAGATAATTATCGTCGGTTTCCCTCGGGTACCCTCCAGCTAAAATCAAATAGAAGTAGGATGACCAAAAAGATACAAATTGAAGTTTGATACCCAAAGTGAAATATGGGCATAGTTTGATGACTTCTCAAGATTTTTACCTAGAGACGCCATGATATTTATATTTAACATGTCTAAGTCTTCTATTTCAAGGGATGTGATCACCTTGGGTCTCTCCTCTCTAGCACATGCGCCTTCTTTTTTTACTTTTGAGTTCTCTAGAAACTTCTTATGGCTGACATGGCCACTCAGGAGCCTTCTTGATGGCTCTTGGCGGCAAGGGGTGTCCTCGAGCTCCATGTGGCTACAAATACCTTCATGACATCGTTCTCTCAAGCTGTGTACCCCCAAGAAGCTTTACCCATGTATCTCTGCACCTCCTCGGTACGTAGTGTGCCCCTCAAACACGATGACCTCTAGCCCCACCATGCTCCTAAGTGAACGCATGGCTCTCATCGAGTCAGAATGATCAAGATCCATGTCTCCCTCTTAATCATGATTCAAGTCTATCATTTCCATGTTACTCTAGTTGATGTGAGCCTAATGCTTATGCTTATACCGCAAGTGCACGGGTCATATCAAGTAGTAAAGTGGACTATAGAAGTCCGATGTCGAACTCACAAGGACCGAAATACTAGTATTAACTATTCGTCTATTATCTAGTCTAAACAAAGATTGGTGGTGGTATGAACTAATTTAAATTCTAATTCTAGAAAGCAAGATAAAATGAGATGTGATGAAGTTGTGAGGGCAATCAATAAGGAGAAGAGGTATCCAGGCAAGGTATCCTCCTTGGGTTCTTGTGGATAATGATATGTATGGATTCCTATTTGAAGATTGCTAGTTATAGACCAAGCGTTCCTACAATGCTTTCACACCCTCCGTCAACGCTAGTTACTAGCCTAATATCATCATTGCATTAGCATTCTAGGGAACATATATCTTGGAAGAGTTGTGGGAATAATACATCTAAAGGAGTCTGTCACCTAAACACCCGATCTCACGGCATATTCACAACCCCACCTATTAAAGTAGATCGGTATGTATATAGAGGGAGCGTTAATTGTCTACACCCCTATAGATCTAGATTGACTCTCAAAGTTGTCGCAACGTAGAGCATCAATACCATACATTACATCCAATAGGTTCTCAAAACATTGAAACGTTCATTTAAATATAGAAATCCATAACAAGTAAATTAAAGTTCACACATAGACCCAAGGGTTCAATAATGCCCAAATACCTAAAAGATTAGTTCCCAATCAAAGAGGAATACAAATCTAAATCAAATAAAGGAGAAAAAATCAATATAATAACAAAAAAACTTCCCTCCGATGTTCCCTCTACTGTTCATGCAGCAAATCCTCCTCCAAACCTTGCCGCCAAGAAGCCTTGACAATGAAGCTTGATGTCCTAGTTGATAGTGTGTGCGAGAGATGGTGATGATAACCCAAGGAGTATCCCCGAGAGGGGATTGTCCAAAGATGCCCAAAACCCTAATTTGTCAGGTATTTATAAGCTTTACAATGATAGAGAAGTGTATGACACATGTTGGGTCCGTATTAGTCAAGTTTGGCCTGAAAAATAATGAATATCGGGCCCAAATACGTCTCGTGCGGGCTCACAGGCGGCCGCACAACGCTCTGGAAGGCACTGAGAACTCGTGAGGGCATCTGTACTGGCGCACGAGTGCCTGTACGGTTAATTTCTGCTTCGTGCGGGCGCTTGGGGGCTAGTGCGGCTGGGTTTCTACATCGCGCGATCTTCATCAAATATTTGATCGGAAGACCATTTCTCATCGGATTGACCTGAAATTTGAACTAAGTATTCCTGACTTGTTTGTCTTCAATCTGATCGGTGGAGATTTGATTTAGGGTCCTATAACTCTTGTAATAAAATTCTGATCTTTGTTGCTCTTTTAGGATTTCTGCATTCAAGTTGCTTCATATTTCGCCTCAAATGGTGTCGAATTTCTTCCTTTTGATACTTGAGGCTCTCCAATACCCTGTAAATAAAAATTAACACAAATTAAGTATCAATGGGCTAAAATTACTCGAAATCACATGCATAGTGTACAAGAAAATGCTATACAAATATGACTAATTGAACGCTTATCACCAGTTACTGCCATATCCACAAGCTGTCACACCAAGATCATGGCCTTACCAGTGGACGGTCATCCACGGCCTAAAGTTGTCATCCTCGATCTCCCTCGGAGTCATTGCTGGTTGAACCTGTGTATTGCACTTAGAAGGATCGGCCCCCTCAACCAAGATGCTTTTCCCTTTTGGGTCAAGCTCTTGTGGTATGGTTCCAGTATCTCCCGAGTGATGCTCTGCCAGCTCTACAATGCACGACTTTGCTCCATGGTCAGTAACTCCGCACTTGTAATAGAATAGGGAAAGCTTTTCTGGAGGAACTACAACGAAGATTTTTGGCAGAGCCCATACTCTGCATTTGAGTGGCTAGTTCAAATCCAACTCTACACAAACATAGGCAAACATCATCATGTTCATTGTTATTGTTGTTTCATTTACTCTTACCTGTCTTATAAAGAAAGAAGCCACAATTTCTGGTGCTTCTAGGCTCTAGCACTAGGTTGGAAGATGGTATACTTGGATCCAAAGCGTCGCCATTGTTAGGTTCTCAAAGACCGACTAAAAATGTTCGCTCCACCTTATGAGATGGAGAACCATACCAATGATGGTCCAAAGGCCCTCAAAGGGAAAGGTTTCACCATGGTTTCTTATGAACAACGGATCAAGTACAAGTCGTCGAGAAATCTCCTAGGCTATCCCAAAGCTTGGAGAGGTTCTCTCAAGTGTTGTCCAATGGAGGCATATACCAAATATTTTCTCATATAGTGTGTACCTCATAGTTCAATGAGCTCTGGTGAGCACTTAATCGTCGAGCCACATTGTATCCTCTACTGCGGTTTTGAGCTTTTCTAATGTTCGACCGAGAGTAAGGATCATACATGTGGGCTTTCTTCCACCTAATTCCTGACCACCGTAGCCCATGATTGCCCTCCACCTTCGTGAGCAACGAGTCCTAATTTATGTTTTCCCTGCATGGACGTTGATGTTGGTTTTAGATCTTGGGAAAACAATTTTCAAAATATGAGGACGCGTGAATAAGCACGTATAAAACAAGATCTTGGATCGGTATTCATCAAAAACACCTTTTATGAATACTTTGTAAATTGTAATAATTAATTTAACTTATGAATTAATAAAATTAGACCAAGAAAAAAAAATCGTGACGGAAACTTTTCCCTCGCTATTCTGTCGCTGATTTATTTCTTAGCGTACCTTGAAGTTGTAGAAGTTTAAATCCTACGAGATCGGCAGATCTTCTTTTCCCGAAACCACGGTCTTCCTTCCGGTAACAAAGATCCGAGATGGACTTGTGTGTGGGCACAACTCAAGATTAATCAGATCACTAAACTGATTATTATCTCTTTCTAAAACTCATCAATGAGCAATTGAGACTAGGCCTTTTGAGAAAGAACTTTTCTCTCTCTTTTCTCTCTTAGGATTCCTCAATTGGTTCCTATCTCACACTCTCTAAAACTTATATCAAACTCTTTTGAAACTCATCATAAACTCTTATAATGAAAGGAGAAAGGCTACTCCTTTTATAGAGAAAATAACTCTCCTTTTTAAACTGAGATAAGATTTCGATTTGAATTCAAATACCCTTTTTTGAATTCAAACTCAAATTTTTGTCATACAAAAATTTAGAGAGATTTTAGGCCAAATTTAAAAGATAAAATATCTTTATATTTATCTTTTTCCATGTGTTTAGTTATTTGATTTTAAATTCAAAATCAAAATCAAACTTAGCAACCAACTTACTACATACATTGAATCTAGACATATGCTTCACAAGCTTATCAAATTCAAATTAATTTGAGTTTATCTTAATTTTAACTCAAATTTAAACACATGCGTCTTGGCTCACGTTATCCAATAAGTTCATAAATAAATATATAATCAAATTATGTATTTATTTATTTTATTTATAAATAATCTTATTATTCATAAATACTACAAATTAATTCTCAATTAATTTGTAATAAAGTGATCAACACAAAATCAACTAAACTTGTCCAATCGGAGTTCCTTGTCCGGAGGGGGACTTATGGACCTATAATCCCGGGCTCCAATAAAACTTTATATTAATCAATTAAACTCTTTAATTAATCAATATGTTTTATTAATTCCAAAGTTACTCCACTAAAAATTTGGAATTGCACTCCCGAAATTATAGATATAAAATTACTCGGGATTCGAGTCGTCCATATGATATAGTCATCTCCTATATATTGATCCTCCATAAATAATTCATAATTAGAGCTAGGTAAAGATCCGTTAACCTCTCTAATTACATTTTTATCCTCAAGTACCAATGATTCTCTAATGAATGATAAGATTCAAGAGTAAATCAAGAATCTGAGTACTCATACCATTCAAGCCCTGAATCATCACTCAAGGGAATTATCTGTCTACTTCTTATGAAGAAGGAATGGATTCCGTCTTGCGATGTTAACATTCCCTGCTATTCATTTTGTTACACCTCCAACATACAAAGTTTAAGGATTATGATCTTATAATCCGTACCGAGTAAATCAAAAGATGTAACACAACAAATAGGAGTTTGCTAACCACTCAGGATTAAGATCATTATATATCCGACCATCAGTGACATGATTTGAATGCATTATATTTTAACGGAAATTATCAAAGATTCAAATCAGATAGTGTCCCGGTCCTACATAATCTCATTATGTATAGTGCCCTCATTAGATGTCCCTCTACATCAATGGTTTGGATAAAATCATTTCATTCTTAATGATAATGAGCCGCACTTGTGAAAATCAATTAAAGATTCCATACTTTAATTGTTAAGTCAATTGACTAGTTTTCACTGACTAATTTAAATTATCATCCTTAAATAATATCCTCCCATATATATAACATTTATATATATTTATTCAAGGTTACGTAGATAACTATGGAATTTTGTGATATTCATAAAGTATTCAAACAATACATGCACTTGTAATAATTATATTATTTTATTCATAATTAAATAATATTCATAGCATCATATGCTTTAGGGTATACATCCCAACAGTGAATGGTATAGAACTGGGATTGAAAAGACATTTTGAACTTCATGGCTTCTATTGGTTGGATTGGGTGGCGAGAGTATCGACTCACGTGAAGCTTTAACTCCTCCCCCACCCACCATCACTAGCAGGGGAAGATAGGAATTAATGGAGCATAGCACACTTCTTGGAGACATGGACCTTGGGAGCTCGCTTTTACCTCGAGGAGGGAGAGAAACAAAAGAACGATAATGTTGTGGGATCCCTTCACTTGTTTAGATTTGAATGCATCATTGATTAGAAAAACTCATGCTTTTACTTGAATTTTTGTAGACATATTAAAATTTTATTACTAATTTACATAAATCAGCAGTTAATTAATAATATATTTCAAAAGAAGGCCGACAATATAAAAATGAACTTCAAGTTATAGAAAGAGTTTTTAATATATATACCCCCTTTAAAATCTTGAAACTACCCTTACATTTTTTTTAAGTTTTTCTTTTCATATATATGCCCCGGCCAAAAAGATGGGATTCTTTTATATATACATAGAAAAGGTCATTATCATAGTTTAAAGCAAACACACACATAGTATACATTTTACCTTTGAAATATAAGTGGTTTTATACAAGATGCTAAAACTCGATTCAATTACAATCAATTAATCATAGACATCCATACTTCTAAGATTTTAATCAACTTAATTCACACTATTAATGTATGTCCCTATTGAGTGAGTTTTTGTTCCAATATTTACCCTCATTAGTTTTTTTTGGTGATAAGAGCATCATAAGCTAATGTTAATTGCATAAGTGTTACTATGACAAAAACATTCTTGAAACCAAATTGGCATTTGCCCATGCCTTCCATACAAAGTCTCTTCTCCAGTTCTCCTTGCTCCCTTTGCTAAGTCATTTGCTAGCCTATTCTTCTATCTCACTATTGGATCTCCCACAGTTTGATCTTAGCCAGCATTTCTTTACACTAGTCTCTTTTTATTTCCATAGTCCTCCAGTTATGCTCTATCCCTTCTTACTTCAGTATCCGTGGCAGATATTTGGTTATCTGTTAGAATTATGGTCCCCAAGTATCTCAATTGCAACAATCTCGCAATCCCAACCTTCATTGCATGGAGCTTGCCCTCAAAGGCTGATTTTACTTCTCAAATCCCCATTCTTGCAAGGCAAAATCCACCATTAGTTGTTAATATAAAAAAAAAAACTTATACTTTCTTTCTCTTCCTCTTCTTTCCATGATCCATCAATATATAACATATGACTGTAGATCTCCTTCCTCCATTTCCTGTTGTGAGTCTCTCATACTAGTTCTATTATCTCCTCCTGATTATAGAACTCCTTTGCTAGAGCTGCCCCACTTCTTGCTACCCATTTTGGTTCAAATTCCACATTTTGAAATATTTTCCTACACTTGGATTTCCGCATCTGTCATAAAATATATGTAATTAGGGCCACTTCTTCTGTTGTTCATCTGTATGTCCTAGTTTGCTTCCAACCATCTCCCATCTGCCAGATCTTCTCCCTCTTTTCCCAGCCTATTAATTCACTTTGAACCCGGTTCCATACTTACTTTTCTACCCTACATTCATAAAACAAGTGATTAATAGTTTCATTACTAAGGTTACACAAGGGGCAAGGATCCTGTGGACCAAAATTCATTCTATATAAATAGTCATTGGTTGGAAGTCTCCCATGAAACATCTTCCATAGGAAGTATTTTAGTTTTAGGGCCACTGAGAGTCTCCATAGCTTCTTCCATCATGGCCAGGGAGTTACTTTTGTCTTGGGTCTTAGTGACTCATATATTGTTGTAGTTAATGTTACACCCATGTCCCTGGATTCCACCCCCAATTTGTTTGTTCTTCATCTTGACTAAGGCTCTTCCTTTTCACTATTTCTGCCACCTCCTCTAGAAAAAGGTCATCAATTATTTCTTGGTCCTAATCATCTGTCCTTGTTAGATTTGCAGCATGCATGTTAGTTAAATCATAATTCATGTTTATATAAGTAGGTTTGAGCCTTATAGGCATATCAAACAATCATGGGTATTGGAGTATAGAATTTTTTAAACCCATACTAGTTGGTGCAATATTATTCCTGATTTGCATCATTATATCCAATAGTGACATGTAACCCCAAGACATCTTGGCATTTCTTGGAATATCCCAAGGCATTAACCGACCATCATAATTCCTCTCCATCAAATGTACGCACATTTTATCCTCTTTGTTAATCAAGTCTAATACATGCTTAGATAACAAGGATTTCTTCATTATTTTTAAGTCCCTAATTCCCAATCCACCCTCCGGTTTTGTATCTTTGATGGTTATCCAATTAATCAGATAGAAGCCCCCACCAATGCCCTTGCTAGACTAGATGAACCTCCTAAGTAATTTGGTAATGTTGTCTAGTATGTTGTCAGGGATAACATATGTGTTTAAGTTGTAGAGTGGTACTGACATAACAACAAAGTTTGCTAAGGTAACTCTCCCAACCATTGAGAGGTTAAGAGTTTTCTAATGAGCTAACTTTGCCTCTACCTTATCAACCAGTGATTTAAATTTACATACTGGAATCCTATAAGATATTTAAATGGGAATGTTCCTTGTTTCAAATTCAGAATGTTGCTTATAGGTTTCCTAATCCTTAGATTAAGCCAAGAGGGGAAATAGATCTCAGATTTAGCACAGTTTGTCTCTGACCAGTTAGGTTCCTATATATGTTTATGCACATATTTAAAGTTCTATCATTAGAGTAGATCACCAGCATACAACATATGATTCATGCATAATGAATTACTTATCTTGATTCCTTTTAACAATTTCAAGGATTCTACTTTATTTAGTATGTTAATAAGGACTTGTGACACTATAATAAAAAAGGTATAGTGAAATCGAGTCCCCCTGCCTTATGTCTACTGTTGGTTTAACCCATCTGCTCACCCTTCCATTTATGATAAAAACCATAGTTGAAGTTTCTATACATTACCCACCCTGCCTTATATATTAGAGAATTCTCTAATCTACCTTACCCATCTATCATGGAAGTTCATCATAGTCATAATAGTAGATATGACACTCTAATTCATCACATCATAGCCTTCTCCATATCATTTTAACCATCATCATTGGGTATAGGGCATCATTTTCTAATGAATGTACCAACTCCTGAGTCATTAATACATTATCAAATATACTTCTCCCTATTACAAATGCTCTCTGTTCTCTACTTATGATATATGACAGAACATTTTTTTATCCTATTTGCCAAAATCTTGGTTATGATTTTATAATTTGCACATAATAATATTGGTCTGTAAACTTTAACATACCTAGTGTTATCATTCTTAGGAATCAGACATATGTGGGTTTGGTTCTAGGTAGTAAGCAATTTAGCATTGTCAAAATAACCATTAACTCCCCTAATACATTCCAAAAAGCCTTGAAAATTTCTGCATTGAGACCATTTAGACCAGGGAACTTACCTTCAGGCATTTCCTTAAGGCCCTTATATATTTCATATCTTGTTACTAGAGCAATTAGGTTTTCTCTTTGATCTGAAATTAGAGATGGGAGATCATCTAAGAGTTCCTACATCAATCCATTAGGTCCTCTGTCTGTTTGACCCTACCACAACTTGGAGTAAAAGTTAATGAATTCTTCCTCAATTCCCTGTGGATCCTCTATTATGTCATTCATTTAAGTTTTAATCTAGTTTATTTTGTTGTGTGACCCCTACATCCTTGTTGTTTGATTAAAAAAACCTAGTGTTATTATCTCCATTTTGTAACCATTTTAATATTGATCTATGTGCCCACATTGTGGTGTTCTGTCTTAGCAGAGCGTGGTGTTGATTATACAGTGATCCCATTTCCCCTTCTTGTATGTCTTTTATTCTCAAAGAGCTTTCCATATTCTCTATCTTAATTATTTCATCCTCTATTTGTATGATTCTAACTTCTAGGCCCTTTAAATTCTTACTGCATTTCTTAATTAAGTTTCTTCCTGTGGTTACTAAACTTATGGCTAATATTGTTCATTGGGTTACCATTAGTTATAAGTTCCATATATTTCTAACACTCTCCTAAAATTCCCTTAACTGAATCCAGCTATTCTCAAATGATTTCTATGTGTTTTTACCATTGGATTTTTATGAAGCTATAAAATTAGGTTTTTGGTGTAGAGGAAACAGAACTTCAGCAAGTTTGTTTCATCTTCTTTGGAGGGAGATGACGCACCGCCGTGGTTGGAGCGTTGAGGAGTTTGGAAGATCCTTTGATGAAGCCAAGAATGCGAGGCCCCGCTAGATGGTATATGTTTTTAAATCACTTCTTTTGCTATATATATCTATATATATATATATATATACACACACTTATGTTTAATCTAAATGTAAATTTAAATCGTAGGAGCTTAGTCATTCGGGTCAACTGTCCAAGAGAGCAAGAATTCCTCCTATGCTCGAAGGGAAAGACTGGTTAGCCCTCGGAAAGCTGACATTGCAAAGGATTGGACGTCACCCTCACTTGAACAGGCTAGACCACCTTCGTTTTCGGTCTGTGTGTCGTCCATGAAGGGCATCCACACCGATAAGCACTAAAACCCTGGTGTTAAAAGGCCTTTATCCGGATATCTTGAAGCATTCTTTGGACTTATATGAATTCGCTGAACAGATTAACAACTCGAGGAATGACAGAACCTTAGTTGTTTAGTTGTTTAGTTGTTTAGTTGGTTTAACATTACTAAAACCTCAGTTGTTTAGGCCGGAAGATGGTGTAGTTAGATCTAGAGTGTCATTGTCATCAGTTTCTCAAACACAAACTGGAGATTTTCTCTCCATCTAATAAGGTGGAGCACCATACCGCTAATAGTCCAAGGGCCTTCCGAGAGTAAGGTCTCCATCATGTGCTCTGTGGAGCATTGAATCAAATAGAAACCATTTGGAATATTGGCTACTGAGAACTCTCCTAGGCTATACCAGAGCTTAGAGAGGTTCTCTCAAGCCAAATCTAAGGGAAGAGGCTTACCAAAAATCTTTCCATATAATGCATACCTTATGAAACCATGGGTTTTGGCAAGGACCTCGTCATCAAGACACATTGTATCTTCAACCGTCTTCTTTAGCTTGTTTATCATTAGACCCGACATGAGTGTCGTCACATGAGGATTTTTCACCTCTTGGTTTCTAACCACCACGACCAATGATCTCTTTTCTCCTTCACTTACAGGTAGCCCACCTTTCTGGTTTTCTTGTGTTGAAATTATCATATATGTTATCGGGACTGAGACAAAGTTATGAGGTTCAACACACTTACTGTCACTTTAGGCAGCAAGGGCATCAATTTCTGCAGTGCCTTAACTCCTCCCCCACCCACCATCCCACCATCGTGAGCAAGGGGAGATGGGAGTTAGTGGGTTACAGTTTCTTTCTCAGTGGAGACATCCTAAGGGGTCCACTAGTAGAGCTAGAGAGTGTCTTTGGTAGCATGCAATAGGAACTAGCAAGAGTTCACTAATTTCATATATCTTTATTTACCCTCATTAGTTGAGGGCCTACATGTTAACATAAGGAATTATTAGCATAGTATCAATTCCAATTTTATCCCCATTAGTAGTGAATTGATCATAAGTTGTTTGTTCATTCAGTTCAAATAATTGAAATTCCAAAAAAAATAGTCAATTTTGGTGCAAAAACTTGAAAAAACAGTTAACTAGGACCACGGAAACCCAAAAGCTTCTAGAAGGCATTTGCCACTCTAATAATCACCAATATTCTCCATGAATTCCAAATATATCACCACAATGTGAATGAGAATTTTGAGTCAATGGTTTCAAACATCATGCAATACAATCTCATATAGTTTCAGTAATCAGATCCATCAAAAAAAAAAATTCTTGCTTACCACCATAATAATAATAATAATAATAATAATAATAATAATAATAATAATAATAATAAACAAACAAACAAAGTTTTAGAATTTACTGTAATTTGCCAAAACGACTAATACTGGGAGCCCGTAAAGAATGGAACCTAGTGGTAATAGCAATAACCTGGAGTTTATGGCTGGAACGAAACATGAGATAATTTCAAGCTAAATAGTGTGTTTAGAAAAAACTAATATGTCATACCGAATTTCTTATACTCTCTTGGTTTAATGCAGCCGATATAGCAAAGAAAAGCCAAAATTGCTCGCAATGGAATCCATGATCAAAATGATCATGGAGTTCACACAAGACGAGAACCAACAACAACCACCAGATCCCAATTTCAACTTTAAGGATAAGGCACCATATAGTAAGGCTAAAGAGGAAGGATGGGTATGCTACTACCCACAACATCGCTTGCCTACTCTAAATCACACCTTATTGTAACGTTCCTAGCATTTCTACTAGAAATCGTGCGGCACTTAGCCTTGTCCGTTGCACTAAGCTTGCCTTTCTCCCGAAATTCTCCCAAAGAGTTTAGAAGAGGAACTTAGAGATTTTGAGGAGCAGAATAGGAAATCAAGAGAGTTTGGAAAGGAAACTCTGTATTACTCAAATATCCCAAGGATGATTACAAATGGAGGCTAAGAGGCCTATTTATAGAGTGGCATTACCAAGCCTAGATTGCCACAAGTTTCTAGATCTGTTTAGGTTTCTAGAACATACAAGAGCTTCCACATAGTTCTAGTTTGATCTTATAATGTGCCATAAAGTTCTAGCCATCTCTAGAGCCTTCCAGATTTGAGTTGAGTCCGTCTAACTCTAGCTCCTTCTAGGTATCTCTAGGTCGCTCCAGAGAATTTCGGATATTTTCGATCCAACTTGAGCGGGATGTGACATCCACCTCACTCAAGTTCACGACGCCCTAGTCGCGCCTACAAGTTTGAACCTTGTTATGTGCTCTTTGAATTGCAACAAAGAGTCTTTAGGTTCCTATCTTGCCTCTATGTCCGGGGCGTTCTTCCTCTTCACCAAGTACTCCCGATAGTTTGGTACGCTCCTATGCCAAATCAAGAGATCTGCCAAGATAGAGTCCACTTCCCTATCGAAGGAGGTTACAGCTGCAGTGGGTGACCTCTTAGATTTTCCACGGCTCACGTCTTACTTGACTCCATAGTAAGGCTTCAAAATGCTTACATAGAAAACTAGGTAGATTTTGAGCTTACGAGGAAGTTATAGTTTGTAGGATACCTTACCCACCCACTTAAGGATTGGAAATGATCCTTCATACTTTTGTACCAAAAGCAGCAACTTAACGAGAACCAAATCTCCTTCTTGAAATTTGACCATTCTCATTTTCTTGTCAGCCCACTTTTTCATTCTCTTACTCCCCTTGTTCAAATAAGCTCGGGCCAACTCAGCTTGCTCATGCCATGCTTTAGAAAACTTGAAGGTAGCAAGACTCTTCCCTTCATAGCTTGTGACTAAGGTATGAGGAGTCATGGGTTGCTATCCCATGATGATCTCAAAGGGACTCTTGCCAGTGGACTCGCTCCACTGCAAGTTATAAGAGAATTGGGCTACATCTAGCAATTTTGCCCAATCTCGTTGGTTAGCACTAACGAAGTGCCTAAGATAGAGCTCCAGCAATGCGTTGGCACACTCCGTTTACCCATCACTCTGCAGATGAAAACAGGTGGAAAAGTTCAAGTTTGCTCCCAGGAACTTGAAGAGCTCCTTCCAAGAACTTCCCAGTCAAGCGTGAGTCTCGGTCCCTTATAATGTTGGATAGGATTCCCCAGTGCTTCACAACATGCTTAAGGAATAACTTTGTCATCTCATCGGCAGTGTAATCCGCTAAATCAGGTTCGAAAGTTGTATACTTGCTAAAGCAACCAATGGCCACAATTATGCTGCCAAAGCCCTCTGATTTTGGCAAGCAAGTGATGAAGTCCATTGAGACACTTTCCCATGGTCTCTCCGGAATAGGCAACTGTTCTAATAAGCTACCCGGTGCATGTTGCTCCGTCTTTTCTTATTGACAAACAAGAATAGTTCTCACGTAGGTCTCGACATCATCCCGTAGCTGATGCCAGTAATAGATAGACTTGATCAAGGCAAGGGTGTGTCTCATACCTAAGTGACCAGTCCATTGTGAATCATGGCACTCCTTGATCAGTTCCTTCCTTAGTTTCCCCTATTTAGGCACATAGATGCGATTCTTCTTGGCGTATAGTAGTCCGTTACTTAGCCAAAATTGCCTTGTCTTTCCTTTCTTGATAAGAGAGAGGAGGTTTTGAGCCAAAGCATTATGTTCCAATCCTTCTTGAATCCTCTCTATCAAGGGACTACTTGGTCTACTCAAGGCTGCTAGCTCTACTTTCCAATTGAGCGCATCGACCACTACATTCACCTTGTCGGACTTGTACTTGAGCTTGTAATCAAACTCCTCGAAGAAGTCCTGCCATCGAGCTTTCTTGGTGCTTAACTTCTTTTGATTTTGGAAGTAGTTTGTTGCTACATTATTCGTCATGATCACAAATTAAGAACCCAACATGTAGTGTCACCACACCCTCAAGCAATGAATGATAGCCGTCATTTCCTTTTCTTATACTATGTAGCGGCTTCTAGTGTCATTGAGCTTGTGGCTCTCATATGCTATTGGATGCCCTCATGCATCAATACTCCACCAATGGCATAGTCTGAAGCATCCATATGTAATTCAAACATCTTGGAGGGGTCGGGTAGGCAAAGTATTGGTTCTTCACTAACAGCCTTCTTCAAGTCTTCAAACGAAGCTTGTTATTCGTTTATCCAATCCCAAGACTTGTTCTTCTTGAGCAAGTCAGTTAGTAGGGCTGCTCTTGTAGAGTATGACTTGATGAACTTTCTGTAGTAGTTCAGAAGTCCAAGGAAAGACCTTAACTCGGGGACCTTAGTGGGAGGCTCCTATTCTTAGATGGCTTTTACTTTACTCCATCCATCATAAGCTTTCCATCCCTTATCTTATACCCCAAGAACATCACCTCATCTTGGGCAAGTGAACATTTCTCCTTCTTGACATATAGCTTATTCTGTCTTAGGACCTTGAATACCTTCCTTAAGTGCCCAAGGTGTTCTTCCAAAGTTTGGCTATATGCCAAAATATCATCAAGGTATACTACTATGGACCAATCAAGGTAGGAATGGAAGAGTTTATTCATAAGAATGCAAAAGGTAACAGCCTAGCATGTGCATTAGTAAGACCAAATGATATTACTAGGAGTTCATAAGTACTATACCACATTACGTATGTGGTCTTGGGCTCATCTCCTTCATACAGACTTGATAGTACCCCGATCGCAAGTCCAATTTTGAGAAATATATTGCGTTCCCCGATTGATTGAACAAGTCAGCAATAAGATGGATAGGATACTTCTTCATCATGATCTTATTTAGAGCTCGATAGTCATTAATGCACATCCGTAATAAGCTATCCTTCTTCTTTTGAAAGAGCATTGGAGCACCAAATGGGGCCATAGAAGTAGGGCTGTAAACGGGCCAAGCTTGATTGGGCTGGGCCTAGCTCGAATTCGGCTCGAAATAGCCTAGCTCGAGCTCGAGCTCGGCTTGAGCTCAAAATTAGCTCGAATAAGTTTGCTCGAGCTCGGCTCGATTTTAATTTCGAAAGCTCGAGCTCGGTTCGAAAGCTCAAAATTAAGAGCTCAATTATTTATTAATTTATATTAATATTTATATTATATATTAATATATTAATATTAAATTTCGAGTTGAGCTTGATCGAGCTCGACTCGGCTCAACCTCGGCTCGAAATTAATTTTGAGCTTGAGCTCAACTTAAAAGCTCAAAATTCTGGGTCGAACTCAAGCTTTTACCAAGCCGATCTCGAGCTGCTCGCGGACAGCTTGATAGTTTGACAGCCCTACATAGAAGGCCTAATGAAACCAGCTTTCAGTAATTCATTGAGTTTCTTTTGAAGTTCTGCTAGCTCTGAATTTGCCATCCTATAAGGACTCATCGTTGGTGGTCTTGTGCTAGGCTCCAACTCAATTTCATGGTCAACCTCCCTCCTTGGCGGTAACTGTTTGGGCAAGGCTTCAGGCATTACATCTTGGAACTCATCCAAGAGGGCTTGTACTTCCGTTGGCAAGCTTTGTTGTGGTAATGCTTCCCCATCATCGTACTCCTTCAGGATGGCCAAGTAGCTCTCTTCCTCCCCTTTTAATCCATTCTTGAACTAAAGTGTCGAGAGAACTTGGGTAGGTTTGGTGGTCCATGCCATTGGTACCACACAAGACTTTGATCCATCCATGATACACATAGAGTTTGAAGATGGGACAAGGAAAGCCCTAACATGGTCCAAGAATTCGATGTCGAATACCACCGAGAAATCATCCATAAATACCATCAATAAGTCCACTTGGCCAGTCCAAGCACCAAAACTAACCTGAACTCCATGAGCAACTCCTTGGAGAGGTTGTGTCGCTGAGTTAAATGCTTTGAGAGAGCCATCTCCCTTGAAAAGCTTGAGACCGAATCTCTTGGCTTCCTCCAGTGAGGCAAAGTTGTGATTTGCACCAATATCGATCAAGGCTTTGGCGACCTTAACATTGATGGTTGCATCCACGAACATCAATCCTTTAGGGATCTTTGGCTCACCCTGCAATGCACCAAAGAGTTGCATAGATCCCATTGTTGCACCTCCGTCTACCTTGTCTTCGTCTTGGTCATGTTGAGAGGCAACTAAGGCATTCAGTGCCTTTCTTTTTGGGCATTCTTGTGCCCAATGAGGTTTGTCACATACGAAGCATATCACCCAGGACTTCGAGGAACCACGATCTTCCTTTTCCTTCCCTTTATCTTGTGGTTTGAATGTGGAGCCCTCTTTGTGATTCTTGAAACCTTGATTTTTGGCATGGCCTCCCCCACTCTTTCCTCCACCAAACTTTTAATCCGTGGCCTTAATGCTTTCTTTTCTTGTAGAGTAGTCAATAAGGCTCTCAACAACTGCAATGGTCGAAGATAATTCTTGGACACCACATCGCTTAAGCTTAAGATTAGCCCACGATTGGAGACCATCCATAAACAAGAATAGTGCAACCTTATCCGACGTATCAGGGACTTCTAGTAGCAAGGTTGTGAATTCCTTCACATAAAGTCCCTTAGGCTACTTGCCTGCTTCAACCGTCGAAGCTGGCCCTTTCCTCTTCTTTAGCATTCACAGGGAAGAATTGGCTTTTGAGTTCCCTCTTGAAGTCATCGAAAGAGTCCATTATGCATACCCCTCATTTCACATCGCCATGTTTCCACCTCCACCATAACATGGCAGTGTCAATTAAGTACATGGCAACAGTTTGGATCTTGCTACATGGTCCGTTAAGTCAGTAGCTCCAAAGTATTATTCAAGCCCCAAGAGGAAGTTCTCAACTTCCCTCGTATTCTTGGCACCATTGAAGGTTTTTGGCTTGGGAACTTCCACCTTTTTGGCCTCAATGATGGTGGTTGTAGCAGCTCACAAAACAATAGCCCATTTGCAAAGCACCAAATCGTTAACCATATCCTCAACTCTAAGCACCATGGTATTGATTTCTCTTTGGAAGAGATCGCGTACCTTGGCAAGTTCAACCTTTAGCCCATCAATCTCTTGCCTTAACCCATTGTCTAGCTCGTTGAGGGACACCTCCACTACTGCATGGATCTCTGCATCCTTTGCCTCCAAGCCATTGTAGCATTCCTCCAAGTTGTCCACTTGCTCGAACAACTCCCCTAAGTTGCTCTGCACGTTCCCCACGGGTGCTGCCAAGCTAGAAAGGACGTCTTTCGACTTGGCATGAGACACTTTTTATGGCTACTTCTGAACTTCCTCACGCCCACGATTCATCGAGGCTTCCACACTTGGTGTGGAGTGGATGGAGCACTAGTCTTCATCACACCAAGGGTAGTATAGCTTCAACTGAAAGCTCTGATACCAATTGTCATGTTCCTAGTACTTTAACTAGGAATTGTATGACACTTAGTGCGGTCCGTTGCACTAAGCTTGCCTTTCTTCCGAAATTCTCCCAAAGAGGCTAGAAGATGAACTTAGAGATTTGGAGGAGCAGAACAAAAACTCAAAGAGAGTTTGGAAAGGAAACTTTGTATTGCTCAAATATCCCAATGATGATTATAAATGGAGGCCAAAAGGCCTAGTTATAGAGTGGCACCATCAAGCCTGGGATTGTGCCACAAGTCTCTAGATCTTTATAGATTTCTAGAATATATAAGAGCTTCCACTAGTTCTAGTTTTATCTTATAATGTGTCATAAAGTTCTAGCCACCTCTAAAGCCTTCAAGATTTGAGTGGAGTCCGTCCAACTCTAACTTCTTCTAGGCATCTCCAGGCCGCTCTAGAGAATTCTGGATATTTTCGAGCCAACTTGAGCGGGGCGTGCCACTATGTTGTAAAATGCATCTGGTTGAACTTGGGTAGGATCCTATATAAATGGGTCCTATAAGGCAAGCTTTATTTTAATCTTAATGAATATGATTTATCAATTTTATCAAAGAAAAAAAAAATAAAGTTACTTAAATATGATCAGGTGTTATGAAGATTAAAATAAAAATAGGGCTCTTTTTTTAATTCAGAAAACCCCTCATTGAAACAAAATTATGAAGACAAAAAACTCTCTAAAATAGGATTATTATAATATTATTGGTAGGTGAAAAAACGAAAAGGAAAAAAAGGTTTGTCTTAACCAAGTCAACTTTAAGAATTCTGTTTGGAAGAGGGGCAAGGATTTGGCAATAAACAAGACCCACACAATAATGACAAGCAAAGATGATAAAGAGGAGTTTGGCGGGCACTTCACAAGTTATCTCCTTCTAATGGCTGCCACCTCCATCAATGTTCTTCCTCTCATACCTCCATTGCCAAATGCCAACTCCTTCCTTCCCTTCAAGCCTACCTCCTTCCTCTCAATATCTTCAAACAAGCGTTTCAAGGCTGATTTCTCCCTCTCTGTGGCCTTCAATCCTTCTGGCAACTTTGATTTCTCTCTAACTGAAGATGAGAATGGTTAGTCTTTACTATCACTAATCACTCTCTTCCCAATCTTCTCTAAACATTTGCAGTGTTCATGTCCCTGCCCATTTTAATTCTTTCCAACTTTTCCTTGTTTCTGAACATTAATTTACAGAGTTTAAAGTGAGTACTTGTAATTGTGGACTTGAGAATTGAACTCACTGATGAATATATAAATATATTTTGCTAGTTTTGAAAGGCCTTTAGTTATGATAGTGTTTAAAAAGTTCTATCTCAGTTACTTGTTAACCTAAGGTAAAGTTTTGTGTGTTTGCACAATTAAACATTTAGATGAAGAATATGGTTATTGCTCATTAAACTTCATGAATGTACTTCTACTTAGGACTTAAGGATTGGGATTCACCATTCATTATTATCTGATATTTAGTGCATCCTTTTCTGGTTTACAAAGCTCTCAAGTGTTGGTTATGATAGTATTAAAGTAGTTCTAAATCTAAATTAATGCTTAGCATAAGGTGAAGGTGCGTGTGTGTTTGTATAATTGAAGATTTAGATGAAAATGATTGGTGTTCATTATCCCTGCCGATTTCTTCCATCTTTTCCTTATTCCCTACTACTGGTGGACTTGATGAAGAATTTAGTGCGTGTTTTGTTAATTTAATTAGAAAGGCCTGAAGTGTAGGTTATGATGGTGTTTAAGTAGTTCTACATCTCAGTTACTTGTTAACATAAGGTGAAGCTCTGTGTGTTTGTACATTTGAAGAGGAAGGTGGTTAGCTTTCCGTCTTTTCCTTATTTTTGAACATTTACAGAGTATGCAAGAACTTCTACTTATGGATGTCAGAATTTGATTCGCTATCCATTGTTAAGCTTTTTTCTTCAAGGATGAATTTAGTGCATTCTTTGCTGGTTTAGGAAGGCCTTAAATGTTAGTTATCATAGAGTTTAAGTAGTTTTATTTATCTTCACATAAGGGCTTCAAGCATACTCTCCTTTTTCTAGGGCCATATGTTAATTTGCTTTTCAGTAAATAGTCCAAATAATCTTGCTACACTCATGATGTTATCATTGTTGAGATTTAATTAACTCGAGTCATTTCTCGTCTTACTCCAGAGTCTGTTTTAGAGACTAGCTTTAATTCCTAGGAAGACGTTTTAGTTTAAAGAACAATTTGGATTGAAATGGAAGTTTTTCACTGATGTTATGTGCATTCATGAATAAATTTGTTATCTAATAACTTCAATTTTTTTCCCAAATTCTGACTGAATCATATAGTGTATTGCTAAGTGTTTTTCAGAACCATGGAAATAACATGATCATATAACAAAGCAAAGCCATAAAATAAAATGTTCATCAAAACTCCATATTCTATTTGTGTCTAGTGTGGAGAAATGTAGCAGCAATGTTTTAATCATGCATAGTTTTGTCATAGAAACCCAACAAGTTGCTCCACCACTACCACCAACACAAGGACGTTTAGAAATTGAAATCGACAACGATATCATTCGACGTCTAGATCTATCTCCAGTTATTGCAATAGAGGGAAGTGACTCTTGTGCAACAGGTAAGTCATGGCTACCCAACACAATGTTGATAAGGAGATCTCCTGATATCTAATTTCCGGCAATGTTCTTCTAGATAGCTTCCCTGCTGAACCAAAGAAGCTCTTAGAAAAAACAGTTGGGTTTACAATTAACTATGAAAGAGAAGATCCTCTGGATCCTCGCGAACTATCAGAGTTCCCTGATATTCGGCTTTGGTACGTAAGACTTGATGCTACATATCCATGGTTCCCTGTGGTACTAGACTGGAGAGCCGGTGAGCTTGCGCGATATGCAGCAATGCTAGTGCCTCATCAGGTAAGAAAATACAACAGAAATACCGTTGTTGCAATATATTTGCATTTGACTTGATTACATGTAATTACTTCTTCAGATAAGCTTGAGAAAAGGAGTTGTGTTCAATCCAGAGGCGTTGGAATTGTTCGTGATGAACAAAGCTTTTTCTGCATATTCCTGGTTAAAGCAACAAAATGTTCCTAAGCCTAAGCTGAAGATAAAAGACATGGCCAGAATGCTTGGATTCGGTTTGGCAGATGAGCTTTTTGATTTGATTGAATAGTATCCAGTTCATCCTTGGTGAATTTCACTTTTTGATACCCAAATTTAGACTAAACATGAAGCTGAAGGAGGTCCACAAATGCTCCATGTCTATGAATTGTCTTATGGTCTTCGGACTCTACAGCAAAGTGATTGTGCTCATCAATTTTGCATTCTAAAATGGGTAAATGTTTTCCTTTCAGGTCCTTGAATTTGATCAAATAGTTCGAAACTTGGCTTGAATTCGAATGCTTTGTGGGTTTTCATGCTGCAATTCACAATGCTTGGAGCAAAGAGTTCAGACACTGAAGCTGAGTTTTTTTGTTATCATGCTGAGACATGGCCAAGGATAAGAATGATGTTTCTTAAATTTCTCAAATGTATCTTTCTATAAATTATGAACTTATATACTATCAAGTGAATAGTACCGAAACCAATATTGATAATTAAATGCCGATAAAAACATATCGATATCCTTTGGTTCAATGTATACTCTGTGTCAATCAATGCACAACTATGAAGTTATCTGAGGAGATTATCTAAATGCAGATTCCATTATTCAAACATACAGTGCACAAAGCACAAGACATTAGCTTAATATATAATTAAACATGGATCAAGAGAAGATCATCCAAGAGATTCTACTAATTGAATTCAGAGATTTGTTTGATATCATTTAAAAACTTCATTTAACTTTCTTTGAATGATTGAAGAATGCTCAGTTTCAGGAGAAGAGAATATCCAAAGCAATGACAACATCAAAACTGTTGAAACAGAATGCATGTATCTACCATGCAAAATTGAGGCTCATATTCAACAGCAATATCTCCATCTCCATCTCCATCTCCATCTCCATCCACGCCGAATCCCCGGCCGACCATCTCACATGCCAAGCCGGCCAAGAACATGCGAGCCCACACCCTCCCAAAAAAACCTCCCTACCTTCGCATTCAATGTCAGGAAACATTGCAGCCAATGCTAAGCATTCATGCACAACAGCATGAGACAAGCCCCTCTCCATCCCTGTCCCTCAACATGGGACCAATCAAAGTAGTAATTTGATCAAGCACTCAATCATGAAGACATTAACACAAGATTGATTCATTATATTTATATTTAAATCTTTGTAGTATCTACACAAAATGGACATCAACCATGAAAACTGCAACATTTCCAGCACTGCCTTGCTGTCTAAACTATGTCTCCACTATTCTACTCTTCTTTCTCCTTGTCTGTTCTACTTGATGCTAAACAAGCACTCAGTTGTGAATTGGAGGCTTTCTCTTTGCAGGAGAATAATCCATTCCTGCAATGTCTAAGACATCAGGGTAAGTCTTTGTCGGCAAATGCTCATCTTCTCCCATTGGCGGCGTTTCCACATGGAACTCTTCTCTGTCTGCTTTCTCGGCCGGGCTCACCGCAGAATAATCTGAGCTGCTTGTTGCATCTTTTTTCTGAGTCTTTATTTCAGTTTGTGTGAGCTTTCTGCTTTTTCCTGCACCAAGAGATAAGTTTCACATATAGTTTTTGCATGGATTCAACAAGAAAAAAATGTATGAAATTTAAGATCAAATTTAAGATCAAATGGAAGTGCATGCACCTGAGCAAAGTTCTTCATCATCATCTCCGCACAGAATAACACCATCTTTTGTCTCTCCCCTCACTGGTCTGTTTTCCTGATACCAAACATGCAAACATCCTCAACTTCAATGCTAGAACTACAAATAGATGAAACAAGAGAAGATCAGAAGTAGCACTTTTTGTTAACACTTCTTACATTGGTTTTCTTGTAGAAAGCCTTCAGTGAGTGATCCTCCAAACGAATTCCTAAAAGAGAACATCAAATGATCAGATAATGAAAAGACATGCAAAAGAAGATGCATCTCATGGATTAATTCCCAAAGAACAAGAACATATATTCACTATATATATATATATATATATATATATACCTTGTGCTATGTTTATCAAGAGGACAAGAGAGAGAAAGGAGATGATCAATGGCATGGTAGGCTTCATCATCTTCAAAAGCTTGAGAGCAAGAGGAGCAAGAGTGGTGGTAGTTCAAAGTGTGTGTCTAAACAAGCAGGGACTCCATGAATTTATATATGCTCATGGTGCAAATAATATATGATTTTTAATGCAGTTTAATTATAAAAATATATATATATAAGTTAACAGTAACAGAGGTTTGCCTTTTTCCATCTTGTTTTATATGGCAACTGTCACTCCATGAACAATCAATGGATGTTCCCCAAAATTTAGTGAGACCTTGTTTCCCCACAAGTTGAGATATCAGAAGAACAAGCCATGCAAACCAATTAATAAAATAATTTATTCATGGTTAAATATAAATGGATTTATGTAATTTTTTTTATGATCAAAGTTTCATATGTTTGCTAGAAACTTACCAATATGATAAATATAATCATTAAAATAGACTAATATATAGTTCTTGGTGTCAAACCCAACTAAAATCAATTTATTTTATAAAATTCAAGAATAGAACAAAACAACAATCCATCCTATAAATATATGTTAAAAAATAGTTGAAGTTATATATATATATATATATATATATATATATATATATATATATTTCTCTCTCAGCCCTTTCTAGAGATAGCCTAATTCATTGAACTTCTACATATTAAATACTTGGACCATAATTAGTTAGAGATAGAGAGGGACCTAAAAACCAATATATATATATATATATATATATATATATATATATATATATTTCAAATTAAAATTTAATTTGCTTTCTATTTATGGAATATTATTCACAAACAATGAATGATTCACAACTTCAATTAAACAATTTATTTTAACTATTAAAAACAAAACATAAAAATTAATTAAGGAGTTGAAGTGATTATATAGGATAAAAATCAAACGGTACACATGTCGGCCGATGATTGGATAAAAAAGCGGGACATGGAGGTGACACGTGGCAGCCGGCCGTCCGGTCACGGGGGGTGTCTAGGGTTTGGATGGCAAGAAGACATTTGGGGTGGCGACCCTGCCGGGCTGTGAAAGTTGCAATTATAAGGACAGGGTTTCCCATGTGGGCAATTGGATGCTATGGATAACCAACTACATGCATCCTCATTAATTAATAAACATTTTATTTTTTTTATTTTTAATTTTATTTTGTACAAAATCATTTATTTAATTACCCCACTTCCAAGATTTGGTCGGCCATAAATTATATGTATACTTTTTTTTGAATAATATAAATAATTTTATAAAAAGTGAAGTCGGTAAAAAAATTAGTTCAAAAAACTTCGAAAAATTTTGGGTTGTATCGTGGGAAAAATCTGACCATACATGTGGCACAATCCTAAAAGTTGATGATGGCTTAGGGCACAAGCTATCCTGCAACAACCTGTTGAGACTGACCAAAGGAGCAGAGGAGAGAGAGAAGAGGGTTTTGAATGACACTACCCTAACCTCTCACTCTAGGGGGAATCCTTTTCTCATCTTCATCTGGACCTCCATCTTCTCCACTTCCTTTTCTCTCATACCATAAGTTTACTGACTTGACTATCGGAGGGTCCGAAGATAGAACCCTAGACTTTCTTTACAGGACTTGGTTCGTAGTTCTCTCCTCTCAAGGTAGAGCTCACCTCAGTCAACCCGGGATAGCAGAGCAGTTTCCCCTCAAAAACCTAGGAACATCTTCTTCGTCGAATTTGACCGGTTGATCCTGATTCGCACCGATCCCAAGGACACGTGGATTTTTGACATTAACAAGTTGAATTTGGACTAAAATAAAATTTAAGGAAAAGCAACTCAAAGTTGTGAAAACATACCAAGAACATAAAAGTAGTTTTAGAAAGGATATAATTTGAGAAGAATTGACTTGGTATATATGAACCAAGTCAAGTGATTGAATTGAATGAGTACAAATAAGCCTTGACATCCATGAAACAAGTCATGTGGTATCTTTTAAGGGTTGGCGACTATAGTAGTATGAACCCATTGACAATTCATTGATCCATCCCCAACAAATTGAATCATTCTTTGATGCTTACTCATTAAACTCAAGCATTTGGAGTTCCATGAAAAAGTACAAAGTATTTGCCTTCTTGTTTTTATATTTATGTCCTTAAACTTCTTAAGAATGTTTTGCATCATTGGGATGTTTGTGTGTTCAATCAAGCTATGGGTTAGCAAGAACATCCACATGAATCCATCTTTTCTTAATCTACCACAAACCCTTCTTCTCTTTCTTTTAATTAATATTATTCCATTTTTCACCTCTATTTATTATATATATTATGAAGAAATGAAAAATAAAACAAATAGTGATAAGAAGTTTCTTGTGTTTATTTAGTTGAGAAAGAGCTTTCCATGGAGGGGTTTAGAGTTCAATATCAAAGTAGATTGTGGAAAATATTTTTATCTGAAATTAAAATGGTCTTTATCAGTGTTTCCATCAGTATGCCATGACATAAAGTTCTTTTTTTCCGAATAAGGTGATAAACATCCCCTATAGGGACTTCAAAGGGTGTGTACAGGGGTTGCCACTCAATCCCGCAAGTTTGTTCCCGAGAAAATAGCGCCACACCTGACCCTCAACTTATAAGAGTGGAGATTCGATCACGGGCTTGTCCATAGGAGAATCTTATCTATTAGCAAGCGACCCGGATACCAATAAACCCTTGGGTCGTCGGTTTTTATGTTATTTAGAATTTTATCAATAATCACTTGAAAAATAGAAATGTATGAAATATTTAAATTTTAAATGAACATGTATTGCTATAAATCTGTAAATTAATTTGCACAAATGTCTAATGAAAATATCTACATTAGCAATCATCAAGCTTTCTAGGCTTGTATACATATAATTACAAACTTTATTAAGATTTAAATATTCAACTAAAAAATATTAAATGAACACATTAAATTTTTTTTTTAAAAAAAATAAAATTAGAATAAAGTTCCTCTATTCTCAGCTAGAATTAACCATGGAGAAGATAACTATAAATGGATAACAACTAAGCTAAAGAACATGATTAGACTCTTGTCCACAAACTTAAATATAATGATCTGATATCCACCTTCTCGATCTTATTAATGGAAACCAAGAACATGGCAACAATATTTCATGCTTTTGAGGAATGAAAGAGGGATCATTGACTCAACTTGTCCCTCTTCTTCTCACCCTGGTCAAAGTTTCCTAGAGAGAGTGTGGAAGTGGTTGAGGGCTCATTGGTACTACTAACACAAACAGTACTCTTGTTTTAGTATTATAAGATCTCTTTAAGAGGAGTGTTCAGATCAGACAACCAAATGTTCAGCATGCATGGAAAGTTCCAAGAGTTTGCATGAACATGAAAGTAAGAGTTTGTTTGCATGTGTACTGCTAGCTACTTGTGATTCAAAGGATGAACAGGATGGTCAGCTCAATAGAATAAAGATCAGGCATAGTGTTTCATTTGATGAGTTTGTTTATGTGTACTATAATAAAATATACCAAAAAAAAAAAAAACTAAGGCCATGCATGCTCCTTTGCTCCTTACAATGGGACTATAGGAGGTACTTCTTGTAATAAAATATAGATGTGCGTGCAATGGATCATTTGATTGTTGTTATCCAAAAACTAGATTCATTTCTTTGTATATGTCCATGAAAATAGTAGACTTAGAGCTTTTATAATCATGTTTTAAGGAGAAGTGTTTATGCAAACTCCCACATCTTCATTGAATTGTTCAGTTCTCTCTTGAGTGTTTGAGGAGCATGGATCTTGGGTACATCATTCAAAAGTCTTTTCCAATGTGACTATTTAAAGGGTTTGAACCATGTCTGCGGCGTGCTTCTTAGAAAACACAAAAAAAAAAACCAATATACATCATAAGAAAGTCGTTTTCTCTTGAGGTTGAGATATATAGTACATATTTTATGTTAGCTCTTTGTATGCTCAAGTCCTTGAGGAAATATATATATATATATATATATATATATATATATATATATATATATATATATATATATATACAGTCATGATACAATCCAACTGACCTTATCACTATTTATTTACGATCGCCTCATTTTGAGGCATTTGGAGAGTATTTTTTTCAAATTCAACTGTATAGATGGAAAGAACATCGAAAAATAAGATAACATATCGATTTTTATACAATTTTGGGAGGTGATAATCATTTATCTTAAAAGATGAAATTCTGAACCAATAAGATTTCTATAAAATTTCATCATTTAAAATAAATACTCATCACCTCACTAAATTGTATGAAAATCGACATGTTATCTTATTTTTTTTAATGTTCTTTTCATCCATACGGTTGTATTTGAAAAAAAAAAAATACTCTCAAAATGTCTCAAAATGAGGCGACCTTACTAGCATAATGATGCGACCAGCCTGACTGTATCAAGATTATATATATATATATATATATATATATAAGAATTGTCAATTTGAATTGCAATATTCGATATTATGGTTGTATAAAAAAAGTGTTTTTTTTATAATTAAAAAGAAAAGAAAAGAAAAGGTTAGATTTTAAATTAGTATGGAAAAAAGTAAGAGTTAAATTACAAAACATGTGAAATTTGAAGAGTTTAATGAATGTTCATGTTCTGAATATGGACAGGACATGTTTCCCAACCATGAAAAACTAAAGTTTTATTTAAACATTTATATGGCTTAATTAATTATAAAGTCTCTTCTTCTTGTTTGATGAAACATCTCAATTATATCTTGGATGGATGGGCCTAGTGAGTGGCATGGTCCTTTCCCTCTCCAAACTAGACTTGGATGTGGATCTTGTCTCCAAGTGAAGACAACCATTAACTGTTGCAACACCTCATTAATGATCCTAAACCTCACCAACTTTCACAAGTTGGCTGCTCATTCACTCCTTACAAGGAGTGGTTGAAGGTTCGAACCACACTTACGACATGCTTCTAGTGATTTGTCCACATTTATCAAAAAATAATAATAATACTAAACCTCTTGTCTAATTAATTTTAGTTGGATGAAACAACACATCAAAACAAAATAAAGTATAGGACTTGAGAAAGCAAACATTTCCATCAGGACTCCACTCAAAAAAATTAATGATAGATAGTTTTAATACTTCATTAAGATACCAATTAACGGTCTCTTGACCTATTGGTATCAGGTCCCTTGTGTAAGGTGTAGATGGTTAAGATGAACCCAGAATCGAACCCCCACGATCACAAGGTGAGGACGCGTGTGCAGGGAGCAGCGCTATCCGTCCCTGACTTACCTCATGGGGAGGGGGTGCTTGTCGCCTTTGTCAAAAAAAATACTTTATTAAGGTGATATGTATGATAGCACATTCAAATTTTAGATCTATATACAGAGAGTATCGAACTAAAGTTATGTTGGATATTTTCTCGCAAAGAAAGGACGTTAAGAAAGACTTCATGAGGGAAATAAAATAGAACAAACATCTTTGAAACTTATTGAGGCCAAAAACCTAATGAAGAAGGAATAAAATTAATCACTGATCAAAAGTAAGGATATATGTGAAGTTTGCTTCCATGAAATAGAAACCCTAACTTAACACAATAGAACTTATGATTGAAAGCATCCATTTGTGTTGCAATCTACCACCTTTTCATCAGGAAAAGATAGAGAAGGGTGAGAGAGAATCATCTCTTTGTGTTTCTCTAAAGCTGGCAGTATATGTTCATTGAATGCAATGTCAAGGCCAAATGGCTAATAAGGAACACAAGAGGACAAGGTTATCTGATTCCTTTGTATAAGCTCTATTAAAATAAAAGCCTCTTAAAAAAGCTTTAGATTATCAAGCTCATCAATCACACTAGTAAAATGATCAACTTATTTCTATGCAAATGTGGATGACTAAAAATATTAGCAGACCAAAACAACAGAGTAGAGATATAGTTTGACATCCATTAATCGAACGAGCTTCACCCTGACTTTCTCTATTGTTTAATTAGAGCTAGTCAATTGTAATTACTAGAAATGACTATTTTCATGTGACACAAAGACAATGATACTTTACTTTCTCTTTTTAGGTTGGATCGAACCCGTCTAACAATTAAACCGATCAATTCACCACCTCTCATGCCATCAAGAAGAGAGAGATGAGAACATACTGCATGTTGATTGAACAGAAGGTTGTGAAAGGTGGTAGGAAGGCATCAAAATCAAAGTTGGAAATGAAACAAGAGGGGAGTTATTCCTGGTGTTTCCTTCAGGTTAAACAAGGCAATAAGTGCAGGGCTATTTGGTGCTGGCTATCTTTGCCATGCACGTCCAGCACTCGATGCATCCAACGTACCTTTCAGTGCTGTCATGTTGTTCTCTTCCTCCCCCAGTCCCCACCCACATGCCAAACCAGGGACCCCCAGCAATGCTTGGCTCCTTCTCCCACTTTGATCTTCAATTTGCAGACCACTTTGGACACACTTCCCTTTCCTTCTAGCATTCATCATCATCATCATCATCATCATCATCAAAAACTAAAACTTGAAGAAAAAAACAATAAAAAATTCAAATTATAGTTCTTACCAAAAGCAATTCACAAAAGCTCTTTTTCATCACAATATTATTCCTGTTTGGCAAAATCTACAAGAACAAAAAATTGAACACACACCATTTCTTTTATGAAAAACTTTAACATGGAAAACCCTTTTGCAGAGATTAAAACACTTTTGTGAAAAGTGCTTTTCCAAACCACACGTACTAACCTTGGAGAAGCAGCCATAAAAAGTTCTTTGTGGTTGGACTTGCAACTTCGCAATGAATGGGTCTGAAAAGGACAGTGCACATGAAAGTCATTCATGTTTGACATGCAACCTCCAATGTAAGCAGATTAATGGAAGACTTGTCTTATATTACTTAGTGAATGTATTCAAGGTACATGCCACAATGAGTTTGGTCCAATGTGAAAAGGGACAAGAAGCATATGATGAGTTGTGCAAGAATGTCCTTGTTCTATCTCTAACTGGTTGAGTTGCATCATATGTTCTATGTTTCATGTGTCAACTTCTCTGATTCCAATTGCTAGAACCTTGTTTTGCATGTATATAAGATTATTACAAATTGCATAGGGGTATGCATGCATTTATAAGAATTTATAGGGGCATACATGCAAAACAAACCCCACTGATATGACAGAATATATGTAAATAAACGCAATTTTAGAAGACATAAAGCCACAGTCACACAACAGAACTTCAGTATAAAGGGAACTCCAGGAACCATCAAGGATTAAGTTGATAAATTTTTAAGACAAAAAATATCACAAAGTTAGGTTTTTCAGAGAACATTACATTGTTCTGCATCAGTCCATTATTTGGCCCTTCTAATTAAGAATACTGCAAGTTAGGGGAACAAAATGGAATGAACTGTAACCATAGTAAAAGAAAAGAATTTGTGGTGATAAAGCTCCTACAATATTGAAGAAATTACAATTGTGAATAAAGAATAGACACCGACATTGATGAACATTGTTATTAAGAAGCAAGACACAAATGTTCTATCAATAAACAGGTTTGAATAATCATATAGAACCACCAGATAAAAAATATTTACTATTCAAAAAATGCAAATGAACATTCTAAATTCAATTAATCTTGGCAATAGTATCAAGAACCCTAACAGATTTGCAACACCACTGATCATATCTATACAATAATATAAATACACAAGTTTAGTCACGGACAAGGTTCAAAACCGAAAAGCTGCCTGTTAGACTTCGACGCTTCCTAAAGTTCCAATGCCTCTTGTTAAGAAGTCAACAAAAGATTATCATGCTTTGAAAAGTAGAATCAAGAAAAGATAGTCTAATGCATTAATCCAGTGCATCAGAAACCTGCAAAATACTAATATACACTAAAACAAGTTGATCCTTTGGTACAAGAAGTAGCCTGACACCATAACTGATGGTTCGAACAATGGGTGCAATTTAGGTCTTTGTTCAAGAGTCTCTTAAAATAAAATCAGTATTTGATGCCATTCCTTATGGCATCTTATTACCTCCTTTTAGAACAGAGTTGGGAGACCTGATGCAAAATTTGGAGAAACTAGACAATGGCATCATGAACATGGGTGAACAGCCATGTGAACCACTTAGCCCTCAGTTCTGGGAGGAAAATAAAAGTTAGAGCAGGTGATGAAGAGAAAGGAGAGAAATCAAAGTCTTCGATGACTTTTGGATGCTTAGAAAAGTATTAATTTCCAAATTGCTCTTTATTGTTCTTACATCTTACTTTTTTTAATTTTAGTTTTCCATCATCTAATTCATATTCATAGCATACTTTTCATTTTTTTTTATTAATTGTTATCCTAACATATCACAATCATCTAAATAAGGTTAGGGAGAAATATCATCCCTTCCCTTCCTTTTTTGAGCTAGTCATTTATGTTTGTTCAATTGGCTTAGAGTAGATTCAGCACTCTCCACATTTCTAATGATTTTTTTCCGTTTCTTCTCTCTGTGTTCCTTTCTTAATGGTGAAAAGGAAAGTTGATCAACAAGTCTCTAGATTAGGGATAACCTAGATCAAGAGAATTGAACGCCGTGCTTATTTACAATATAAAGAGGTGGCATAAAAAATCTCATCAATATTGAAGACACAAGTGAATAACAAGTAGTCAGCACAGTTTGACAGACCATGGCACCTGACTTTCATCCTTCACATGAACTAAATTAAAAAAAAAAAAAAAAAAAAAAGGCACCCCGGTGCTACAAAGCTCTGCATGCATGGGTCCGGAGAAGGGTCGGACTACTTGGGTCTATTGTACACAGTCGTACCTTACTTTTGTTTGTAAGAGACTGTTTTCACGACTCGAACCCGTGACCTCCAGGTCATATGTCGACAACTTTACTGTTGCGTCAAGACTCCCCTTCATATGAACTAAATTAAGATCTAAAAAAACTATGTCTAACCTGACTATTGACTTGACAAAGGCCCATGAACAAATGGATACTTCAAGGTGGCAGCTGCCACAAAGAGAATAACAATGTTCTTTTTATGTACAGTATGACTGTCCGAAACAAATGAAAGTATTCTCAAAAATTACCATTCAACCTTCAGCCCCTACTCAAAACAATTCTGTCCAACTAAAAGGTTAGTAAAAAAATAAAAATTGACGATAAGAATAAAAGTTAGTTTTAATGCATTTGACCACCAAAAGAGGCCAAACTAAATAAAAACCATAGAAAAAGATTGGGAGTCCTAGCATATCTTTAACATAAGCAAGCTTGATTGATACAAGGTTTCATGGTGTTCAATTGGTTAAGAAAGAAGTCATTTGAACTTCTGGGTTTGTTGCCATGAACTGCAGAAAGAGAACTGTGGAATGTTCTAAATTGCATGAAGATATATATATGAAATATGACTTCAACAACAAAACACATCAAAAAGCAACACATACAAAGACAAGAAAAGACTGATCAAACACAAAAAACCAAGGTAGTCAAATCGAGATTCGAATCGTGAATCGAATTCCCGAGTTTGCGAATCGAGAATCGTGAATCAAATCGAATCGTAAGATTCTGTTCAACAATTATATATATATATATATATATATATATATATATATATATATATATATATATATATATATAATTCTATCAAAAGAATTAAAAAAAAAATAATTCTAAGTCATGCATTAAACATAAAATTAAAGACAACCAAGTTAAGAAAACTCAACTACCAACCAACTTAAATTAACATTTAGAGTGCTTCTGCCTTTCACAGTCGTTAGCCTTGCCAATCCTAATTCCTTACATGCAATCTTAAGGTAAGCAAGTCAGTGAGAAAACAAGTTTGAAAGTTTGAAAGCTGATAGCTCATTTAAAATTTGTTTTCAAAAAGAAAAAAACAAATTTGTTATCCAAAAAAATTTAAAGATTAATTTAAATTTAAAAGATATTTCTTTCATTTAATTTGTTAATGAAATAAATATCTTTTAAATTTAAATTAATCTTTAAACTTTTTTGGATAACAAATTTGTTTTTTTGGATAACAAATTTTAATTAAATAATCACTCATTTTAATTATTTAATTTAAAGAATGTTTAAAATAATCAAAAAGTTCAACGAAAAAAGAAAGAGATAACAATAGGAGAACAAGAAAATCAAAACTCCTATTAATTAGGAAACAGGAATATGAATCGTTGATTTTCTCCGATTCTTATCGATTCACACGATTCGTCATCGATTCCCACGATTCGTAAACGATTCATAATCCTTCTCGATTCTCCTATAAGATTCGAATCGTTGGGTATGGAAAAAGATACGAATCGTGCTATTCGTATCGAGAATCGTACGATTCTAACTACAGTGCAAAAAACACATTCTGCAGATAATTGATCGAAAATAAAACTTTTAACAGTAACAGATTCTATTTATTGTATAGTCATATCTTTTTTTTCCTATTGTTTTACCTCAATAATGTTATGACTATTTAATATTTAATACATTTACAACAGCATTCAAAAGAGTTGGTCACACAACTTAAGTTGCAGTTTGATCTGTCAGTTGGCATAAGCTAGTGCATGCCTATATGACAGATCCTTGTGCATCAGCTTGCATCTTTTATTTACATCAAAGTCCGCATGATAGTATGGGCCATGCAAACCTAGTGGTATAACCTTCACTATATATAAGGTATTTAGTTGAAATTTAGTAGTGAAAATTATGAGTTAAGTACAATAGATGATAAACCAAAGACAAACACAATTCTCTTATGTATCACTGAAACTAACTCTGGCAGAAGTTTATTCCATTAGTGTTCTATTAGTAATTAGATTTACGATCTTCAAACTAAAACTATCAACCCAATTGCAACAGAATTAAAAGAGATTTAAACAAGAAAACCAATTTATGAATACCTATGCTTGATAAATCACAGGTGTACAGCACATATCACCTGCTGCTATTATGAACTTTTTAAGCGATTTGAACACATTTAAACAGAATTCACCATATTTCCCCCTAGATATGTGTATCAAATCATGTCAGAAAGACTTGAGCAGATGCAGCAGATGGAGAAGTAGGGCCTCCAAGATAAGTGTATTGGCTGATAATATGGTACACTGCTATTACAATATAGAAGCCCAGATGCTGAAATCAGCAGTCCTCAGTTTAAGGTAACTCAATCCTCAAATGAGAGACAAACTGGTCAAATATTAATATCTATCTGCAGAAAATCCGTATCAAACACAAGCTACATAAGGTATGACCCTAACACAGATGAATGTCAGATACAAAATTAAGAAATGAAATTCAGAGAGAACATATCAAGATGTTAGCAATATACATGAAATATCACCCTAACACAGATGAATGTCAGGTAAATAATTAAGAAATAAAATGCAGAGAGAACATCGATGTTAGCAATAAGTAGGTTTTATAGGAGCCATTTTACATCTTGGTATGTATGGGCTTCAGAAAATGCTTAGCAAGAGTTAACATATTGGCCTTTTACATCATAAGTATTTCATGTATCCTATAGAGATATTTTCCTTTATGATCAGGTGCATCTCAATCATATAATAGCAATAATTAGTCAAAAACAATTATTTAGTGGAAGATGGGCACAATCACTACTTTGTTTTCTTTATCTTATTTCTGCTACCAGCCTACCATAAATGAAATGTTACAGATGCCTTTGTGGCTAAGACATATGGGAGATGTGGGCCACAGGATAAGGAAGTCAGAACGTCAAAGATGGGAAGGAAGATTAAAAATAAATTTATTTTTAGCAATATTCCTAATTAGAAGAGACTATTTTAGCAAGTATTTCCATTGCAATTAAAAGTCCGTAATTTTAGTCCTTAACTTTAGTTTTCCTAGTTTTTACAAGAATAATTTCCTATGTAATCTCTATTTAAGAGAACAATTGGGGAAGAAGAGAAGCAAGTAAAATTTCATTCAATTTACAAAGGTTTAAGACTCTTTCTGCTTTACGAGTCTAAGGTTAGGAGCTCCTTCAATGAGTTCCATATATTATCAATCATAGGTTCTTCATGAGGCAGGAACCGCAACAAGGAAAAGACTTCATCCATCGAAGTGGATTTTCCTGTGCATCGCCCTGTGACACAATCCGTAACTCATGGACATAACATTAAATAAGGTGAAGAAATCTAAAACTTAATATTGTGGAAACATAACTTTAATCTTTATATTTCTCAAAACATTTTCGTGCATTTCACAGTCATTCTATTGTTCATGCAAGTGTAGATCTTCCAATTTATAATTCGCCCTTTATTTGAAACAAAACCTTTCAGCAATAATTGGTTATTATGTTCTTTGGCTCATCCTCCCTCTAGATTAATCATTAATGTATGCATTTTAAAGAAACCTAGAAGAGAAAGTAAAAATGGCACTCAACAGACCCTTATCAGGGTTTCATGAACCCTGGAACTCCAAAACTAAAGTAAAACCAACTAATTCAACACCTCAAACTTGCGTTGCACACCAACTAATGCAAGACCTCAAGCTTGCATTGCACCATCTCACATGAGGATGGCAATGTCACAGGTCCCCAAGAAAAACACAATTCTCAAACCTAAACCCGACAAATATACTAATATATGTATAATGTCAAGGTCTCATAAATTTTATATAGAGTACCTACAAGATATATATACAGGTTCAAGTTTCAGGTATTCAAGGGTCAAATCCCAAACCCATCATAAACCTTTTCGTATGTTAATTTTAAATTATCAACCCGTCACAAACTCTAATAGGATATCCAATTAGGATTTGGGTGAATAGGATACTCACTAAATCCGTGAAAATTGTCATCCCTAATTTTATCCCATTTTGCTCAAGAATTAATTCTAACCCCAAATAACATGAATGCATAAAATTAACATGGTTACTATTTGTTCACAACTTTTTGTTGTTCTTAGTCCTCTGCCTTTTACCAAATGTGCTCTCTTCATCCTACATTGATAGAAAAAACAAAGTTTGGTACTAGTTGAAACAAAAATTTTAGCAATCACTAAAATAAAGGCCAGATTAGGTTCATTCTTGAAATTGAAGCACAAGAACATCCTCCACCAACGCAAGCTATCGTCACCCTTCCTTTACTTTATCATTGTAGAATCAAAACTTGTACCACTATCACACATCAGTTCAAATTAATCCTTCCTGAAATAGCATAACCCATTTTTGAGCCACTTCATCAATCACTAGCCCGTTTCAAACTACTTCTTGAGTATCAAATCAGCATCCCAATAAAAAAAATCCCACGTCTTATGATCATCATATTATAAATGCCACCATTAAAGATTTGCAAAAAAAACAAAAAAACAAAAAAAAAACAAAACAAAAAAAACAAGTAGAGTATATATCTACCACTTATAAAAGAAATTTTTTTGTGATTATGTAAAGATCATCATATTTAGTTGTACTTATCTAAATGTCTTACTGGTAAAACCAAAGCATGAGACAATCAATCCCAAATGACGGAAACATTAATTCAAGATGACCATCGAAACAATATGAACATGTTTTGTTTGGCACTAATAATACAAATATCAAATTTTGATAAGGCCACAAGTCAATAATGACAAACTTAGACTGAAAACAGGATTGGAGCAAAAATTTTCCAATTTGCTTTCTTGTCTGCCCTATTCCATCTTTTATTATATATCTCATTCAACTTCTCTTGTATCACCTAACTTCTTAAACGAAAATCAGTTTCACTTACATCTCTTCCTGCTATCTAACAGTCGCATGCTTATCTCAACAATTAAAGGTCACACAAATCATAGATTGGATGTAGTATGTTTTTTGGCAGTACTTATGTCAACAATTTTGCTTTAGTCTACTGTCTATTCGAAGCTATTCGAAGCTGATATCAAATTTTTTTTCCATGTTAACTTTGTGTTTGGTCATCTGTTTCCATATTAAACAACCAGACCAACCACCCATAACTTTTCTTGCACAAGTAACTCTAGACAACAACAATTGTAAAGGAACACTGGTTTAACACAACTAAAAAGGCCACTGTTGCAAAAGAGCTCCCTCCTCATATTGATATAGGACTTAAATAATAAAACTAAGGACCCGTTTGGATTGCAATATTCATTCCCTTAAGGACCCGTTTGGATTGCAGTATTCATTCCCCCCCAGGAGGGGATGATAACTGACCCGGCTAGATACCCTTGTTTGGGTATCATTAGGGTGGTATTATTACCCCTAAGAGGGGAATTAGATTCCCCTTATCTATCTATCTATCTTAAGCTTGTTTAATTTTCTACTGTATCATAAACCACGAGGTTCTAGGAGCTAATGTGTGTAATTGTTATTTTAGATATAGACGCAATTAACAAACTCCGGCTGTATTTTGTAATGTATATGTCCTACTTTTACGTTCTAAACGTCATGATTGTTCCATGTGCAAAAAATCAACGCAATGACAGAAATAAAATGATTCAATGTGAGATTAAGTCAACGTCAACTAGGCGCCGCAAACAATATGAGTATGTGAACCGAGTGGTTTATGAAAGCGACGTTAAATGCTTTGATAAACTACGCATGGATCGTCGTTATTTTCACAATTTATGCCAATTACCAATCACCTCCGATGGGTTAAGAGGCATGAGAAATGTCATGGTTGAGGAGATGGTCGCAATGTTCTTGAACATTGTAGCACATCATGTAAAAAATAGGGAAATTAAATTTGACTTCGTGTGATTTGCCGAAACAGTTAGTCATCATTTCCATGTTGTCTTGAAGTCAATTAGTTTTTGTCACGGTGTTTAACTAAAAAAACTTGAATCTGTTCCAGAGAATTCATATGACCCAGGCGAAAATGGCTTAAGATAACATCTCAAGTCCATAGGTTTCCATTTGTTTTTTTCACCTAAGTGGACAAGTAAATATTTGTTTTTTTTTTTTCTATCAGAGAATTGCCTTGGGACATTAGATGAGACACATATTAGAGTAAATGTGCCTAAAACTGATCGACCAAGATATAGAACAAGAAAATCTGAAATCACTACTAATGTACTCGGCGTTCGTAGTTAAGACATGCAATTTATATTTGTCTTGTCAGGCTGGGAGGTTTCAGCACATGATGGCCGGGTTCTTAGGGACGCGGTTACAAAGTCTAATGGATTAAAGATTCCAAATGGTAAAAATAATATGCGAGGACTGCTTTTGAAATTATTTTTGACAATGAAATCGTACCTAACAATTAACAAATGTGTCTTTTAGATTTTGTATTATTTGGTCGATTCAGGATATATGAATTGTTTTGAATTTCTTACACCTTTTCGAGGCCAACGTTAACACTTGAATTCTTGGCCTGATGGACATCGACCAGTAACACCTGAAGAATTTTTTTACACCATGAAACATGCTAGCGCTAGAAACGTGATTGAGAGAACATTTGGTCTTCTAAAAATTTGTTAGAAAACCTTATCAAATCCAAGTTTCTACAACATAACCGCACAATGGCGTATTATTAATGCATGTTGCTTGCTACACAATTTCATTAGAAGGGAGATGGTAGAAGATCCAGCAGATGATGAGGTTGATATTTTGCCTTTGAAGAAAAACACACTAGATGAAACCGAGAACATCACAGCCGTTGAACCAACTGACGAGTGGACTCAATTTAGGCTTAACATGGCCCTGACATGTTTAACAGGTGGCAATCACATTGATTTTGTCATTAAATATCCATATACGAGATGTTTTTATGTATTATTTTTTTTTGTTGATTGTATTTTTGGTAATCATACATTTTAACACTGTTGTTAGAGATATGTATGTCAAACACATTTCAAGTATTTCACAATTATATCTTGTATGCCTATTGTTGTTTTTATTCATTAGGCTTTCTTTGTCGATTGTTGTTTTTGTAATCGTACATTTTAATATTGATGTTGGTCTTTTGTATGCTAAAATATTTTTTTCCTGTGTTTTATTTTTTGCTCCTTTTCTGCTACGATATGAGACTTCGACACATAGCAAAAGGGTAGGGGACAAAACAAACACTTTTGGATGACAAAAGAAAATAAAACCCTAATTGATTCCTTGGTTGAGCATTCCATAGACCATATGTAGCGGACTGAAAATGGGTTTCGAGGTGGATATCTTCTTCAGTTGGAACAAATGATAAAAGAAAAGATTCCACAAACTATGTTAAACACCACACTAAATATTAAGTCGCGCTTGAAGTTTTAAGGCAGAAAACTATTGTCATAACAAATATTCTGCGCATAAGTGGGTTTGATTGGAGCTATGATAACAGCAGTAGCACGTGCAAGAGAAGCAAATATGATGAGTATGTTAAGGTACATGTAATTTTATTTGGTAATTTTTTAATTAAGCAAATATGTTAATTTTATTATTTTTTTCTCGTGCAATGTAGCTTCCTTATGAGTCTACATTGCACAGGAAAAAATTAATAAAATTAACATGTTTGTTTAATTAAAAAATTATCAAATAAAATTACATGTACTTTGACATATTCATCGTACGCGCTTGTCTCACACATGATACTGTTGTTTTCATAATTCCAATTAAACCCACTCATGCGCAGAATATCTGTTATGGCATTGGTTATCTACCTCGAAAGCTTTAAGCGCGATTCGATATTTAGTGTAGTCTTTAGCATAGTTTGTGGAATATTTTCTTTTATCATTCATTCTAACTGAAGAAGATATCCACCGCGAAACCCATTTTCAACCCGCCACATGGGGTCCATAGAAAGCTTAGTCAAGGAATCAATTAGGGTTTTATGTTCTTCTGTCATCCAAAAGTGTTTGTTTTGTTCCCTACCCTTTTGCTATTTGTAGGAGTCCATACCGCTAGAGAAAAAAAAAAGAAAACGATAACACATATAGGAAAAAAATATTTTAGCATACAAAAGGCCAACAATATTAAAATGTATGGTTACAAAAACAACAATCGACAAAAAAAAACTAATGCATAAAAACAACAACAGGCATACAAGATATAATTGTGAAATACTTGAAATGTGTTTAGCATACATATCTTCAACAATATTATCAAAATGTAGGATTACCAAAAATACAATCGACAAAAAAAAGAGTAATACATAAAAACATCTCATACATGGATATTTAATAACAAAATCAACGTGACTACCACGTGTTAAACATGTCTACGGCCATATTAAGCCTAAATTGGGTCCACTTATCAGTTGGTTCAACGGTTGTGATGTTATCAGTTTCATCTAGTGAGTTTTCCTCCAAAGGCAACGTATCAACCTCATCCTCTGCAGGATCTTATACCATCTCCCTTCTAATGAAATTATATAGCAAGCAACATAAATTAATAATACCCCGTTGTGTAGTTATGTTGTAGAAACTTAGACTCGATAAGATTTTCCAATGAATTTTTACGACCAAATGTCCTCTCAATCACGTTTCTAGAGCTAACATGTTTCATGTTAAAAAACTCTTCATGTGTTACTGGTCGATGTCCATCAGGCCAAAAATTCAAGTGATAACGTTAACCTCAAAAAGGTGCAAGAAATCCGGAACAATTCGCATATCCTGAATCGACCAAATAATAGTAACATAAAAGACACACATTTGTTAATTGTTAGGTACATTTTCATTGTCAAAAATAATTACAAAAGCAGTACTAGCATATTATTTTTACCATTTGGAACCTTTAATCCATTAGGCTTCGTAACACCGTCCCTAAGAACCCGGCCATCATGTGTTGAAACCTCTCAGCTTGACAAGACAAATATAAATTGCATGTCTTAACTACAAACGCCGAGTACATTAGTAGTGATTTCAGATTTTCTTGTTCTATATTTTGGTCGATTAGCTTTAGGCACATTCACTCTATTATGTGTCTCATCTAATGTTCCTAGGCAATTCTATAATAGAAAAAAAAACAAATTATTACTTGTCCACTTAGGTGAAAAAAACAAATGGAAACCTATAGATTATCTTATCTTAAACCATTTCCACCTAGGGTCATATGAATTCTCTAGAACAGATTTAGGTTTTTTTAGAACACCGTAACAAAGACTAATTGACTTCAAGACAGCATGCAAATGACAACCAACTGTTTCGGCATATCACACGAAGTCAAATTTAATTACCCTATTTTTTACATGGTGTACTATAATGTTAAAGAACATTGCAACCATCTCCTCAACCATGACATTTCTCGTGCCTCTTAACCCACCATAGGTGATTCGCAATTGGCATAAATTGTGAAAATAACGATGATCCATGCGTAGTTCATCAATGCATTTAATGTCGCTTTCATAAACCACTCGGTTCACATACTCATATTGTTTGCAGAGCCTAGTTGACGTTGACTCAGTCTCACATTGAATCATTTTATTTCTGTATTACGTTGATTAACAATCATGACGTTTAGAATGCAAAAGTAGGATATATACATTACAAAATACAACCAGAGTTGGTCAATAGCGTCCATATCTAAAATAACAATTACACACATTAGCTCCTAGAACCTCGTGGTTTATGATACAGTAGAAAATTAAACAAGCTTAGTTTTCTCTCTCTCTCTTTCCATATATATATATATATATATATAGATCATGAGTGTTAAAAAATCATAAGTCTGTTAATATTCATATATATAGAAAGATGTTAATATTCATATAACACACATATATGTTCTTTCTATATCATAAGTCTGTATATATATTACCTAGTTATAATGTTAGATTTCTTCGCAACAACACTTCTAGTAGACATCTGTGAGAAGTTACTATGTATCAGTGATAGAGACAAGTTGATTTCCTCGCTACAATGTTGATTTCTATGGAAAGAATCATCAAAGATTCAAGATATCAACATTATAGCTAGGAACAAGTTGTGCAGATTTGTTGTTGCAAAGATTCAAATTGAATGTGCAAGCAAACAAGAGTTAAGGTCATGGAATGATAGTGTTAGACTATGGAACAAGTTGTGCAGATTTGTTGTTGCAAAGATTCAAATTGAATGTGCAAGCAAACAAGAGTTAAGGTCATGGAATGATAGTGTTAGACTATGGATAACCATTTCACTTGTCCAATCAACAAAAATAAAACAAGACTGGCAATCAACTATTGACTGCAGGTTCTAACTATTTTTAGTTATTCCAATTGAAGGTTCTCCATAGATCTTTCTAGATATGGATCTAGACATGGTCCATCACTAGAGATTACCATTGCAGCACACACACACACACACACAAAAAAAAAAAAACATAATGTTTCCATATATATTGTTAGATCTTTTGCTTAACAAATGAAAATATATATAGGTATTATCGGTAAAGCAAAATTCATGAATGAATAAGTATGCATTCTTGTTAAACAAATTAGTTTGACAATGCATTAGAAGTAAAACTGTCGAAATTGGATTGATTAATTAATTGATTTACCTTTTTAAACTTGACTTAGAATTATCATGCAGATATTCTTCTACTCTCCAAAACAAGAGACTCAAGATGTTAAAGGAAGAGACCTCTTGTTTTACATGTGAATCAAATAGAATAGTTTCAGAAGAAAACTAATTAAGATTAAAATGTTAGCCTGTACCACGGCTCACCAAAATGACAATGTTCTGTCTATGGAACATTATTCAAAATGGAGGGTTGGGTATGCCCTATTGATTGGATTATCAAACAGTTTTCATACTAACAAACAACCTTGACAGAAAGGAAATTATAAAAAAAAAACAATCAACAATTTATGAAGAAAAAGAGTTTTTAGTAAATATGATCGAAACAACAACAAATATTCCAAATTAAAATTTAGATAGTTTCTACACAACCAATCTGATTAGATCTTGAAATAGGAAAAGATCAGTGATTGGTTACTGTTCTTTAGCTAAAGAATTTCAGGTCTCAGAACGGGAAAGGATCAATTTGTGATGAGGGAATTAAGTTGATGATTGCTAACCGTGAATGAAAAGCAACATCAAGTATTTACGAATATAGGTTAATACATAGTAACTTCTCAATGTCTTCATCTTGAAATTAAGAAATCAACATTATAGCCAGGAACAAGTTGTTTGCAAAGATTTTCTCCAAAGAAATCAACATTATAGCCAGGAAACCAACATTAGATGTCCATCAGATTCAAGTTGTGTATGAAATCACATATGATTCATGGAGAGATGTGTTGTTGAACATCTATGAGAGACACCATCTATATACAGTGAGACAAGTGCCTCGTGAAGATGAAAAAAATGAAAGAGATGCAAAAAATGAAAGAATGAAGATTACTATGGATCTAACGAGGGAGTTGATCACGAGGAGGAACTGCGCCCTTTTGGGGACGGTCGGAATGAACGCCGGAAATGCGGAGAGGATGGTCCGAGAGAGACTTCGCTGAAGATGATCAGGCTAGGGCAGATCACACCGGAGAGCTTGAGGAGGAACTACGCCCTTTTGGGGATCGCCGCGTCGGAGATTCGGAGAGGATGGTCTGAGAGAGCTTCACTGAGAATAAGATCGGGTTGATTTGGGATGAAGTTGAGAGAGAGATGAAAATCTATACATATTGGGGGGTAAAATAATCATTTTATCAGGAGGGAATGGCCATTACCCCCAATATTAGAGGTAATGGCTATTATTTTGGTGATGGGAATCTAATTCCTATCTTGGGGGTAATAATACATTCCTAATGGATACCCAAACAAGGGTATCCATAAGGGTCCATAATCAGCCCTTGGGAATGATTACTGCAATCCAAACGGGTCCTAAGAGTATTACAAAATAAAAGTACATTCAAATATACCTGGTGCCAATTGGGAATCCTGCTTTTGAGAAAAGGTATGAAATTCTTTTTCTTCATCTCTGGTGTGCTTCCACGCCTTCTACCCTTCACAAAGCGCAGAGCCAATGATCAAAAGCTTGACATGCATGTGAATCCCATCCTTAGTGCAAGGGCCAACCAAATCAACTCTCAACACAACGGTGCTATTGAAGCCTCAAGGCTACATCTCTCCAAAGAACATCAATAAATAAGTTGTGACTCCACAGCACTTTCACCATTCAAATAACATTATGTTTCAGTTAATATCCTGTACCTCTCATCTCTGGAAGATTACTCAGAGCATTCATCATCATAATCAGAAACAACAGCAGCAGAAGAGCTTGCCTTGAGACCCCCAGTACCCAATTCCTTCCGGGGCTTTGGAGATAAGCCCTTGGCCAACATCTCCTCATCATACTTCCTAGCCATGTCCACCATCCCCTTCTGCAACAGTGCATCAATCAATGCATTATAAGCAAATGCATCCGGGCTACACCCATGCTCCTCCATTGCCTTCCAAACAATGAACACCGGTCTAAGAAACCCCCACCTCCCAAACTTTTTCATTAGCATGGTATATGTCTCCATCCTCGGCCGGCATCCAGTCTTGACCATCCTATCAAACAACCATAGGATCTCCTTAGGCCGATTAAGGTTCCGAAAGAAGCAATGGTATGTAATCACATTCGGCTCACATCCCTTCCTTCTCAGCTGCTCAAGAAACGCATATCCCTCATTGATCCTCCCATCCCCACACAAGAGTTTGATGATCGTATTGAAAGTCACAACATTTGGCTCACAACCCCTTTCAATCATCTCCTTGTACAGTGTGATGGATCGATCAACGCCCTCTGACATCCCAAGTGCCTGGATGACAATGTTGTAAGCAACCACATCGAGAACAATGTTCCTACTTCTCATTTCCTTGTAGAGCTTGATGGCCTTCCATGGCTTGCCGGACTTGGAGAGGATGTCCATGTAGATGGAATAGGAATGGAGGTCCTTGGCGACTCCCATGCGATCCATCTCCTCCCAGAACTCGCGGCAGCGGCTCCACCACCCCATCCGTAGCCAGCCACGGAGGAGCATGTTGTAGATCTTGGTATCCATCGGGAAAGGAGGGTTCTTGCATAGCTCAGCAGCCTCGATTACGTGCCGGTGGTCGCAGAGGGCGTCGATCAGTAGGCTGAAGGTGGTGGCATCGTGGAGGCCAAGGTCGGCGGAGCGCCAGAAGGCATCGAGCGCGTCCTCAACAAGGTGCGCGGCCGTGAGGCGGTTGAAGTGGGAGCGGAGGACGGAGCGATCCGGGGAGGGACGGATGGAGAGGATGTGAGACCATGCGAGGCTGAACTCGAAGTGCTTGCCGAGGATAGATACGAAGAGGGCATGGGTGGCCGGAGTGTGGAGGAAGCGGGAGGCAACCCACCGGAAGAATTCGACCGCGCGCTGCCAGTCATCGGAGTAGGAGGCGAGGGTCGCGAGAACGGTATCCTGGTCGAAGTCCGTAGCCGGCGCTTGATCTGGGGGACGGGGAGAGGAGGAGCCGCCATTGGAAAGGATGGGAAGAACCTTGGCGATCGATGTTGAAGGGCGGAAGCCCGCGATAGGGTTCATGGTTTTCATTTCGAGAGCTCTTCATTCCAGTACTAAGAAGAGCTTGGATTTTCTTCATATATATATATATATATATATATATATATATATATATAATCAATATTTAAAAAAATATATATATACAAATGAAATGACCCTTTTTAAGAATATTTTAGGGTTCATATTATAATATACAAATAATATAAAACTATAATATTTAACAATTAAACAATGGTAACATCAACAATCGAAAGAAAGAGCGTGAACAAGATGTGCCCACAGTACAATTAGAGCCATGGATTAAAAAAAGTACAAAGTATAACAGTTGGTATTTTTTTTATCAGATGAGTATATGATGCTTGAGAGCAGCATCAACACTTAGCCTTATTTACATTCACTTAAATCATATATATATCATCACCTTCACCAAATGATCGAGCCACTCATTTTGAACCAAATGAACTTCCGACTCCGACTGCTGCCGGTGATACAACATCTACGATACAATTAGAGCAACAAAGGAAAGAAATATACAGTTCAAAGAAGAAAAATTGAGGTCAGTCATAACAATGCAGTCCTTCCAAATGGAACCTGACATTTTGCAGGCCTTCTGCAGATATACTCCGCCGCACTTTGGATTTCTGAACATTTATGGGTGCCGGGGGATCGATGTGGAAGCAGATCATCACCGCAGTTAGATTGTCATCGGCACCTCTCCTTATTGCCTCCTCGACCAACTCTTTACAGCACCGCTTCACATCGTTATGCTCTTGTAGCTTCCTCCGAGTAAAGTCTACTGCATTTTGGTTGGAGAACACATCCCATATGCCATCACTGCCTACAATCAAGAACTCGTCATCTTTGGTTAATGTTATCAACTTGAGTTCAGGTTCAGCGCTCAAAGGTCCGCCAGGTTCGCCAATGGTCTTCATCCCCTCGAGATGCCAATCTCCTAGTGCTCGGGTCACACCGAGTTGCCCGTTTAAGTAACCATCATCGATGTAGCCTCCGAGAGATTCGACACGTTTCTTTTCCTTGAGACAACATGGCCTATGATCTTTGGACATCTCTATTGCCATTCCCAGTCGAGACAGCACCGCTCGGCAATCACCAGCATTAGCAACCAGCAGAGACCTGCGATAAGGGTAATCAAAATCAATACAAAATGATTGTTTAGATAAAATATAGAATAGTTATTTCCACCAGGGATAGTTTGAGTGCACAAAATGACTATTAACAAGCAGTTTATTTGTACTATGAAGAAGTCCGCAAATTGTGAATTCTGAAAAACAACAGCATAATCTTCATTGAAATTCTTGTGGAGCAGAAGTTGTTATTGCAACGAAAAGATAGGTACCTTCCAAATATCATTGCTGTGAGTGCAGTAGTCCCAGAAGACAGAGTGGACTGAAGAGAACATGTTCGAGTATCAGTGTCCATGAACGACCTTGTGACTACTTTTTCAAGCTCAAGAGGAAAATCTGCATCTTCCACAATGATCCTAGGAAGGTTATCACGGACAAATTGTGCAGCACCTTTTCCTCCATGTCCATCAAATACCTGGACAGATATTCGAATTAACAAACCATACCGGTTAATACAAACTAGACAAGAAGATCAAACATACTTGAAATGATAAGAAACAGCCACTGTTCCCAAAATGCCACAGTTTTAATGTGACATGATATTTGACTGTTAAGATTACTTCAAAATGGCTCCGTTTTTTTATAAATTCTTGTCAAATAATAAAATACATTTGCCAAGAACAGTTTGAATGAGCCAGTTTGGGTCTTGATTGTTAGATATTAATCAATTAATCAATGAAGTGCTAATCAACCATTCTAAGTGCCCACATAGTAGTAAGTACCAAAATCCAGCCTAGTTATCACAATCTAAGTAATCCAAATTAGTTTAGCTAAATCCAGATCAAACCCATTATATAAGACAAAACTTTCATTGTTAAAGAAACTAATCATGAACACTTTCATAGATGATAACTACTTTCGAGTTTTGAAGAAAATTCTATGTTTAATCAATACACAACCTCATTCAATGTTATTTAGAAATTCATAGACAATATTTTAATACTTGACTCTTAACTTTTCAGAATCATCACTGCCTAGATCACTAGGCGGTCCAACTAAGTACCTAGGCAGTGCCTTAATAAATTCAATTTCCACCACAAATTCGAGTTCAAATTCTTCACCAATAAAAAGCAATGGATGAAATACAAAGCTAAAATTGTGTGACATAAGTAACTAACAAATAGAAAACATGTTTCATGTAATTCGGTAATCTCTTCTTCAATGTTGATCCAAAAGCACACTTTTGAAGGCAAAAGAATAAAATTGCAGTTTTAAGGAGTAGAGAGAAGACAACATGTTCAAGCATGAAGAGATACGTGTCTGCTTATGTAAAGCCTGTAGGAACACATTGTAAGCATATACATTATGAGGAATCTTTTGGGAAAATATCATAGGCAGATATCACATAATCTACTGAACATGACAAAAAAAAACATATATTATGCAAAACCACAATCAAAAGACATGGCGAAATAGAAATTCTCCGAGAGACTTCAAGAGGCAGTTCAGTGGCATCTTTCCATATAAAAAGTTTATCAGGGATCACAACATCTAGACACTAGTTCAACTCAATTAATGTCATTGAACATACATCCTTCTGTCACATTTGTTCACACAAGCATTCATGACTCGTACACTTCAAGTTTCAAACTGCCACTTCAATTGAAGAACAATAACTCCTAATCTCAACCACAAATATATCAATGGTATAATACTAAAGGAAAATTATGCAAAATAAAAAGGGTCACTGCAATTAGCATATAGATAACAACCACTCACCCCGTAGAATGAAACAGCATCACCATCCAAATAGTGGGAGCCAAATTTCTTGGCAAGATCAGTAATGCATACATGAGTATCTTCCATATACTCACGGCTGCCGATATCAGACCACTCCCCTGATCGAATACTGGGTACAAAGTCCTTGGACAGGTCTTCATCAGTGTCTGTTGCCACTGTGTTCTCACAAATCCTTTCCATCTGCCATAGCCAGTGGAGTACAATTAGAATACGAAATTCAATTAAGTAATAGAAAGATAGCTTTACAATACTGAAACCATTTTGACACAAATAAAAAACGAAGTTCCTAATAATGTCAAAAATGCAATAGCACATCTAAGCCACAAGAAAGTTATAATTGGACTTGCCAACAGGCTGACAAAGTTCTACTCAGTATGCAACAAGTTCCTTTCCAAAATGTTCATTTTGAAGAAAATGTTTTCATTAGACCCACAAGACAGAACCAACATATGTTATTATTGTTCAAAATTGAGTCTCTTCACTGGAGATACACCTATTCACAAGAGACACCTTTCTCAAAAGTTGTCTTTTGATGTAGGTGTGTGTTTTCATTTGTAGGTTGTAATTGTAAAGTAGTGTCATTCAGAACATGTCTTTTGAAACATTATAGAAGACATGGTGGTGAATAAGAAGCGTAATTATGTGACTAAATTCTTCATATTCTTTTTTCTTCTGAAAGTTTTTGTCTATCTTGTGGGTTCCATCAATTATTATCATAGGAAAAATAATTAAATAGTTTTCTTGCATTTAATCACTCACTAAAAATACATCCAATGTAGCATGAATTACTTCATTCTTAATCACATTTCTTCTATTTGTACGAATCCATATAAGCATTATCATTTCTGCTATGCTTATTTTATGGAATTATTCACAACATTATACTATGAAAATGAGGCATGGCTAATAGCAATTCTATGAAATCCACCAATAAACTACAAAGGATCTTTCCAATCATATAAAACTCCAATAAACTTTTTATTTCATCCATTGAAACCAGCCACATCTTGCAATGTGTGACTATCCTTTTGACCTGTTCTGCCAAGGTCCCAAAGACAATCAATATTAGGAATTTCAAGGTATTTCAACTTTCACTAAACTTACATTTCATATATTGTAAATTTTACGGCTTCAAATTTGGTTCAGTTCATAAAGGGTTACCAACAACCTAAAACATAAAGATCCTAATGTCTATCTCCATAGATCTAATTAGGCATTCTCAATGCTCTAGCATCATCAATTAAAACAATCTCATCACCTACAATCATCTCTGTCACAGAAGCACTTACAAACATAGAAGTTTTAGTTTCAACCTTCACAGCATACATCAATTCTATAAGATATTCAACTCTTCTCTTACAAAGCAACCTTTTCCCATAAGAAGTTAAGTGCAAAGGGAAATCAAGATAAAGTATCCATTAGTAAATGCATATTTAAGAGAGTCAAGGAGTCATCCAACAAACTGAAGCCAAAATATGGAAAGAAACTGAATTACATATAATGAAAAAGTCAGCAGGTTGGGTTTTAAGTGTCACACACTCACTACTCCCCATATTTAATGAAGGTAAAGTTACTTATTGCTATGTGGGCCAAGTTTATCAATATACATGATGGACAAAATATTCAAACAACCAAATGAAGAAAAAAAATTGCAACTTCCTTTCCTAAAAACATCACTTCTAGTTATAGAGATCCTTGCAACTAATTAGAAGATGAAACAGAGCTAAGTGGAAACTCCTCCCAATCAAACACCATTTAATGCAATCCCATTTTCAGTAGTCAATTACAGGATGCTAGGATAGTCCACTTTGAACTAACAGCACTTTCATATTAGCATTTAGTAATTCAAAGCAAGCAACTTGAAATGCTCTGAATAGAAGAAGATAACTTGGAAAATAAATCAGGAAAAGAACCAAATGCCAAAAGTACAAGGAAAATAGCAACTTGAGAAAAAAATAATCTAGAACTGAAATAAATCTTCTGATTCCACCATTGATGATTAAAAGAAGGAACCTTTCAAGAAAGGAAGAAATAGTAGCAAGGGAGGCTTTACATTTATAGAGCCAGCCCTTGGAAACAATTGGATCTTTACATGCCACCAAAAGTTTGGAAACTGTCTATTCTTAAAGAAACTGCTTAGCTTGAATTTCACATGTCACCAAGGAAGAGGTTTACATGAAAATATCCAAAAATCCAATCACAATTGAAGAACCATTGAACCAACACTCACTTAGTTCTTCCACTCAAAAAAAAAAGGAAAAAGAAAAAAAAAACAAGGAAGATTAACAGAAACCAAAGACCAACCCATAAAGATGAAAAGTCTAAATCTTATCCATCAATCCAATGCTAAAAACAAGATAAGAACCCAAATCAAGCATAGGGACATCACACAAAAAAAACCCAAGCAAATTAAACAAAAACATACAAAGCAAACACCTTTCCATCTCACCTCACCATTTCACACCCAAACAACACTGAAATAACAAAAGAAACAGGAAGCAAGTTAACAATCAGAGAGAGAGAGAGAAAAAAGAGACGGAGGATTCACATGAGGATTGGAAAGGCTGGAGCTTTTCTCCACTTGGGGCTTACAAAAGTCCAGCTTTTCCATGTCTCCAGAGTTCTTCAACTTGTCCTTCACGCACATGACTGCTCCTTTCCCTAGAGAATCTCAGCAGTAGACAAGAACCAAAAGAGAGCAAGAGACCAAACAATCAATGAAAAAGGAGATCAGAAGGAAAACCACACAACAATGGGCAATGGACAGGAGAGAAGGTTCCAGGAATATCAATTGAGCGGTGCTTAGAGTGGGGGAAATGCAAGAAGAAAGGCCGAGTGGGACTCGTGGGAGAGTAAAAGATGTGATTTTTATGCGGAAATAAGAGAGGTGGTGTGAGAAAGTTGAGATTTTTTTTTTTTTTTTTCTTCTCAAGTGTTTGGTGGTGGTGCCAGAAAGATAGAGAGAGAAAGTTTTTAGAGAGAGAGTAAATTACAAGGCAGGGATATATTGGGAACACGCGTGCAAGGCACAGCCACTGCCCACTGGGAACTGGAAAGATCGACACCTGTTCGTTGAGATTTTTTTTATCAATAAAATCTTTGATTGTCCTCACCGACAGTGTGTTTAGGAGAACTCTCACCTATTTACCGGATTGATACACAAGGGTTTTCATAAATTAATAAATCATAATTACAAAAGTTTGGATTTTTCTTTTTTTAAAAAAGGAAATTGTGGAAATTAAGATGCATGAATAAGGTTTCTTAATATATATTTATATGAAGGAATCTAATTTTGTATATTTATATTTTTAAAAGTTTTAATTAGTAAATGGCCTATTTACTCAAGATTTAAAAATAAAAAATAAATCTTAAATAATATATATAAAAAAATCATAGGTTTCTCACCCGTTTTTTTTAGTAATGTGACAAAAAGATTTTATATTTTTTTTGTTTGTTTTTGTCCGATCATAAACCTATCATATCTTATTAGGATCGGGCCTAATATCTGCTTTTGTAAGTTGTAACATATGCTCTACTAATCGACTTCTCTCCAAAGATATGGGCACTGTTATCACAGAAAAATTCACCATCATGAAGTCCTTTTGGCGGGACATCACATTCATCGACTCCCATGACAATACTCCAAATCTTTTGTTATACGCTTGTCACGTCTCTTGCATGATATTGCATGATCACTCTCCATGAATAGTCAATTAGATTACATAAAAAAAAACTAATTGATTTTCATGTTTTTAAGAAAATTTTAAAATGTCAATCTAATTTTTTCATATTTTAAAATTTTGAGATTAAATTATTTACAAATATCTTATTCTCATATATATATGTATATATGCCAATTAAATAATTTTTTTTAAGTATGTTTGAGATTAGATTACAACTTGAATATAGAGAAACTTGCAAATCTTTTATAAATTATTTTCAAGGTTCTGTGGGTCATATGAATAAAGATTGACTGTTTATTTTTAATGATATTTATTTTTTAGGATATATTTAAATCTTTTGGGATTTTTACAAGCATTAGAGTATATATAAAAATAAAGTCAGAATACCTTGTCACCAAGGCATTAATTCTAATTTGTACCTTCACTTCACAATAATCTCATGGATAATAATATATCATAGGACTAAATGATATATAAATCCAAACTAACCTTCAAGGTGTGAAACTTGGACATATATAAGGCCCATGTGTGTGTCTATATATATATATATATATATATATATATATATACAATTTTAAAAACATATTTTAATAAATAACTTGATGACATAGGTATACATAAGAAGTTTGTTTTCTATTATGATAAGGAATTTCACTTGGTATTTTACCCTTTTGGTTAGCAAGACCCAAAGACTTCCTCAACTTGCAACAATAATCATTAGTTTGTGAATAAGGGAAACTTCAAAAGAGTTCTCTCAATTAGTCAATTGTCATTTTCTATTTTAAAACATGGCTTAATTGTGAAAGAAAGTTTAATTATATAAAATATTTAAAATATTTAAAATTAATTGGTATTGATACATTATCTTACTCATTGGGTTGTTATATGTATATTGCCCCTAAAGTGTTTTTTTTTTGTCACTATATGAGAATTTCTAAAAATATAGAGGATTTTAAAATAATAATGGCATTATTTTAAATAACATTTTAAAACTTATTAAATGCAAAGGAGTTTCCTCGGGTAACACCACCCTAATTTAATAAGAAGAAAGAGACCGAAGGCCACTTGGTCTAGAGGTAACGGTTTCCAACGCCTCGCGGCCCACCCGGGTTCGAGGCTGTCTGGGGGCATTTTCTGAGGCGTTTCCTACGCGCCGCGTCTTTGAGATTCTCGCTACCGTTCTTGCTGGATTGAACCTGCACTGCCCATCCCTTTGGTTCTTAACTAGCGCTGGCCTAGCCAGTCGCTCCTTACGTCCAAAAAAAAAATAAGAAGAAAGAGAAAATAAAAAATAAAAAGTTATAATTCTCCAACAAAGATCAAAATGACCTTACAAGAGATTATGCACCCGACAAAACAAAATATCAAATAGAACAAAACCATTTTATTGTTATCGTATGTGTTTAATGAAGTGTGCGGTAAAACACAAAAACACTCCATATCGATAATACTCTTGACATATAATAAAATTTGAAAATTCCTTTTTGATTAAATATAAATTCAAATTATTTAATTTTAAATCATAAATGTTTCTTATAGATATACAATTATCTAATAAATTAAATTATTTTTATTAAATATTTTATTAATTTAAAAATTAGGCACCTACAAGGGTTTTAGAGGGTTATTCATGAAATTAAGAATTTAATAAAGGTATATATATCTATATATATATATTATAAAGAAAATTATTTTACTTGGATTTTATAATTAAAATTAAAGATGCTAGTGTGCATTTTCCAAATAAAACCAGAGCAATGACTCAGAGCTTTAAAAGGGAGGTGGTAGGGCATCCAAGAGAATAGTACTTCCACACCAATCAAACTTGTACTCTTCCCTTTCAATGAGATTGAGAAAACGACTTCCTCAAAAAGCTTTTCAAAGTTATTGTGTTGTTATAGCAATGTGGGGGAGAATTGTGAGGTGAAATGGATGGATGTACAAAGAAAATGTTTTATATATATATATATATATAATGGATGTACAAAGAAAATGTTTTATATATATATATATATATATATATATATATATATATATATATATATATATATGCGCGCGCATTAGTTTCAATTTATTATTATTATTATTTTTTTTAACAAAGGCACAAGACAGCTCGATCATGTGTTAGTCTATAGGAGAACATCGAGGGCGGCTCAAGAGTAAAGTGAGTGAAGGGACCGCTTTAGGCCGCCAAATTTTATCATCCAAGAATTTTTTTTTTTTTAATTTTATTATCATAACTAAAATAATAGATTATTATAATAAATTGGTATTTGAAAATTTTAATTTAAATGTTAATATCTATTGGAGGCCTCATGCAAAGTAATTATTTGTATGATAAATTAATATTTAAAATTATAAGTTAATATCTATTGGAGGCCTCCTACTACATTTGAACCCGAAATTTTTAAAAATTTCATCATGCTAATAATAATAATTTATTGTTATAATATACGGATATTTAAAAAATTTTATTTAATATCTAATCAATTATATATCTTTTATCAACTTACTTTTTAAAATAAAACATAATAAACTAAAGTTTCCCTTGTTTGGTTCAAAGGGGGAGTTTGGAAGGGAGGGGTGAGGGGGAGTTTGGAGGGGAGGGATTTGGAGGGTTTTGAAAAATTTTATGTTTGGTTCAATGGGGGAGTGAGAAGGAGGAATCTTTTTTTTTTTATTTGAATGTGAGTAAGTGTGAGAAAGACTGTAATGTGCATTTGACCAATTTACCCTTTAGTATAAAATAAATAATGATAATGTTTGGTTGGAGGAAAGAGTGAGGAAAAGTGTACTCTTAATTTAATACTAATTAATATTAATTATATTAAAGCTAAAAATTATATGAATTTCAGTATAATTAATACTAATTATTAAACCAATACAAATTTTATTACTATTAATTATATTAGTATAAAATTTAGTATTAAACTAATTAATATTAATTATATTAATTTAAGTATAATTAATATTAATTATTAAAAACAATACAAATTTTATTATTAATAATTATATTAGTATAAAAGTTAAAATTAAACTAATTAATATCAATTACATTAAAACTAGTATTAAAGCTACAAATTAGATGGAATTTTGAAAATAAGTGGAGGGTAAGATGGTATTTTGAAGTGATTTTTTGAGTTTAAAAAATAAAAACTTTTCCACCCCTCCAAAAAACTCCGATTTGGGGGAGTGGAAAATGAGGAGTTTGGAGGGATTTGTCACCCCTCCTCACCCCCTCTTACACCCCCAACCAAACACAAAAAAAACCCCAAACTCTTCCTCACCCCTCCAAAAACCTCCAACCAAACAAGGGAATGTTTTTAGTTTAATACATAATTAAATATATATCTTCTCCCAACTACATTATTTTTGTTTGTTTGTTTAGATTTTTTTTAGTGGTTATAGAGTTACTTTCTCGTCAAAACCCATAAACGTTAGTCTATAAAATTGTTAAAAAAATATCATTAAAAAATTTAATAAAATTTAATTTATATTAATAATTAAAAACCTCATTTTAAAATTTCGCTTTAGCCCCCAACTCTTTTGAGCCGCCCCTGACATCACCAGCCCTAACCCTTATATTCTAAGAGTGGGGATTCGATCTCGAATTTTTCTATAGGAGAACCCCACTCTTTAATAAGGGACTCAAATACCAATAGGCTTGGATGCCATTGGTGTGCATTAGTTTCATTTCAAAATCATTAAAAAAAATAGGATTTTGTTTTTTCAAGCCAAAAATTAGAATTAATTGAGAAAAACATGTGATCATATTATTTTAAAAGTTTGAATAATAAAAAGGTTTTTTTTTTCTTTTAGGCAAGATCCTTGGCCAGCCAGCATTGCCCACAAAGAGTCCTACTCATTGGGGCTTTGATGTCGGCAAGGAGTTGACTAGGTCTTTTACAAAGTCAACTCTAAAGTTTAATGATTAAATTAAGCTACCAAGTGTCAAAATGCCATTATTAGCCATTGAGTTAGGTATGGAGATGACGAGTATAAGAGAAAAGATGGGACTTTTTAAGGGCAAAAGATCATTAACACTAATAAATTAATTAGGCTTTGCTTTTAACTTTATAAGCATGAAGCATGTTTAACACCACCACCCTTTTTTTTATTATGTTTTTTTAATAGACGGTTGATGTTGATTTGAAGAGTGTGGTTGAGATGTCTTTGTATGAAGAACGTGTTGGAATGAAGACTTGATTGCTTGGTTGAAGTTTCAATTTTCAAATATATTTTGGTTGTATGTTTTCCATTTTTCATTCTGTTGTGTCGTCTTGTTAAATTGATGCAGAAGCGTAGGATATATTTATTGACATTTTTTTTAACAAAATATTAATCGTTGAAGCATCTCCAATTTTTTTCCAACCACACGCTTCAGGTTATAGTCAATGCCAACAGGTTCCGCCCCATCCTACTTTCTTTATCCACTACTTGGAGAAGAGTGCCATGCCCCAAATATCTTCCGTGTTCTCCGATTTGCCCCTCAGACCATATATGCCACAAAAATATTCTTAGATGTTGATCGCGCATTGGAACAGTAGGTGGTTTGTCGTTTTTGTCTTAGTTCCACACATGTTTTGTCCCCCCTCCATTTTTTTGGCCAGGTTTTGGAGGATTAGAATCCTGTTATCCCAGGCCAACCATGTAAAATATTTCACCTTTGGGGGACATGGTGTCTTCCCTAATTTGTTACCTAACGGGCACCTTTGTCCCCCATCCACTTTAACGTTGTGTAGAGATTTGACCGTAAATGCAACATTTGCCATGCGTTTCCAACATCTCACCTCTTGGTTGTCCTCCCTCTCCATGATGTGTTGCCTAAGGGTAGTCAGTTGTTGAGTTCCAGCCGATGTGAGGGGTCTCGATTTTAGGATCGGTGTGTTATTGAGGGTTTGTTGGTGTGCCACTTCTATGATTAGATATTCATCCTGGATCATATGTTGTAACTCCGGGAAGATGTAGCATGGCGTCTGGCCATCAATCAAGTTTTCTTTCCAACAATTGATATGTGTACCCCTTCCTACTTTCACTTTCATGCTTGCTAGTATGATATCCCTTTGTTCGGATATATCTCGTCAAAAGATGGAGGCTCTCCTTGGTGGTGCTTTGTAGGGGTTTATGTCGGTTCCCCTAAAGTATGTATCAGTTAGAATCCGCCTACAAAGGCCCGATTCACCTGTGAGGATTCACCACCACCATTTGCCTAAAAAGGATTCATTAAAAGTCTTAAGGTTAATAATACCCCAACCTCCTTGTTCTTTGGGTCTGCATAAGCATCCCCATTTGACTAGGCGGTACCCCTTAGGGTTCTGCTCGACCCCTCTCCATATGAAATCACGTCGGATACCCTCAATGCTCCTTGAGACTCATCCCGGAGTTTGTATCTCATCAGCAAGTAGATTGGGATGGTGTTGATCACTAAGTTGAGTAGGGTCACCTTCCTTCCCGGTGAGGGTAACCTACCTTGCCATCCCACGATTCTCTCTCGAATCATGTTGATGAGGTTCCTCAAATCCTCTTTCCTCGGTTTAGCCCCATAAATTGTTATTCCCAAGTAGGGCACCGATAAGGTCCCTACTTTACAGTTCATTACTTGCCCTAGCGTTTCTGGCGTGTGCCGATAAGTGTGGATAGGTATGATGACACTCTTGTTGTAGTTGACTTTGAGCCCTGAGAGGCCTTCAAATAAGTAGAAGATGAGTTTTAGTGTTCGGAAATGTGAGGCGTCCCTACAACAAAGAACCAGGAGATCATCAGCATAGAGTAGTGAGGTGATTTCCTTGCTGCTTGCATCGCCTCCTTTTACCCCTATGAACATATTAGCTACCACTGCTTTGGCTAGCATTGCGGTAAATACATCCACAACTAGTACAAACAGGAGTGGAGAAAGAGGGTCTCCCTGTTTGAACCCTTGTTTATGTCTCACATAGCCAATGGGGGATCCATTGAGAAGGAAATTGGCCTTCGAGGAGTGTAGTATTGTACTAATCCATCTGATCCATCTGTCCCCGAACCCTCTTGCTCTCAAATTGTCTAGTAGAAAACTCCAATTTACCATATCAAAAGCCTTTTCAAAATTTACTTTTATGAGTGCTCCATTCGTCTTGCTCCTTTTTCATACGGTAGATAAGTTCATCGGCCACCACAATATTATCTTGGATGCATCTTCCTCTAATGAAAGTCGTTTGATTTTCATCCACCAAGTCTGCGATGACCTCTTGTAAGCGATTGGCAAGAACTAGAGGGGGGCACGGGTCTGTTTGAGCCCGGAACCGGCTCGGCAAAACCCGCCGGGTAATGTGACCCGGCGGACCTGGCCGGAACGGGCCGGTTACGGGTTGGGATTTTCCCAACCCGTGACCCGCCGGTTCAACCCGCCGGGTCAGCCGGGTTAAACCGGCGGGTTGAGCCCAATTTGGGCCCTCTCTCTCTCTCTCTCTCTCTCTCTCTCTCTCTATATATATATATATATATATATATATATTAAATTAAATTTGGAGAAATTTATTGATTTTAATGACAAAATAAAAATTTGAGTTGATTTCGGCCCATTGTTTATAGTAGTAATTTAATATTATAAAAAGTTGGATTCTAGTTCACCTAAACTTTTTAAAAATTTATTTATTTTATTAATTTATTATTTAATATTCTTGGAAACTTATAAAATTGGAAATTATGATTTTTGTTTTTCTTTTCAATCAAACCGATGCTTTAATTAAGGTTGCAATAATTAAAATTTTTTTTTAAATAAACTTAATTATCTCATTCCTCCATAAATTCACTCAAATTTTTTCTCTCATTCTATTTCTACACCCCCTCCCCCCCTCTCTCTCTCTCTCTCTCTCTCTCTCTATTTAATTTGGAAAAATTTGGGAGTTTTATGATAAAAAAAATAGAATTTTGAGTTGATTTCGGCACGTTGTTTATAGTATTAACTTAATAATTAATATATGAGTGAATTTTATAGATTGAATTTTATAGGTGATTTTATAATTTTTTTTGGTTTTTTTAATGTTTAAATAATTAAATATGAGTGAATTTTATAGATTGATTTTTTTTTTTCATTCATGAGAGATTTTTGCCTTCTTTGATTGTCAATAATGAAGGTTTTTTATGGTTAATTCCTTAATTTTAAATAGTTTGCCATTTATATGCTCTTTTGTGATTTTATATTTTTTTTAATTTTCTTAATTTTTGAATAATTAGTGTAGGATAATGAATTTTATAGATTGATTTTTTCCCTTCAAGAGAGATTTTTGCCTTCTCTAGTTGTCAATAATGAAGGTTTTTTTATGGTTATTTGACTATTTCCTTATTTTTTAAGTAGCTTGTCATTTATATGTTTTTTTTTTAATTTTATAATTTTGTTTGGTTTTCTTAATATTTGAATAATGCGTGTAGGATAATGAATTTTAGACTTTTCAATTTTTTAAATTTTTTTTCTCATTCTATTTTTATATCAAAATATCATAGTTTTTAAAAAAAAAATTAACATTTTTTGCTATTTTTTACTATTTTTTAATGTACATTTACATATTTTAAAAATTAAAATTGAAAACCGGTAGGCCGTTAACCGGCTGGTTGGGCCCCTCGCCCGGTTCTACCATACAGCCGGGCGGTTACATGTGTCACCCGAAGGTGACCCGTGACCCGCCGGGTCCGTCGGGTTGGCATCAGACTTGTACCTGCCGGTTCAGTCCAGATTTTGCCCTTAGGCGGGAACCGTGGTCGGGCCCGCCGGGCCCGGTTAACCGGCCCGTGCCCATCTCTGGCAAGAACCTTAGTGATGATTTTCATCGAGCAATTAAGGAGGCTAATCGGCATATAGTCCTTGATCTCTCCTGGGGCTTCCATTTTAGGGATAAGGATGATGTGTGCTCAGTTGAGTCTTTCTAGGTTTGTCCTCCCTTGATGGAGTTCCCAAAATAGTTGCCATAGATCATCCTTGATAAAGTGCAAGCCGTGCTAGTATAGGCTTATGGGGAAACCGTCTGGCCTTAGGGTCTTCACCACATTCAGCTCCTGTATTGCCTTATAGATTTCCTCCTCGGTAAAGGGGTTTTCCAAGTATGATAGGTCCCTCTATGTTCGTTGCCCCAATAGTGAATCCCAATTCGCCTAGAAGTTGGGCTTTGTTGTTGTTCCAAATAAGGCGCGAAAGTGGCTAGAGATTTCCTTGGAGATCTCCTTTTGCTTTATTAAAAGGCTTCCTTGCACCTGGAGTTGGCCTATCCAGTTTTGATTTCTCCTTTGGTTTGTAACAGCGTGGAAGAATTTAGTGTTTTTGTCCCCTTCTCTCAGCCAATAAATCTTGGAGCATTGTCTCCATAGCGACTCCTCACTCCGAATTAGATTTTCATATTCTCATTGCAGGGTAACTAGAGTTTCCTCTTCTTCTCGGGTCAGTGGTCGCGACTCTATTGTAGTGTCAGCCTCGTGGACGAGGGCAAGGAGTTCCTGTTTTCTCATTGATTGACTTGTTGTCCTGGACTTGTTCTAGTTCTTAAGATTGCCTCTGACTAAGGTGAGTTTCTTCACCAGCTTGTAGGCCCCCTCTCCCTGTATATCTGTTTCACCCCACCATGCCTTCAACATATCCTAGAAGCCTTCCTCTTTGGCCCAGTCTCTGTTAAACTTAAAGGGATATTCTTTGCACTCCTGCCCCTCCTTCCTCCAGTATTAGCGGCTGTAATCAGATCTAATGCGTGGAATGGTTGTTTGGTTGATCCTTGGGAATTTGTTTGCCATTCTGTAGATATGAAGAAGTGATCAAGCCGCGCTAGAGTTGGTCTTGTTCACCCATTTGTCCAAGTGAATCTTCTTCCAGTGAGCGGAGGGTCAAACAACTATAACATGTGAATAAAATTGTTAACCTGTTCATGTTCTCCTTGGTTGTTTGTGTCAGTACTCCGTTCTCCTTTCTCACGGGTGGTATTAACATCACCCGCAACCACCCAAGGCCCTTTCCATATGCTTGGGTTGCTTTCCACCTCTTGCCAAAAAGAGCTTTTTTTGGCTCTTTCGTAAGGCCCGTATACAGTAGTGATCATCTGCTTCGCTTGTTGAGATTTCTTCCAACACCGATGTAATGGAGTAGATACCAATGAAGCAATGAATGAGGAGAAATTCCGAGTTATTCCATCCTATGCAGTATCCTCCTCTAGTGTTATTGGATGGGAACACCAACCTGACATCATATTTTTTCCCCCATTGGATCGCTAGGTGATCTTATTTATGGATGCCAACTTAGTCTCTTGAAGACATAATATCTGGGCGTTTTATTTTTGGAGGGTATCCCGGACTAGGAATCTTTCCTCCACTTCCCTAGTCCTCTTACATTCCATATGAAGATCTTCATAAATTCACTTATACTAAGCCCTTTGAGTATGGCGGATGTTTTCGGGTGCTTAGTTGCCTACCCTGCTACCCTGGTTGTGATCCCATTCTCTATGCCTTCGTTGCTTAAGGAGAGGTTGGGATGCATCATTTCCCTAATTGACCTGGATCCCTACTTGAATTGTCTTTGATAAAATGCCCCTGTACGACAGATCAAATAAAGTTAGTGGTACCGTAGGTTGGTGTTGGGAGGTGCATTCACGTTTGCTTGGCTTTGTTGATATATTTGGTGTCGGTTCCAAGGGGAAGTCTGGGCCTTCCCTGGGTTTTGGCGGTGCCTTTGTAGTTGATTGTTCTTTCCCTTGCTTTTTCTTTGTTTGTTGCATCTCCGTTGCATTGTTATCAGGTTGTGAATCTTGGCTCTGTATTTCTTTATCTGGCTTGTGGCCAACTATAAGGGTCCGTGCATCGTCAGAGACTAAGGTACAGGTTCCATTGACGAATCGAATTACCACTTTGGATAGGTCTAACCTGAGTCCTGAACCAGTTTGGATGAGGTTCAAAATATTTTGTTCTTGAGTAGGAGTATTTGTAATGTAGGGTTGAATGGATTTTTTATTAGATAAAACATTTTCAAAAGGGTTTACAATTGCAGGTGGGCCTCCAGAATTCTGATTTAACCTCAGCCCATTAGCCTTAGTCTTCACTGATAGTTCTGAGGTGGGCCGCATGTGTAAGAGTCCGTCTAGGACTGAGCGAGCTTGGTACCTAGCCCGGGTGTTCAGCCTGCTGCTCAACACCCCTTCTCCCAACCTTCCCTGAGCCAGATGTCAGTTGGTAGTTGGTTGCATATGTGTGGGTCCCTTCCAACTCAACAACCCATGGGTCTTCCATATCTCCACCAAACCATCCCCACGCGTCCTCATCCCATACGTCCACGTCGACGTCCTCAGCCAGATGGGGTAGTTCCAGCCTAACTGAATCCTCCCGCATTTCGTCGCTTAGCTAACTAAGGGACAAAATGTGTCCCTGCTATGGTCTTTGTACGGGTCTACGCCAAAAATATCAGTCAACGCAGTGGTCGTACATTGCGCCAACTATGTGTGCCGGCCCTGCACCACCCTCGATGCCCTGGTACGAGGGTCCGAGGATGGAGGTGACATGGAGAACCTATGTTCCAGACCCGTAATTATCACTCCTTGCCCAATTTCCTCTTTGTCAGTCGGATGGATTCCGGTCAGCCTTATCCCGGTCATCCTTACCGGCAGCTTCTCCAGTGAAATCATCAGTGCCTTACCTTTCCTTGCCTATCGAAGCTCGTTCTGTCATGCGCCATCCTCTACTTGCCATTGGAGCTCCTCCATTTCACGGCATTCCCTGCAAGAGTCCTGCTTACGCTTCCTCTTCCTGGCTTTCCCATGGCAAGGGGCTTGGCCTTCCTCCATCACCACTTAATATGAGTGTTAATGGGTTGCTATGCTGCACTTGATCGAACATAGAAGAGTGCGCCCGTAACGAACCCTGAGTAAGGCCTGGGCGTTATCAATGAACCTCCTTTCCCGATGGTCCACGTGAATTAGTTCGCCGACCAGCTTGAGTAGCCGTGACATAGCCTCTCTTCTCCAGCCGAAGCGGGGAAGCTTAGGAATTTCAACCCATCTGATTTCAATGTCGGCGCGGCCCAGATTCCAGAAGTTTGATATTATTGGGTGGTATCGGATTGAGAACTCCGGCCAAATGATAAGGCCATGGGCTTCAAGCTGCCGTGCCAGTTCCGGTAAAGGGCAAGCCACGAGGAATCTCCCATCTCGGAAGCTTTTAGCGTCCCAATTCTAAACTTTGTCGCAGAGCTCTATTAGCGCCACTGTGAGTCGGTAACCTATGACCATGTCTTCTCGGACCTTCTCCACGGTGACAACTATGTAGAACTCCATCTCCTCCTTCCCACGAAGCATGTCGCGATCCAAGGAGAGGAGAGATAGTACTTCTCTTCGTCATCCTGTTTCGTCTATTGCGTCTCCAGTGACTGGGTTGTAGAGCACTGATGCTGTGGCAGCACGGTGGGAATTGTGATGCTTTCCGTTCGCCCTTCTCTTGCATAGGTAGCAGGACTATTTCCGAGACCTCTTGTGCCTCCTGTCTCCGAATTGGGGTTTGCCGACAAGCGGTAACCCGATGGCTGAATTCTTCGCATCCCCTGCAAGTGATGTCCCTGCGACACTCCGCAGCGCGGTATCCACTACGCAAGCACTGACCGCACACCTCAGCTGGTCCCGACGGTGTATGATTGGTAGTGATTGTCATCCAAGTGTAGCTATCCACCTATGCATCACCGGACTCCGTCATCTTCTAGGTAACATTCTGGTTGTTCGCTGACAATGTCGACGTAAGAGACCTCGGTCCTCCTCAGCGGACTTTGGCGAGGGGGTTCGACGGTGTCCTTTTCCCTGGCCGTGTTGCTACTGCAAGACTACGCGTGGCAATCATTCCAGGGTGTTGTCTTCCTTCTCCACACTTTGGCAATATTTTCCTGGTCACCGCTTGTCTACGATGATTGTCGTCGTAAGGACTGCCGCTAACTCCGCCACCGAGGAACTCTTATCAAGTTGAATTTTTATCAAACAACCTGTCAAACAAATTTGGAATAATTCCCTTTTTAGTCCCTCTACTTTTTAGAAAGTACCATTTTAGTCCCTTATCTTTTTTTTACGACTTTTTGGTCCATTTACTTTATCAAGTTGGACTAGTTAGTCCGGAAGCAGACGACGTTCACTTACACCGTTTCAGATGACTGACGTGTCTGCCACATGGCATTATGTTGATGTCCACGAGGCCATCAGAACGCCACATGGAGAGGATGAAGGGGACAAAGGGGCTCAAATTCGGATCATAATCGAGGGTTTGTTTAATATTTTCTTTTTATTTATTTTTTAACCTTTTCTAATAGTTTAATGTTTTAAAAGGCCATGTGGTGTTCTAATGGTCATGTGGACATCAACATAACACCATGTGACAAACACGTTAGTCATCTGAAATGACGTAAATGAACTCTGTTTATTTTTGGACTAATAAATCTCACTTTATAAAGTAGAGGGACCAAAAAATTGTAAAAAAAATGAGGGACTAAAAGGATACTTTTCAAAAAATAGAGGGACTAAAAAGAAAATTATTCCAACAAATTTTAATTCCTTTGGCTTTTTATTGTCAAAATTATAGATACAAAATATTTCCATATTTGCTAATGCTATTAAAATTTGATAGGAGATTAAGTATATAGTTAGTGCCTTTACTATATCAACCATTAAAATATAGGTCTTAAAAATAAACAAATAAATAATCCCAAGAGTAATAAGCCCCCTTCCAAACCCATGCTTTTAATAAATACACTTCATCTTGAATAAAAACAAAGAATTATATATATATATATATATATATAGTTAACTGTGAAACTGGTTAGGTTTTGGAGTAGCTCACAGTTCCAAACTGCATTTGATGGCTCCTTCGAAAGAAGACGTTGATGAAGATGTCCACATTGGAAGTTCACCTGAGAAGGGGACCAGAGCAAACAACAGTAAGAAAGGGGGAAGGGCACTTGAGTCCCAGCCCGCTCCGATGGTTAAGTTAGTGAAGTGATTTGCCGAGAAGAAGCAAGAGTTAGAGGAGTTGGTTATGTTTTTTACTCACCTTCGTTCCCATAAAGTCTCCTTGTCTTATACTCTTTGAGTTTCACGGGGAATAAGCTTTGTCACATCAGCTTTTCTAGCTATGACAAAGGATAGTTTGGAAGCCCCCTCTTGTCGTAGGGGATGGTCGCCTTGTCTTGTCATGGGGGTATGACGGCTCTTTTGGGGATCCGTGCTACCCTCGCAGACTATACCCAAGTCCAAATAGGTAGGTGCCGGGATTTGGGGTAACACACACACACACACACACACACATATAAAAATATAGTCATGTTAGAGTGAGGCCGACTGTATTCGCAAATACGGCCGGCCCACTCTAACACCCAAAACCCAACTAAAACTATATAAAAAAAAAGCTCAAACCCAAAACCCATCACCGGTTGAGTGATAAAGTGGGCCGGCCGCAAATGCGGCCGACCTCACTCTATTATATATATATATATATATATATATATCTTTCATGTCAAAATGTCACATATTGGTGGAACCACGACAAAGATGAAACAAAATACATGAAAAAGATTCCTATAAAAAAACATTCTAAAACAATCTGGGGAATTCACCGCAGCAGCAAGAATATCGGGGTAGATGATTTTTTTTTTTCTGGATTAGAATGGAAATTATATCAAACTTTGGAAATAAAATGTATTAGATAACAGAGAAAAAAGAATAGAAATATCAGCAGAGTCGACTTTGTTTAAACAAAATATTCTTAGTTCTGAACCACAGAAGAATTAATCTTGGCATTTATCAACAGGCAAGATGACAGGAAAAATAAATTTACAACAAAATAAGTTTTATATAAACATTGAATAGCAGACAAACATTATCACCAAACACAGATCCTAAGATGTCTCTAATGATGCTGTTGACTTGAAGAACATTACATTTGTGTTTCTAAGATTTTAGTTCAGAAGAGCAAATCCTAAGGTTTCAAGTCCTCCGCTCTTCAATAAGCAGAAAGAAAAGGAAATTTCATCATATTAAATGAAATCAATATACCCAAATGATGATACAGAGCATATCAGATACGTTTGTTTGTCGAGTATCCAAGTATCGAAGAGTATCCAACACGCGATTTTAGTGAAAACTTGATATATAGACCCAACCAATCATCATCCAAACAACTTAAGACTTTTAATCTATGAAACTAATCTTGTTTCATTCAGTTTACTTGTGATTTCAGCTTTTGCAAGGTGAATCAAAAATATAATTGCAAGAGAATTTGCAGAAACAAGCATAAAGAAAACACTGTTCCATCCCCTTGTTGAGATGTATCCAGTAAGCAGTGGGCCTAAGGTAGCTCCAACAGAGCCAGTAGCATCAATGATGGCTGTAACAGTAGCTAAAGCTCTTGAATTTCCTTTGACTGAATCTTGAGTGCCTAAATCAGTAGCAACAGCTGTGGTGATGAGTGAATAAGGGCCATTCACAAAATAACCAGAGAGGAACATTAAGCTGATATTGAAGGACATTGAGATGCTCCCATAAATTCGATAAATGATGAGAACAGGAATTGAGCATACAAGGAATATAATTGAAGTAACAGCACGGGCGTTAATACCATCCGAAAGGAACCCTGCTGAAATTCCACCCAGCACTCCTCCAAGGTCAAAAATTGTTGAAAGCATTCCAGCAGTTTTCTGTGACAAGTGCACCCCAGCAACAGCTTCAAAACAAATAAAATTTGCGTGTAAATTACTCAAAGATGTTCTATGAACCAGTTAGGCTTTAAGTTAAGACAATTATATCAAGATTTAAAGGAAGAAGTTCATTACCATTCTACCAGAATCAAAATCCATAGAAAGGAAATATAAATATGCTATTAAAGTGTTGCTCAGAACATGAATATTGTTAAAACTTGTTTCCAAACCTTAAGCAACAAAAAGTGGAAAGAGGCCCATTATTCAAAACTTAATGCTGAATGCCACAACTATTGTAGAAATACACAAAGCGGACACAAGAGAAACAAGGCAACCAATCATTCAAATTATAACTTCATAACAATATGCTTTTTCAATGAACTTTGAAGTTTTAGTAAAATTATCACTATTATTGTACTTTAGTCACGGTCACAAGTCTTAAGTTATAATGATATCCTCTGTATGGTTGTGGTTTTTCAACCTTGTTTACAAAATATCATACCCTTGATACATGAATGCCACCATCACATCATATCTTTTTATCGGTTGATCCATCTTGCATGGCTGGAGAGTCCCCTTTATGCAAACATACAACCTATTTATGTTGAATGCTTACAAGTAAAACCATGATTTCCTTGACCATTATTTGACCGATTTATATCAATTTAATCCACCATTGCAGGTGAAATGGCAACATGTGCCAAGTGTCTTCACCACACCTGCTGGCCCCCTCGATTATATTATAATATGCTTAGAAAAACAATTTAAAAAATTAAAAAAGCTGTTCATCATCTTCCATTTTTGCTCCACGTCAGGTTTACAGACCAAAATGACCAATTTTTGCATTTTGTAGGAACCATATTAAGCATTCTTGTGGGTAGTGTATAATGAATAACAAAAAAGGAGGTGAGGATAGTGGTAAATAACCATTTTCTCCTCTAATGTGATTAAGTAATCACATGCAGGGATACTAGGACACGCATACATTTGTCGAGTATCCAAGTATCAAAGAGTATCCAACACATAATTTTAGTGAAAACTTGATACATAGACCCAACCATATATATATATATATATATATATATATATATATATATATATATGATACATTATATATCAAAGAATAAAATATTATGGTAATCATCATCCAAACAACTTGGACTTTTAATCTATGAAACTAATCTTGTTTCGTGAAAATTATATTTTCATGAATTAATCCATGTACATGAGTAGTACATATACTACAATCTTCAAATCCGTCAAATCTTCAAGTAATCTTCATAAAGTTCTTATTCTTTCAAAAAATGTAACGAGTCAATTTTTAAAACATCTATGCAATTATCTCGAAACTGTGGTATCTATCCCTCCACATTATTGAACTCTTAATTTTTAATGATCTCTTTAATTGAGTTACAAATAGGATCAAACTTTTCGAGCATCAAATCACTTCACAAGATTCATAATTTTTCTCATTTCCTTCATCACTTTTTTCTTCCGAATAGCTAAGCACTTGAAAGGTTTAATACTCTTTTTAAGGAGAGGACATCTTTATCTTGAATTTCAACCACATCAAGTTGTACAGAAAGAACTTCATTTTCGTCTTGAAGTTCAACCTTTTCATTTCCTTCTAAACAATTTACTACTAAAGGAAAAGGATGGGGGTACGCAAATAGAAGAGAAGTGGTTTTGAAATGTGAGTAGTTTGATAATTTGCCTTAGATCTAATTCATGTCTGGTTAATAGTTTATTTTCTTACAGCATGTTAATTTTATATTGAATTTTCTTTAGAAATGTGGTCACTGGTCAGAGGTTTAGATGTTTGATGAACATTTTTGGCTTTATGATGATGAAAGACATTGACTCATTTCATATTTTAAGTTAAAATATTAGTGAGATTTGCTAGATGCTAAGAATAAATAATATAGGTATTCATAACCTATCCCAAGTTATTCCCTAATCAAAACATCTTAATAGATCAAATTATAAACACTTATCAAAAAAAGAGAATACAAAATACTAGAAAGGGAAAACAATAAAAAAGAGAGAAATTTACATACCAGTATGCCTAATGTAGAACGGCAACCAATAAAGGAAGGTGAAGGCCACAAGCTTGGAGAAGAAGAGACAGAGAGCAAACGCCGCAACTCCGGGTAACCTCCATGCTTCAAAGAAGCCTATGGCCTTCACTGAATCAACTTCGGCCTTAGAACTCGATTCAAGAAGCCCCATCTCCTCTCCATCCCCAAGACCTAGGCATTCTCCTGAACAACCACCACTGCCGCCGCCGCCGTGGTTCATCTCGATCTCCGTGACCGCCTCTGGGGCCCCGAATCCCACTTCTCTCGGATCGACCACCAAGAAACCCCACACAAAGACCCCAACCACAACAATGAACAACCCCGGGAGCATGAAGGACCATCCCCATCCGAATTCGAGCACCGAGGACGCCATCACGGAACCGAGAATGTTCCCAATGGAGGTGTGCGAGCTCCACACACCCATGATCAGCCCCCGACGTGACCTCCCGAACCAGTTCCCCACCACAGAGACGACACACGGCCAACCGATCGAATTGAACAGCCCGGCGAAGACCTGGACAGCGACGAAGAACGTCAATCGGTGAATTTTGAAGAAGAACCCGAGGCCGAAGGCGATGGTGGAGGCGCCGGAAAAAAGCATTCCGGCGGAGAGGAGGAGGCGGAGATCGAGGCGATCACCGGCGTGGCCGGCGAAGTACATGCCGGCGGAGTAGGAGGAGAGAAAGGCCAGGTCGAGCTCGCCGAGGCGGTGAGGGCCACGGAAGCCGTCGAATGGGGGCCATCCGCCGGTGCCGTCGGAGGGGTCTGGGCCGAGTGCGGGCTTGACGATGCTGGGCGGTTTGCGTGAGGCGTGGAAGGAGGCGTAGGCAGAGTAGGTGAGGAGGAGGACGGAGATCTGGTAGTAGATGAGGCTCCTCCGATTGGGAGATGGAGATGGGCTTTGGGTTAGGGTTTCCATTGGAGGTCGGGCATGGAGACGGAGAGGAGAGAGTGTCTTTGGAGCAGGTGGACAACGGCCATGGAGCGGCTATGAGGTAACGTTCCAATGCCACTAACGTACAGTTTGCCTGGGGATTGGAATTTTGTCTTAGATGATCGTGTGGTTCTGATGAGATCTTTATCAAACATATGATGCTGACGTGATGTTTACGCCCGAACTTGTGAGTATCCCTACTCAAACAGTATTGTGGACCTTGTGGTATAAGAGAAAGGATTGTATGAAACCGGATACCAACTGAGCTCAACTGGCATCCTTGTCCCGTGTTTGACACATCAGCACCGCTGGGCGCTGGCTTCATCCCCCACTTCTTTTAAGTTTTATATTTCTTTCTCTTTCCCCTCTCTCTCTTTCTTCTCACATTAGCGTCTTCTTCTTCTTCACTTGATGAAAAGAAACCCTTGCTCGTCGGCAAGAAATACTATCAGACCTTTCGCCCCTGGAGGCGCAGGCGGCAGAAGGACAGTCCCGGTCAGAGATAGTATCTCGAATTGGCCTCGCAAAGTGGCAATGACGCTCCCTGGAGGCAATGCTTTGGGCTGGCGCAACTTGGGTTGTTGGTTGGTCCGGAGGTGATGGTGGATAAAGGGGATGGATGTAGCGAGAAGCGCTAGAGGTAGAGCTCAAGTCTACTCCGGCGGCCATCACCGGAGCATTGTCTCTTTCCCACCTCTTGCTTGCCAGCTTCTCCTCTTCTCTTTTCCTTTTTCTTCAACACAAATATGAGATCTTTTTCATTCTTCTTCTCTCCTACTCTCCTTCTGAGTATTTTGAAAGCAATAAAATCCAACTAAAATAGAAGGTAGAGCTTGGATGATGAGCATGAATCAGCTAATAAACATCTGAACCTCCACTGACGTCCTCAGACTCCTGCAATAGAAACTCACAAAATCAAATAAAAAAAAGAGAGAGAGAGAGATTGCAGATATATAGACTCTCACTTGCGAAGACTGGGAAGCAGTTGAAGCAATGATGATGGGGGAGAAATGGAGGGTGCGAGAGAGAGGGAGAACTGAAGAGAAGCCATTGATAAAAAGCCGAGAGAGCAGCGGAGAAGACGAGTGGATTGATGGTGTGCTTTCTATTTTTTTCTAAGGTTTTTGTGAATCTCAAAGAGGAACTAACGGTTAGGATGACGGGGATACCCACTAACGTGATATCCCCGTTTCATACAAACCTATATATATAAATTGGATAAATCACATCTATTTGATCAAAAGATAATGGTCTAATACCCAATTTAGTCATTCTATTATATCGAACCGACCTTTTTAGTCTCTTTATTATTAATTGAGCATTTTTGGTCCCTATACTTTTACGATTGAGAAATATCAGTCTCTCCTATAGGACTTTTTGTTCCCTTTATATATGCTTTTTGGGACTGGATTTTTACAATCGTGAAAGTAGAGGGACTAAAAAGACTCAATTTATAATGGAGGGAATAAAAACGCTAGTTCGGTATAATAGAGGGACTAAATTGGGTATTAGACCAAAGATAACAAAATAATAAGGTTACATCTTACATTTTAAAGACACATGTCTCTATTAAGATACAACTCCTTATTTTTTACACCTTTTTCCCTTGTTGGTTTTGGGGGCTTGATGCTTGTGTACTACACTCGGGTAGTCGACCTGAGATCATCTCCATCCTCCACTTCCTTCCCTACTGGTGGTTACTCTTGTCTCTGTTGATGGCTAGGCTCCTTTTGATCGTGGTCTCCATCTATACTAGCTTTGGTCACTTGTGATACCATAAAACTAAAAAGGAACTCCAAAAAATAAACGCTTAAGTCGTTTATTGAGCAGAAACTCCAAAAAAAATTAAAATAAACATTTAAGCCGTTTATTAAGCGGAAACTCCAAAAAATAAATGAAATTTTGAAAAATAAACAGGAACCTATAAAATAATCGGAAACCCCAAATAATACACAAGGACAAGATAACAACAAACAAACACTCAATAATTATGAACAGATGTTCGTAGAACATACTTCTATTCTAAAACAAATAGTTTGAAACAAAGTGTAGGACCGTCTAGGGGCAACCCGACCACATCTCCACATTAGTGTAATATTGTCCACTTGGGCTCAAACTAGGGCCAAGTGATTTTGTTCTTGGGATAAGCCCAAAAGCCCTCACACTAATGAAGATGGGTCCTACTCTTTTAAACCTCTTACACTTATCTTCCACTAGCACTGTGGGACTATTATTTGAACCCAACAATCCTCCCCTCAAACAAAGGACCACATGAGCCTCCCCACAAGCGATACACCTTGAACCGTCCAGTGAATACCAAGCTGTTATCGCTCTCGAGTGCATCCCAGCATTCTTAAGAACCTTGCTCAATCGAGTGCGCCCGCTCAAACATCACTTCGCTGCAGCACACGTCTTATGTGAATCACCTTGAGCCTTCCTTGACATTGCTCTTCCCAGGTCAATGCTTGGGCTCATTGCCTGTTTTCCCAAGAGCAACCACGGTTCGATCACAAACGCTATACCCGAGGATCTCCTCATGCTATTGTTTGGTACCCGGGGACTCCCCCACATCGCCTTAGGACGAGAGAAGGCCTGGTTCTGATACCACTTGTAGTAACATACAAAATTGCATTAAAGGCAAATAAAAAGATAGTCTCAATCATGGGGCTTGGGATGACTCTAGTCGGGCCTCAGTTGTCACACCCATATTTTCAACGATCATGTCCATCATGTTCTTTTTAAATAAATGATACACGTTGCACATTCTCAAGAAATCCCTATCTGACTCAATGGAACATATAGTCTTGTGATTGTTTGTGACAACAAACTTCACTCTCACTCGGGCATACTCCAACATTTGTATCTATCCTCTGACACAAACTTTCACGTGGACAATACGCTAAACTCAACAATATGACCTTCTTTATACCTTTCAACAACAAAGAAGGTCTCCATTGGCAACCTGTAAAACTAGTATAAGATTCATTATTATAAGATGTTGAATGGGTAAGAGAGCAGAAGATGTCGTAGGGATTACTCAGCTTAAGAAGGGGGACCATCATTATCACTCGAAATCAGATAAGCTTACTCTTCAAAAACCACGAACAAAGGGAAGGAGTGAACGATGAAATGTAGCTTGTTAGACAAGCAAAGAGAAGGAATAATGACATGACTTGTGGAAGATTTCCCACCAAAGCATCAAGTGGGGAATTTTTCATCTCTATAATGGGAGAAACCGGCAAAGAAAAATTTCAAAAAAAAGGGAGATTGAAAAAAAAAATACCAAAAATAAGAGGAGTGTCCAGTCAGATATAATTTATGTTGGGGATTAAAAAATAATTTTTCTCTTTCTAAAAAATGTATAAAATATCTTGATGGTAGGAATTGTGAATTTGGTGACCGAGACATCTGTCCCGCATGTGTTTTTTTTTTTTAATCGGTCCCTCATTTCTTAGCCTCTTTATATCTTACGTCTTTGTTCATACCTCCTCACCTCTGGAGTGTAGATGGTAGAAACTTTTCATTGCTGCGAATCTCCTCAATTCAGGTCAGATCAAAACTGCAAAATTTTTTATTTTTTTAAAATCATTTTTTCTTGGATTCTTGTTGTTGCTATATCTCATCTTCATCTAAGACTTGCTCTTCGCAAGTAAGAATGAAAGCAAGAAAGAAATAGTTTATATCTAATGTTGCTTGTTGATTCTTTATTTTCTATTTTTTTTTTCAAATGAGGTAATTGTTCTGGTTCTTTAGGAATGAAGCTCTATAGTTCTTCATCATCTCTTATTTCTGATTGAGGCTTGGATTTTTTTTTTCTTTTTTCATGAATTTGATTCTGATATATGCATATGGTGGTTCTATTTGCAGAGATTTCCATTAGATTAGGGTTTCAATCACAATGGAAGGTCTTCCTGAACCATTGCTGTTGGAGATTTTTAAGAGAATCAATAAAACCATTGACAGAAACTCACTCTCTCTGGTGAGCAAATACATACACTCAATGGAGAGAGAACAGAGAAATTTCTTGAGAGTTGGTTGTGGATTACATCCAGCCATTGAAGCATTTACTTCTTTATGCATTCGATTCCCCAACTTGAAGAAGCTAGAAATCGTATACTCGGGTTGGATGTCCAATTTGGGGAAGCAACTGGACAACCAAGGTCTCCTTGTCCTTTCCTCTCATTGCCCTTCGCTCTCTGAACTGACCTTAAGCTTTTGTTCATTCATCAATGATACTGGTATTGGTTATCTGGCCTCTTGCAAGAAGCTTAAGTCTTTTAAGTTAAATTTCGCTCCGGCTATCAGTTCTAATGGAATTCTTTCCCTTGTTGTTGGCTGTAAGAACCTGAACACCCTTCATCTGATTCGATGTATGAAAGTGAGCAGTGTGGAGTGGCTGGAATACCTCGGCAAGCTTGGAACTTTAGAGAACCTTGTCATTAAGAACTGTAGGGGGATCGGGGAGGATGATCTCACAAAATTAGGTCTTGGATGGAGAAATCTTAAGTACTTGGAGTTTGAGGTGGATGCTTATTATCGGTATCCTAAGGTTTGCGATCACATTTCTGTGGATAGATGGCGGAAGCAGGAGGTTTCTTGTGATGAGTTGAAGGAACTTAGCTTGATGAATTGCATCATAGCTCCTGATAGGGGGCTTTCGTTTGTGCTTGGGAAATGCAGATATTTGGAGAGATTGCACTTGGACATGTGTATTGGTGTAAAAGATACTGATATGGTTGCATTGAGCCAGAACTCCAAAAATCTGAAATACTTATCACTCCATCTTCCTTCTCAGTTCTTGGCTCCAGTTTTAGTAAACAGTCCGTTGCAATTGACTGATGATAGTCTGAGGGCATTGGCTCGAGGATGCAATATGCTTGAAGTGGTAGAATTATGCTTCTCTGATGGAGAATTCCCGTCCTTTTCTTGTTTCACTCAGGATGGTATCCTCGCATTAATCGAAAGCTGCCCAATTCGGGAGTTGGTGCTTAACAGTTGTTGCTTCTTCAACGACATAGGCTTGGCAGCTCTTTGCACAGCACATCTTTTGGAACGCTTGGAGCTTGTCAAGTGCCAAGAAATTAGTGACGAAGGGATCATGTTGGTGATGAACTTCCCTTGCTTGAATGCTCTCAAGCTATGCAGATGTTTAGGAGTGACTGATGATGGCCTGAAGCCACTAGTGGGGTCAGCAAAACTGGAATCTCTGATTGTGGAGGGCTGCCCACAGATTTCTGAGGATGGTGTTGTTGGGACTGCAAGGTCTGTGTGTTATAAGAAAGATCTCGCATGGTTGTACTAGTAAGTTCTTGTCCACTTTTGCAACTTTCCTTAAAAGTTACATGCTTGTTAGGGGTTGATCTTCTGTGTATTTAACTTCTATGGAGATGATGGAATTCATTTGATATAAATTCTGCTCGCCAGTCATTCTGTTTTTGAAGCTTATTCATGAAAGGAAGAGAAATCGAAAGAACTTGTCTTGAGTTTAAACCTTCTTTGTTTTGGATTAAAACATACTGATTTATTCCAGTATTCGATCAGATGTTTGGATGGATAAATAGCTAAAAGTTCAAGGCTATCTTTGATTCATCCTATGTGTAATTGCTGAAAATTTCTGACAGCGAAGATGGATGAGATCCTTGGTACGATATATTTAGCAGAACATATCAACAGAAGATTTTAAGTCATGAACTTGCAAGTATGTAATTGAACTGCTGATGAACATGATTTAAATCAAATGAACTCCATCCATCATCTTAACAGAAGTTAAACACAGGATCAACAACACAAGAACTTGGTACAATCATGATCAAAGTTTTAAAAGTTCATTAATTAGGAAACATTGATTAAATCCAATGAGCAGATGAATTGAAAAAACAGTAAATATATGGGATCCATCTATTTCATACATATGTTTATATTTGATATCCAGTATCATTTATAATTTAGAAAATAGTTCAAGTGATTACTAAATTTGTTAAAATAAATAACCCTTCCATGAATGATATATAATTAAAATATATAATAATTTTTCACACACACACACACCCCTTTATTTGTTGATCCAATATATATTGGTAAAAATATTTTACAGTTAATAATTTATAAAAATTTAAAAGGGTTTAATCATAAACTTGAGATTGGCTACTTTTGGGTTTAATATATATTTTGAATTTAAGTGATTTTCTAGGGTTTTTATAAGTTTTTCTCATTTTTTTTTATTTTTTTCTAAATTTTTTAAGCCACGCCAACAAATATATTAACGAGGTTAGCGTTTTGGTATTTTTTTGCTCATGGTTAGATTACATGGTACTAAAGTGCTTAAAGTCAAACCACAGGTACTGAATTGAGAATGGGGCAAACCACAAAGTAGTTTAGTGAAATTTCCCCTTAATAATATATTAGAACTATCAAAACTATGATCATAACTGATAAGCCTTACCTTCAGATCTAACTCATCATATGGACTTATGTCAGGACATATTGTTGGACAAAGTTCCATCTGTGAAAAACAGGTGATATGTAAATCGATGCATCGATCAGTTGAGGGCATGCTATACTCAAATGAGAATAACCACAATCGATCTCCAAGCTTTCAAGTGTTCCTAATGTGACTAGCAATTTGTGGCAGATATTTTTAATGCCTTTCACCACCAACTTCTTTAACTGAGGGCAATACAAAACGATTTCACTTATTGATTTGAAGGGAAGCATCAAATAATTAAAGATGACCTTCTCCAGCTTCACCATATACCTTAAGTATGTTGGATTGAATTTAGATAGCTCCAAATGCGACATATTGTAATGAGGATAAAGGATAGTACTAAGTTCATGACATCTTCAACTGGTAAGGTGGATCGATGCATTGATAAGATGTCGGTTTGCCAAATTGAGATTTTCATATGGTCTCTGAATGTCCAACTTTTGTTTCAGTGTTGCTTAAATCGATTTGTGCACGTTCATGCAAGTGGATCAATGCCAGTTCTTGTAACTGAGTACACAATAGCAAACATTTTAGTTCGTCACTAGAGATGTGAACTTCATTGAGACAAAGGCTTGTCAGCTTGTGAAAGCCTTTGAAGTTGTGTGGCAGAGTGAGTCTGCAGTTGTTGAGCTTGAGCCACACCAGCTGATCGCATGAGAAGAGACGCGAACAGACATTGAAATTATATGCTGGCCACAACGGGTATATGGCGGTCATGGAGGGTGCCTTTAATCAGAGGTGCTCATGCTGTTCTTTTTTCATGCTGCTTTTGTGAGTTAAAAGGCAAAGAAGATGTTCATCTTTTCGTTGTTTTCCATATTATTTTGATGAACTTAATTAATGTGACTTTAGGAATTAGCATTCCCATGGTTGTTTTCCATATTATATGATTTTCTTTTATCTTGTTCTTGGTGGTATATGTGTAATTTAATAAGCTTGAAGCTTGTGAGCTCCAAAACAATATGTTAATTTAATTGCTTTCATCCATACCATGCCAAATAACATGATGAGAACTTCATAATTAATACATGAGCTCGATCATAACCAACTAATGAACAATTCTTGCTATAGTTTAAATGACTATCGGCTTATACTGTTTTTTGAAACACAACATCAAAATATACAAATAAATAAATAAATTATCAGAACAAAATTGCTCAACACAAAATTAGAAAAAAATTGTATTGAGTTAAGAATTAGTTGTGCAGTTTGAATTATTATATTCAGCTTTGTGACATTGGTGGAAACCAAAATTTTTTTAAGTCATATTTATATAATGGTTTAATGAAGAACCTCAAGTGAAAAACTAGAGATTAAGATCACATCTATTGGTACATACCTAATGGATAATATATCTAAACCAATAATTATCACTGAAAATCAATTTGGACATAAAAGATGGGATGTGATTGGGGGAAGAATTAGGGTTTTGTGAAGGTTTGACTTAGGCGGACTCCGTGTGGTGTGGGTGTGGGTGTGGGTGTGGGATGAACAAGAATGGAATGAGGACCCGGTCGGTCCTTTTTATATCCTTTTCCTCCGCCCCTCTTTCTCCTCCTCCTTGTGTTTCCTAAATAGCTATTTATTTTTATAAAAAATTAACTACACTGTCTTATTAACCATGGTTAAGCTACCAACTCCACACTACACAAACCCAGATAATAGACTAAAAAATTGACTCATTGTCTATTTATAAAGTTCAACGCTTTGGCCTGCCAAGAAGAACCATAAAATTTACAAAATGAGACTAAGATGAAGAGATCCGGAGTAATCCAGAGAAATCCAAAAGAATCTATAAGAAGGCTCTAGAAGATCGTGGAAACTCCAAGAAGACTCGGGTAAACTTTTTTTTTATTAGAAAGAGCACGAAATGCTATTTAGAATAAAAAGAAAAAGTACAGGAGAAAATAAACTGATACAAGATTAAGTTCCTAAAAATGCAGGCCTGTTGCATTGATTGATTTCTCAATCCATCTAGGTCTTTCAGCTCCCATATGATATAGGGAGAGTCCAGGGTTGGTTCTAGCAAAATTTGCCATCATGTCCGATAGTAAGTTGATGTCGCGGGGCCAGTAAGTTAGCTCCAGTTCTGGTAGATGCCTCAGCATTTGCTTGATGTCATATATGGACCTGTAGGGGGCTTCACAATTGGCAGCTGTCCCTGATTTAATCAGTTGAAGAGCATCAAGGCAATCTGTGGTAATAATATCAGGTTTTAGGTTCCAGTTTCTGCACTGTTCCAATGCAAAGAGGATGGTGCGTGAAGGCTTGATTCAGCTCCAAGGCTCATATGTCCTGCTAGCACAATTGTCTCTTCTCCTTTAATACCTGTAAAACCTACACCACACAGAGAAGTGTTATTAGTCCAGGATGCGTCACACATAATTGTGATGGTGTGTTTGTACACAGAATTGTGGAGAAACTCCCTGAGATGTCCTTTGAATTTCCAGAAATAGTCATTTGTATTGAATAAGGCTTGTTTGAATATCTGGGATGATTGTACTCTTTTGTTGTTGAATATAATGTCGCATCTGGCCTTCCATATGCTCCAGGCACTTGTGGCCAGCAGAGCCTTGATGTACATCTGATTTCTTCTTCCTGTATCATTAACTGTCATAATCCAATCTCCGGTTAAAAAGTTTTGTATACTATTTACTTCCCATCCAGTATGGTCAGCAACAACCATCCACACTGATTTTGCAAAATTGCATTCTTGCATAATATGTCTAATAGATTCATTTGTCAGTCCATAGAAAGGGCATTGAATTTGTGGTCCAAATCCCAGAGAGTACATGCATTCATATGTAGGTAGACTTTAGAATCCTCTTTTATTTTCTTGAGAATAGCATAGAATGTGGTAGAACCTCTAGATCCTTATAGAGGGTTCTGGAAGCTCAACCATGACCGCTAGATTAGATCAATCTCCATTGTTCATAGGTGGAGGCCTATATAAAGGGGTAAGACCCCTTAGCCATTGTATCCAAGAAAAATTCTAAAACAAAGTTTTTTTTTTCCAAGTCTCTCTCTTGAGGAGATTCCAAGGCTTTCTTAGCTTGTTCAATAGAAGGAATAAGTCCAAGTGCAGCGGACACACCAGGAAAGGGAAGAAGGATAAGTCATGTGATGCTTTTACTAGAATGGAGGCACTGATGGTTCGGATGGAGAACGGTGTGGGCGATATAGCGAATCATCTTGTGGAAGAGATCCCTACTTTTGTGAACCTTGAAGCCAGGGTGAAAGAGCTTAGAGGTGAGTTCCAAGGGACTTTCAACTCCATGCTAGAAAACTTCATGGGCTAAGTTCAATCCCAACTCGACCTTGTGCTGGCTAATATGAACATGTTCCAAAGAGGAATTGAAGAAAGTGAGAGGAGATTTGGCATTTTGCAGAAAAGGCGGTATTGAACAACACTAATGTGGGATATGAGACGGCCAAGGTGGATGCTCCAAAGCCCAAACCCTATCATGGGAAGAGAGATGCCAAGGAGTTGGGCACCTTCTTGTAGAATATGGAGAGGTACCTTTAGCACTTGCATATTGAGGTAGATGAGGACAAGATCTCTACAACCACCTTATTCCTTACTAATAATGCCCTGCTATGGTGGAGGAGGTACAATCTTTCACTTCATGAGTGGGCTCTAATATTGGGCAAGGTTGGAACTTCAACGGCGATCGGTGCAGAACCTTGCTCAAGCCATTACTGCGGCAGAGTCCCTCATTGAATACAAGAAGTTCGACTCTAAACTTAAAGGACAGAAGGGCAACTACAACAAAAGTGGGTGAGACCACCATGGTAAGAGCGGAGTAGAACATCAAGGTGGGGGAGACAAGGGCAAGGGGAAGTTGGATCATAACAAGGAGACATGGAAGGATAAGAATGGAGATAAGGTGAAGGGCCAAATTTCTCCTTCAAGAGCTTGTTACTTCTGCGATGGTCCTCACTTCATCCAAGATTGTCCCAAGAGGAAGGCTATTAATGCCATAGCCACACAACTAGAGGAAAAGGAGAAGGAAGAGGAAGTACAGATGAGCTCCATCCGACTTCTTAATGTTGTGAAGGCCAAGACCGAGGTACCCAAGGTAGAACATAAGGGACTCATGTATGTGGGCGTGATGGTAGATGGGAATCCTTGTTGTGTATTGGTGGATATATATTGGGGCAACCCACAATTTCGTGTCAACTCAAGAAGTTGTGAGACTTCAGCTCCAAGTCTCCAAGGAAGATGGTTCGATCAAGGCAGTGAACTCGGCCGCCAAACCCATGGAGGATGCATGTGGATCATGGGGTGGAGTTGCACATCAGCGGATGGAGAGGCATGGTGGATTTCTCTGTCATAGCCATGGATGACTTCTCCCTTGTGCGAGGGATGAAGTTTATGGACAAGGTACAAACTATTCCTATCTCATTCTCCAATAGTCTTTGCATCGTACAGGAGGGTTCGTCTTGTGTAGTATCGGTAGCAAGACAAAATAAGGTGAAGGCACAAGCCGTATCGGCTATGCAACCCTGTAAGGGCTTCAAGAAGGGAGAATCCAAGTACTTAGCCCCACTGAAGTTGGAGGATGGTGAGATTGAATCTCACAAGGTGGTATCAAAGGAGATTACAAAGGTCTTGGATGACTTCCAAGACGTCTTGCCTAAAAAGCTACTCAAGAAACTTCCACCAAGGAGAGAGAGGTGGATTATGCTATTGAGATGGAACCGGGTGCTAAACCACCAGCACGAACGCCTTATTGGATGGCACCTTTGGAGCTGTAAGAATTAATGAAGCACCTGAAAGGGTTGTTGGATGCTAGATTCATCCAACATTCCAAAGCCCGATATGTCCAACTTCTGCATTTCAGTGTTGCTTAAAATGATTTGTGCACACTCACGCAAGCGGATCAATGCGAGTTCTTGTAACTGAGTGCAACACGATAGCAAACATTTTAGGTGAACTTCTTCGAGAAAAAGGCTTCTCAAATTGTGAAAGCCTTAGAAGTTCAGTGACAAAGTGAGTCTGTAGTTGTTGAGCTTGAGCTGCACCAGTTGACGGCATGAGAAGAGTCATGAACAGACATTGAAATTATATGCTGGTCACAATGGGTATATGGTGGTGGTGGAGGGTGCCTTTAATCAGAGGTGCTCATGCTGTTCTTTTTCACCTTTAATTTTGTTGTTTTCCATATTATATGATTTTCTTTTATCTTGTTCTTGGTGGTATATGTGTAATTTAATAAGCTTGAAGCTTGTGAGCTCCAAAACAATATGTTAATTTAATTTCTTTCATCCATACCATGCCAAATAACATGATGAGAACTTCATAATTAATACATGAGCTCGATCATAACCAACTAATGAGCAATTCTTGTTATAGTTTAAATGACTATCGGCTTAATTATACTGTTTTTTGAAACACAACATCAAAATATATAAATAAATAAATAAATTATCAGAAAAAAATTGCTCAACAAAAATTAGAAATTGAAAAATTCTATTGAGTTAAGAATTAGTCGTGCAGTTTGAATTATCATCTTCAGTTTTGTGACATTGGTGGAAACTAAATTTTCTAAGTCATATTTATATTATGGTTTAATAAAGAACCCCATATGCAAGGTTGTTCCTGTATGTGGTCTTGGTGTAAGTTTTATATGAAATGGTGTTTTACAGGTTACTGCTGGTGGAGGGATTCAACAAAATGAATGGTGGTAAATGGTGTTTTACAGGTTACTGCTGGTGGAGGGATTCAACAAAATGAAAGTTTTATATGAAATGGTGTTTTACACGGCACAAGTCTGGAACCACTTTGGGAATCTGTTTGGAATTCGAACTATGGGGATGACTGGGAATGACCTCTGGGGCTCTCGAGCTATGACCCAGGGGGTAGACTAGTCCCTGAGAGAGGGATGGGATCTCGCTGTTATGGCAATCACCTGGAGCATTTGGGGGGAGAGAAACAAGAGGTGTTTTCAAGACAAACAACGCGTTTTCTTAAGCACTATCCGTGATATTTCCTTCCTCATTCTCTCCTGGATGGAGGCAGCCCCAACGGCGAAGCGGCTCAAGCTGGAGGAGGTGGAAGGCCTGACAAAGCGCGGTCTTGAATTCACGGTGTATTCATCAGGGAGTGCAGACGATGGCGGTGATCCGTTTGAGGATGACCCCCAACCCAGGAAATATATGAGATCAACACAAGACACAGGGCATAGCAAGGCCCTAGAAAGGCGGAGGCTACTACGTCTTAGACAGAGGATTATGCTACTAAAGATAATGTACTTTTTCGTTCTCTCTGTTTAAGCGGTGTAACGTACTTCCAACTACCCTTAATAAACTAATGTGGTTTATCCACTTATTCAAAAAAGAAAGGTGGTAAATAATGACTGGAACTGAAGATGCACCTATTTTATAGAGAAAGGTTTGTGGAAGGATGATGACTTGGGTTTTTTTATGTGGTATATTAACTTTTTAAATTAATAGAAGTTATGGTAATTGGTTTCATGTCAAATTGTTTCAATGATGATCGACTGAAATTTTTTCTTTTCTTCTTGTGATAATGAGATTTTCTTGAAGAGGTATATTATTTGCAATGAAAATGTATGAATGGATCCACCTAACACTTTTTTTAACCAGTAAATAAATTATGGTTTATCTATTTTTTCAAATAATAATAATAATAATAATAATTATTAATTATTAGTCCCTGCTACAGTGCCCAAATAGTCAAAAAGTCCCTGAGGTGGGTGTGGTTTGGGGGTGTAGCTAATAGTGTATAGGGGGTCCCTGGTTACTGTACAGATAATTTGCCCTAATAATAATAATAATAATAAGGTTTTCTTTGATAGATTTTGATAAATTCTTGATTTAGGATTTGAATTTTGAAGTGGGTGTATTTTTATAAAAAAACTTAATGATATTTAGAATCATTGAATGTTCATTAATTAAATTTTGGGTTGGTTGATGTTTTCATAGTAGTTCATTAACACAATAAAAAAGAAAAACTCAATTAAAAGATAAAAACGTGACTAATATATATATATATATATATATATATATATATATATATATATATAATATTTTTATATGGGTTTAAAAGAAAACAATTGATTACATCACTATATATTATTACAATTCTTTGTACTCTCAACAGACCTCCAATTGTTTTAATAATATATTATTACATAAATATAATTTTAGTGTTTTTTTTTGTTTTTTTTGTTTTTACAAAGGCGATAAGCGCCTCTCAGTCAGGACAGACAATGTGTCGAATGTATGTGCCCTCAGCTTGCGGTCTCGGGGTGATAAACCCGGGATCTCTTCCAATCAACAACACCTTATATAAAGGACCCAATACCAATATGTCAAGAGGCCGTTGGTATAATTTTAGCTAGTTTTGACAATCCAGTAAACTGCAACGTCTCTGACACAATGTCTGGATCTGCCCATTCTGCGAGTCTTATTTCTACTCTTTCAAGAACAGGTGCAGAATTGAGTATAAAATCCATAAACCAAAGTTCTTCCTCAGCGCCCTCGAAGCCAGTCATTTTCAACACCAACAAGCGTTTGAATCTAACTTCCAAGCCCGAGTTCTTGATACAATCCCACAAGTTGAACCTCGATGTTATTGGTGGCTCATAGTTCTGATACATATATAAAATATAAAAAAAAAATACAATAATTAGTTGAGTTAGAGGATAAAAATTAATTTGAAGGGAAGGAAAGTTGAGCATGATTTATACCTTCATTTCAAGTACAGTCAAAGCAGGTGCAACTTTCATGAAGCAGAAGACTATGTATTCACTTAACACATTGCCAAACCTTACATCCAAAGACAGATTCTCCAAGTGCTTCAACGTCACAGGCAGCTCAACTTCTTTCTGCAATTCTTCCAGAATCTATTATGATTTATTATTTCATGAGCAACAAACATGAACATTAATTAACATTATGCATGATTAATAATAATAATATATGTTTGAACCATATATCACAACTATATATGATCATGACTACTGATATATAGATAAACCTTAATTACCTTCAGATCTAACTCATCATATGGATTTATGTTATAAGGACATTGTTGGAGAAAGTTCCATCTGTGATAAACAGGTGTTATGTAAATCGATGCATCGATCAGTTGAGGGCATGCTATACTCATATGAGAATAACCACAATCGATCTCCAAGCTTTCGAGTGTTCCTGATGTGATTCGCAAATCGTGGCTGATATCTGTCAGGCCTTTCACCATCAATTTCTTTAACCGAGGGCAATTCGAAACGATTTCGCTTATTGACTCGTAGGGATGCGTCAAAAAATTAAAGATGACCTTCTCCAGCTTCACCATATACCTCAAGTATGTTGGATTGACTTTCAGGTCCCCAGATAGCTCCAAATGCGATATATTGTAATGAGGATAAAGGATAGTACCAAGTTCATGATATCTCCAATCGCTCATGAGGTGGATGGATGCATTGATGAGATGTTGGTTTGCCAAATTGAGAATTTCATATTCTCCCCGAATGTGCAACTTCTGCACTTCAGTGTTGCTTAAATCGATTTGTGCACATTCACGCAAGTAGATCAATGCCAATTCTTGCAACTGAGTGCAACATGATAGCAAACATTTTAATTCGTCACTAGAGATGTGAACATCATGGAGATGCAGGCTTCTCAGCTTGTGAAAGCCTTTGAAGTTCTGTGGTAGAGTGAGTGTGCAGTTGGCGAGTTTGAGCTGCACAAGCTGATGGCATGAGAAGAGACGTGAAGAGACATTGAAATCATATGTTCGCCACAACGCAAGATGGAGCTCTGTGATTCTGTCGGTGAGTACGACATCAAGCCACCTGTTGAGAGTCTTGTGACAGTTAACATCTGTGGTAAGCTGGAAGTCAAGAATTGGGCCATTGTGTGATGAAAGAACTCCATCAACAAACTCAACAAAACTGGTCTTCTTGCCTCTAATACCTATCAACCAATAACTATCACTGAAAACTAATTTAGGCATAGAAGTCCATGCCTGCAACCACTTTTTTGACACAGTGCTTGTCTTGAAAGCATCTGTGATTGGCAGCTTCATAAGGATCAGCTCTGCCAATTCAATTGGGAGATAATCAAATAAATTCGCAGGCATGGAGAGAGAGTAGGAGGAGGAGGAGGAGGAGGAGGAGGAGGAGGAGGTGAGACTCACTTCTAACCTATGTTTTCTTTGATTTGAGTATGGTGTATGTCATGCCTATATATATACATAAAAGAATTTATTTCTAGTTTGACTCAAACTCCATTTTGGAGAATGACTCAAACTCTATTAAAGCACAATAATTTTTTTTCAAATTTTAAATTACCATATATACTTAAACAAGTGTATATGGTAATTTAGGTAGGTAGATTAGAAGTGTAAATGTTAACTACCATATATACTTAAACAAGTGTATATAATTAAAATAATTAACCATATATACTTAAACAAGTGTCTATGCATGCAAATGTCAAATGTAAACATAATTGTAGGTTAATACTATGATCCACTGTTTGGAAGAAGGCTAATTAAGGTAGCTAGATTAGAATCTGGACCATCCAATAAAAGCAAATCTGAGACACGAATATAAAAAATTCACACACATTGTAATCTCCTACCAGATAGCTGAATCTTCCTGTTAGGTGGATAGCTTTCGGATCGTCCTTGAACTCTACGCACATCCCTCAAAGAGAAGGTCATGTGCAATAACTCTCACAATGCAATCTAAATAGTTCTACTATTAGGAGCTTGTATTGTCTCTATATTTTTATGTGTGCCCACTACATGAAATTATCCATAAATGTCAAAACATGGATCACAATAAATTAAACAATGACTAATACCAACCCCATAACAGCCCAGCGTTTTATATCAATACAAAAAGACTCACCTGATTATAAGAATAAATACAGTTAATCAATTACTGCATTATATCTGAATAGCAAACAGGAGACATTGCATTTTACTCCATAAGTGAGGGATACAGAAATAGCTGGGAGGAAATTTTCAATAATATGAAAATCTTATTCATTTTTTGATAAATTGTCAATTTGATCTACAATAGCAATACTGTCGATCTCCATCTGTTCTCCTGGCCTGCATTAAATGAAAAAACTTGAACAAACAAAAAGGTGTGAAGGCAGATAAAACTCATTGAGCTTGTAAAATTTATCTTTTTCGAATCAATGTTGTATGCCCATTGCATTTCCCAACTAGACTTGCCACAATATAATGAACACATTTATCAAAACCAAAAGCAAATCAGAGCACAGTTTTATAAATCTTAAACATCCAAGACGCTTGAAAAATTTTGTCACTTAACACCAGTGAAATAATTCTACAAGAAAATTGCATCAGATTCTTGTAGTGTAAGATGAATCCTACAATACATTCTTCTAATCTAGGACAAGAAGGTAGGATAAGAACCATGACTTATTGCACTTACTCAAATATTGGGATTATCTAATAAATAATTTCTAAGAAAGATGGATGTTTTATCTCAAGAAAAATATGAAATGATCCAGGCAATTTTTTAAAAAAATTGACTTTAATATTAAAATTCAACAAAATAAAATGGTGTGCTTTCTATCCCAAGTTTCAAATGAAGCAAAAAACTTCACAAGAAAAAAAAATGTTCTAATTCCTAAATAGGAAAGAAGCACTGAAGTAAGACAACCAGACATAAACCCTTAACCGTCTAATTGATGCCGTCGATATAATTGCTGACAGCAAGATTCACACAATGAAGCATAGCCTAGCTTTACCTGATGACTAAGCTGCCCTCTAAGATCAGAAATTTTGTGCTTCAAATTAATGATATCTGCTTCAGCAAGAGCAATTTCCTCAAGATCTGCCTTTGTCTGTAGGATTATACAGTATGAATCAGATGCAAACTTCAACTATGTTACAAGATAAGAATGTTTGGTATCATAGAAAATTAACCTTGAAATCTGCAGATGCTGTTATTGGCAATTGCCCAGGTCTAATGTTCATAATCCAGACTCCAAGGATTCCCTCAAGTCTCTCTCCTTCTGTAACTGCTCCTTTAACTTCTCCACCTATTGCCACCCAGGTTCCTCTGTTTTATAAAATAAGACTTATTAGTCTGGAGGTAGAAGACGTTCACTAACGCCGTTTCAAATGATTGATATGTCTGTGACGTGGTGTTATGTTGATGTCCATGTGGCCATCAGAATGTCATGTCACCTTTTAAAACATTAAACAATTAGAAAATAGTAAAAAAAAAAATAACATTAAACAAACCATCTAGTTCAGATCATAACAAATTCGAGTTCCTCTCTCCCTTTCATCCTTTCCCCCCACTCACCCTCTCATCCTCTCCGACACGCATCATCCTGATCGCCACACTTATTCATCTTCGACAAACCCACCAACGTGTGCAATGGTGCACCCATCCCACGCCATAACCCACTCGAGCCCCTGCGAGAAGTGCTCCATGCTGACATTTGACTTCCCTAGCCCACAACGCTGTAGAAGAGCCATCCCTCCCACATCAGAATACACTCGGGCCTCGTCGGAAGTGGTCCACGCCAACACGTCAGCCAAGCCAGGCTTCTTTATCATCCCGATAAGATGCCCTCGTGTATGTTGAACCCTAATTTGCTATGACTGGGGTTGTTGTTGTGATGTATTGTCTTGGATGTTGGGGTTCTTTTTTTTTGGCCCTATTCCACTCTTTCTAGTTGTCCTATGCTTGAAGACTTTCCATTCTACTTCTTCTCCCTCTGAAATGAATACAATGTAAATAATTACAATTGAAACTCTGCAAATTACAGTGATTATAGATTCTGCAGAAAGTGCACCCTTTGGAAATTTTGCAAACAATATAGTGCTCATACATTGACCATTAATTATGTATCAATTGTTTCACAGATTCTCGTGATCCTTTGAAAATGCCTTCTCATTCAACTCAAAACAACTCATATGTGAATTGTATCTCATCTCCTTTGTCCATTGATTTTGTTGATTATCGACCACATAGTCTTATGGTCCAGATGAAATGAGATTATCTTCCTGTAATTGATGGAAATTCTCGAATTCTTTGTTTTTTTTTCCTGAATACACCTTAAAAATTGTTGCAGGCATAGTTAATTTCATAATATTTATGAAATTATGTTCATCATTTTTGTGAAATATATGATACATTCTTTCAGTTCCTCTCGCAACTATGTGTTAAGCCTCTATATGGGCATTCTAATTGAATTTGCTTTTGATGGAACATAATAGTGTAAACTGTGTACCTAATTGTTAATTTGAGTTGGATTGGCTCCAAATTTGTTGATGTATTGGCTTGATCAGCTTTCTAGTTTATTCTGCAGTCTAATTATGTGTTTGATGTTTTAGATTGTAGTTAATCATTTGAACCAAAGCCTAGACTGAATCACCTTAAAAAAAATTGACAATGCGAAAATGCTTTATCTGTATAAAAAAAATTTATTTGTTTTAGTAATTTTTCAACTCAGCAGTTAGCCTTGCTGTCTGTGTTACTTCTTGTGTTGTTTGTTCTGCAGTCTAACAAAAGCCTAGACTGAAGCATTCTTAAAAAAATTAACAATGCGAAAATGCTTTTCTCTGTAAACTAAAAATTTATTTATTTAGTAATGCTCAGTAATAGTTCCATTAAAATATATGTAAGCTTGCAGCTGGTTGTGGTGAAGTCCTGATATTTGATGGTTTTGTTTGTTCTGGGGATTGGAAAGGGTGAGCCATTGAACTAGGGTTACAAAGAAGCAGCTCACTCCATTAAACAAACACAAATTATCTGGATTTTAGTTTTACTTGACTTATAACTCCAAGTAATCAATGATTGAACATGGATATATATCTCCACATAATATATACTTATTCTTACTCTTTTAGGTTATTTTGCGAAACTCCATCAATTTTGAGAATCCGCAATCCATATCAGGTGTTAGGGAGGCAAATAAAAGAACAGAAAATTATTAAGTATAGAACTGTGATGCATTATTTATATGGTTATTCATCTAGAGTTGTACCATATAGGGTTACATCTTGATGATCTTTTTAATGGGAAAGTAGAAGCTAAAGTTCAAGGTTGACTTCGGAAGTCAATGTACTCACAGACTAATGTGTTACTAATTTTTCTCACCAAGTAAGATTCACTGAAACACTGACACTCACAATATCCAGAAACAAAAATGACTTTCAGTTTTCTATCACCCTCCTCCTTTTGCATGGACGATTTGGTAAGAGCTAAAATCTTTCGCCTTGAAATGCGTTCATCATGATTTGGTTCTACCCAACAAATGAATATAATTTTTATGTCTTGAAGCATTGGTGCAGCATTGATTATAAACTCCAGAAATGAAATCTCTTCTTTGGAACCCTTGAAGTTATGGATTGTCAGTGTGATCAAACTCTTGAATCTAATTTCCAAACCCGATTTCGGTAGATATTCCCAAAAATTGTCAGATCCAAACGGCAGGCCATGATCAAACCCTTGAATACCAGTACTCTAATGGAACATCACATCACATCAGGAATAAAAGAGAAGGTTAATTGAGTTATGGGATAGATAAAAATCTTATAGGTTAATATTCTAAAGATGCCAGAATTTTACCTCTATTTCAAGTGTATGTAAACGATGGGCCTTTTGAATGAAGGAAAATGCTATGTATTCGCACATCAAATTCCCAAAGCTTACTTCCAAAGAGAGTTTCTCCAAGTGATTGAATGCAACAGGTAGCGTAACCTTTGTCTGCCGATACTCCAACTCCTAGTGATCAAAAGGAAACATGATTAATTAACAGATGCAGGGCTATATATATAGATATATATAGATCGTATTACCTTCAGAGATAGCTGCTGCTCTTTGCGTAAACGACTACAGCTGCTCACAGAGTCCCAGTAATACAAATCAGTGTCTATGTAGATAGATGCATCAATCAGTTGTGGGCATGCTAAATGTAAGTGAGAATAACAACGTCCAATCTTTAAGCTTTGAAGACTTGTTGATACAATTTGGATTTCTTGATAATCAGGATAGTGTATCATGACGTCTAATTTCTTTAACTGGTGGCATTCTGAAACCAAATTGGTTATCGAATCAGGGGGAAGTGTCGGCAAACTGAGTTTAACAGTCTCCAACTTCATATCTCTTAGTGAAGGTAGAACAAGGTCCTTGTAGCCTGATATCTCCAAATGCACCAAATTCTTGCAAAAAGATGGTGTGAAGGTCATGAACATCATGATAAAATTTGTTGATGAGGGTTGCACTAATGAGACTTTGGTTCTCCAGCTGGAAGCGTTCATAGCTATAGGACCCCACAATATTTAACTGCCGCACTTTTGTGTTTCTTATATCGATTTCTGTGATCCATGGCAAATCAATGAATGCTAGCTCTTCTAACTGGGTGCAACTTGAGAGTAAATTTTTCAGTTCACTGTCAGTGATTTTTACCATCTCGAGATGAAGGTTTTTCAGCATGTTGAAACCTTTGAAGTCTTGCGGCGGAGTGAGCTTGCACTTGACCAGCTTCAGGTGCACCAGTTCATGGCATGAGAAGAGACGTTGAGGGACCTTGTATTTCCTCGCATAACGTACCTCAAGATGGAGCTCTTTGATCTTGTTGTACCTCATTGAGAAAAAGAGCCATCTGTTGATTTTCATCTTATTTTCAATTCTTGTTGAGAGATGGAATTGAAGAATTGGGCTTTTGTGTGACGACAGAACTCTCTCAGCAAATTCAATAAACATGGACTCATAATTATTATCAAAACGCATGAAGTTCTCATCATCGAGAACTAATTTGGGAGTTGAATTCCATGCTTGAATCCAGTTTTTCGATACAGTGCTGGCCTTAAAAGCATCCCTCATTGATAGCTTCATCAGGATGAGCTCTGTCAACTCAGTTGGCAGATCCTCGAACATATCTGGAGATGAAGTGAAGATCGATCTGGGTAATTGATTCAGCTAAAATTCAACTATTGAAATCTTAATTGATTGAAGGAACTGCAGAAAATAAGAGAAAGAGATCAAGAAGGCGAGAAGAAGATGAAATATAATATTCATAAAACAAACCAGATACTATAAATATTGTACTTCTAGTTCAATTTGAACTCAAACTTAATTAAACTCAAACTCTAATTAACAATAATCCTGCTGCTTGATAATTGAAGGAACATCATATGATCAATTCATAATTATTGATTCGCAAGATTCATCATAAGAATTACAAGAATATTAAACTGGAAGAACAAAATCATTGAATTGATGAATCATGTGTTGGATTAATAAGAAATATGATTATCAAAGAGATTATTAGAACATAAATATTCAAATCAATTACATGCACGGCTCGTGAATAAATTGAACAAAATATCATTGAAGAAGAAAGCTTAAAATTATGAATCCAGAAGTGATTTGAGATGGCCTCCCGTACCTGTCTAATAGTGAAGATTGATTCAATCGTTAACCTCACACTAGCTTTCAACTTGATTTCACTAATAAATAATAATAGTATTTTTAGCAAATATAGGGATTTTTATTTATAGCTTTAAACATTGATCAAAATTCCACTAGTACTATGATCTCAAATCTTATATATTCTAATATTTATTTATTCTTTGGATAAATCTTATCTATTATCTATTATTATATTGATGGCCAAACGTTTTAAAATATGTAGACAAAACTATCCCTCATGAATTCTTATAATTCTCATGATATCCAAATCCTAATTATCAAATATTTTTAAAATTATCTTTTAAGTTACCATTGATTTTTTAAAAATTATTTTATAAAATTTTGTATATTTTAAGATTTTTAAAATTATCTATTTCTTTATCATTGTTTTTTAAACTTATTTCATAAGGTTGTTATATTATAAATAGGGCAAATTATCTTAAGGTCCCTGCAACTGCAACTGTTTGCAGGGACCTTAAGGTCAACACACACACAACCACCCTCCAAAAAAGATACTAAACAAAACCCACCAAGGACTCCATGGCAAATAGTTCACTATTCAAGGGATGAATAGTGAATTACCTATTATAAATACAATGAATTAAAATTTCTTATATTAAAAAAGATTTAAATTATCTATTTATTTACATTTTTAAAAATTATTTTAGAAAATTTGATATTTTGTATGTTTTAAAATATTTAAAATTATCTATTTATTTACCTTTTTGAAAATTATTTTATAAAATTCAATTTTTATATGCTTTAAAAAGTATAATATAATTTTTAGTGTATTTTGCTATATTTTCATTCATGAAAAACAATGTATATAATTATAAGTTAATGTTAATGAAAAACAAAATAAACTACAACATATATTAAAAAAATAAAATAAACTACAAAATAGATTATAAATAACTCTATTAAAGATATCATAAATAATTTATTAAATATGCAATGTTAATAAAAATAAAATAAATACTCCCGCTTTCTCTCCTCCTCCTTTGCCCTTATTCATCAACTCTATACAAGAACACAAAACGTCTTAAGAAACTTAGAATGTTTATCATTCCTTTGCCGTTATTCCTTTTATTTATTATATATTCTCGACTCAGCGTTAATGTTCATGCACACAGTCATTAAGAACACAAAACGTCTTAAGAAACTTAGATCTGCCCATTCAAATTTCCGGCACCGGGCAGCGCTGCGCGGATGGCGCGAGCCGCGTGCACAACAACGCCACCGCCTTACGCAACTTGCAATGGCCATGCAGTGGGTCAAACGCCGCGATGCTACATGCACCGCCGTGTAATCGGCGGAAATTCGAGGTTCCTACTGGGCTCATTCCTATTCTTATGGCAAATCACTACCCCGCACAAAATTTCGTCCAAAAGCAGATGCAGCTGGGCGGCTAGAAGGGTGCTCGGTGATGTTCCTCTCTACTAGAGCCCCTAGAAAGACGATGAATTTGGGAAATCTGACCTCATGACAGTGTTCCCCATGTCAAAAAAGCACTCTGCACAAATTTTCAACCCAAACGGAGCACCGGCGGGGGTGATGCGGATGGCACCGCTTGGCCTTGCACAACAATCCGCCACCGCTTTGCATCGAAAAACATACGGCTACAAGTAGCTGTGGGCTGAACGCGACGTGCTCCCCAGCATTGCCGCGTGTAATCGGCGGAAATTGAGATTCCTCTTATAACGCCCGACCGGATCCCCAGGACCCCAGGAGCGTCGCTGCCGTAGGTACCTAAGTGGAGACGGGCCCCACTCGGATACAAGGCCTAGATAAGTATAGCAGATAATACATAACAATCCAGATTTTTAACCAGAGTCATAATCAAATATCAGAGTTTAACAACATATTAATAACAAGGGTTCCACAAATCAAGGGTTCAGGGACCCTAAACAACAAGGCCCTACATGGGTCCTAAAAGCAATAAATCTCACTCAAAAGTAAAGATGGCCGAGGTCCTCCGACCTCGTCAAATGATCCCCTCCCTCGTCTCTCTCTCGTCCTCTAAGTCTCCTATTGCTCAGGACCTGAAAGAGAAAAGAGGAAAACGAGTGCATGATCTTTCGAAGGGAAAGCTCAGTAAGTAACCTGCAACAAATCCAAAGGTACAATAAAAACATGATCAAGCATCATAAAAGGAGTCCTAGGGGTCTACCACAAACATCAAGGTACAACTCCTATCAAAGTTAGCCATCGGCTCAAAAGATCACAAACTGATCGAGCAATCCCCCTGACAAGCATAACACAAAGCGCCGCTGACCGCTGTCACAACTCGGTAGCGCCACCTCTCGTACATGTCGACATGGCGGTAGACAACCCCGGCCGGCGGATGATGAGTATCGTCCCTCTGCCATGGAAAGCCGGATCGTCAGAGTGTCCCGTCCCCGAGCGATCTCTCAAACCGGAGCCTCACGCTCCACTCGGGCGGAGTAACTATTTCAGTTAGCACATACCTCCCGGCCAGCACACAAGACCATGTGCCCATGATCAAGTGTCGGCCCACGGGTGGGTATGGCTAACTCACACATCAAAAACAGGTAGAGCTACACCCTACTTCTAGCATATCAACCATGCACATACTATGAACGGAATCAAACAACAAACATGTATGTGCACAAATCCAAGAAACATATCAAGGAAATAACATGCTAAACAGATAGCATACAACAAGACAAGAAAACCCAATGATGGGTGGTAACTAGGCATGAGTGACTTACCTGAAGTCGCTAAGCCTGGAGTTCCACCTTAACCAACTCCCCTCAAGCATCTACGTCGGCCAACCCCGACGAGATACTACATTAGAATAGACATCATAGTGTACCTCTAATTATGTATGCATGATGTCCTAATTGGGCCCAGCCCAGCTTAATGGGCCTTCCCCGAATCTCTAAATTATCCCCCCTTAAATATTCACTCCCGACTATTCTCACAGAAGAACCTAGGTAGCTTGGTGGTTAAGGCCCACCACACTCCTCCTAGAGATCCCGGGTTCCATTCCTTTCATTTGCCTTTTAATCCCCATTATTTCTTTCTATGGGTTTATATATTCAAACTTGTCTCTTTATATCACAAGTGTGATATTGCCTTGGTGGTTAAGGTCCACCAAACCCATGTTAGAGGTCTTGGGTTCAAACCCTCACTCTTACATTTCTTATTTTTTTTTATATGATTAATAACTATCATTCTTAATTAGTTAACCGTTTAACTAATTTTTGAATAATCTCAACCTTTTAATTAATTTCTTAATTAAGCCTTTAATTCTAATCCAGCCCATATTAATCCATTGGGCCCAAGCCCATTTCAACTCACTAGTTGAACTCTTTGATTAATTCTCCAAGCCCCAAATTAATCATTCAACTAATTACCAATTAGTCAATTTTCAATTGTCACTAATTGATTATTAATCTAATCAACTGATTAGTTAACCCAAAATAATTAATTAGTAATTGGTCATCCAACTAATTAATTCATAAATTAAATCAGTTTAGATTTAATTATCCCATTTTAACTTGATCCTTGATTCACCACTTGAACCCAACCCATCAAGCTCATGTGACTAACCCAAGCCCAATTCCAACTTGATTAGTCCAACTTAATTCATTGGTTTAATCCAATTAAACTCATTTAATTGATTAAACTAACTCAACCATCATTATCAACTTAATTCATGAATCCACTTTTAAAGTGGTCCAATCCAATTAACTGGTCACCTTGAGCCAATTAAATGGTCAAACCCAACTTATTAGTGGATTCAAGCCCAACCGGTTGAACCCAACCATTAATCCCTAGGTTTTATTTTAATTGATTTGCCTTAATCAATTAATTAGTAATTTAATTAATCCTAACCCTTTAATTAAATTAATTTCAACTTAGCCTTTAATTAATCACCTTAATTAATCAGCCCAACTGATTTAATCCAATCTTTAACAACTTTTTAATTTTTTTTATCAAATTAATCATTTAAATTATCTAATACCTTATCTAACTTTATTAAAACCATTAACCCATCTTAATTAATTTTTATTAAAATCCAATACTTCATCTCCTTCCTCGCGTTCTTCTCTCTCTTGTTCGCATGGCAGCCGGTACGAATTTAAAAGGCGGGGTATAAGAGCTCACCCGGAGATCTTTGAAGGTGTACTTCATGCGTGCTTCCACGGCCGGCCGGAGGTGGCAGTACGTTCCCCCCCTTGGTTGCTCGTCGCTCAGAAGCCCTCCGATCCTCTCCTTCCCCTCCCCGACCTCGCCGGAGAAAGCGGTCTCCTTCTTTCTCTCCCTCTCTGTTTCCTCTCGTGGTGCTCCACAGCCGGTGTCTTGTGTCAGCCCCCGGTTCTTTTATAGGCCTCGAGGGGAGCGGGCGAGGAGGGTTGATTGATAATCAATCACCCTTCCTCAATTTCCGGCGGCTAATCACGCCGCCGTTGTTGACCGGAGATCCCACGCGTGGGTAAAAGACAGAGGGAGAAGGTGAAGGTGGCGCCGTAATGGTGGAAAACTTTATTTTATTTTATTTTTTAATTTTGGATTTTACACCTCTTGGCTCATTCCTATTCTTATGGTAAATAACTACCCCACACAAAATTTAAATTGAAAGCACGACGCATACGTGGCGGCTAGAGCTTGCCTGAGTCAAGTACTCTCTACTACAGCCAAGAAAGACGATGAATTTGGGAAATCGACAACATCACAATGTTCCCCATGTCAAAAACTACTCCACACAAAATTTCAGCCCAAGCGGAGCGTACCGTTTGGGAGATATGAACCTTTCTTGACGAAATGAAATTGAAATTTGCTCATTTCCCAACTATGTCATGGAGGTTAACCCCACTTTCTCAAAAAGGGGGTCTCAGACCCTTTGAACCCCACCGGCCGCCAAGGGGGATGGTGTGCGAGGTTATATAGGGAGTAGGGTGTTGCCTCAAGCAAGCTACGCTGCGGTGCCCATGGGTAGCCGCGGCTGGTCTTTGGTGGCGCGGTGGGTCCGGGGTTGTCTTGCCGCCGGAGCTCGCCGGAAGGCTGCCGCCGGCGGCGGCCTTTCGGCGATCGTGGAACTCCAGCGGGCTTCGGCTTGACCTCGGTTGCCTCCTCGCGTGCGCGATGCAGCCGGACATGGCCGGAATTGGTAGAACGCACCGCCAGCGGTGGTGCACGCCCCTCAAGCTCTCCCACCACGCGAAAGCTGCGCGCGGCATCCCCGTTGCTCCCGCCGCTGCGCCTTGCATGCCCGTATGTATGCCCCAGTGAGTCGCTGCTGCAGCCAGCTCTGGCTCCGGTTACCCTCCGAGGCTGCAGCGTAACACCCCCTGGTTTGCCCCCAAACGTCTTTGGCGCTGCAGCACACCCCTGTTCTCCCCAGCGGCTGGCGCTGCTAGCCTACTGGATGCCCCAAGTGAGCGGTGTGCGCCCGGTAGCAGCCTCAGTTGCCCTCCCGCATGGCAAAGACCCCCGGTTGCCCCCAACGCTGAAGGCTGCAGCAGCGCACCCCCTGTTGCCCCCACCCCGCTCTCTGCTGGCAATGCCCGGATGCCCCCAAGTGAGTCAGCGCCCGGTAGCGGCTGTTCCCGGTTGCCCTCCAGCCTTGATGCGGTTGCCCCAACGCAAGGCTGCGTCTTGCTGTTGCCCCCACGCCTGGATGCCCCCAAGTGAGGTGTGTGGCCTTGCGGCCGGCTTCGGATACCCTCGGCCATGGCCCCAATGCCCCCACACGAAAGGCGGTCTTGGCCTACACCTTGCCCACCCACGCGCGCCGCATTCAAATTTCTGCTGGTGGATGGATTCAACAAAATGAAAGGTGGTAAATAATGACCGGAACTGAAGATGCACCTATTTTATAGAGAAAGATTCGTGGAAGGATGATGACTGAGGTTTTTTTTATGTGGTATATTAATTTTTTAAATTAATAGAAGTTATGGTAATTGGTTTCATGTCAAATTGTTTCAAGGATGATCAACTGCAATTTTTTCTTTTCTTCTTGTGATAATGAGATTTTCTTGAAGAGGTATATTATTTGCAATGAAAATGTATGAAGGGATCCACCTAACACTTTTTTTAACCAGTAAATAAATTATGGTTTATCGATTTTTTCAAATAATAATAATAACAATAATAATAATTATTATTAATTATTAGTCCCTACTATAGTGCTCAAATAGCCAAAAAGTCCCTAGGGTGGGTGTGGTTTGGGGGTGCAGCTAATAGTGTGTAGGGGGTCCTGGTTACTGTTTCCAGGGACCTACAGATAATTTGACCTAATAATAATAATAATAATAATAATAATAATAATAATAATAATAATAATAATAAGGTTTTCTTTGATAGATTTTGATAAATTCTTGATTTAGGATTTGAATTTTGAAGTGGGTGTATTTTATAAAATAACTTTAATGATATTTAGAATCATTGAATGTTCATTGATTAAATTTTGGGTTAGTTGATGTTTTCATAGTAGTTCATTAACACAATAAAAGAGAAAAACTCAATTAAAAGATAAAAACGTGACTAATATATATATAATATTTTTATATGGGTTAAAAAGAAAACAATTGATTACATCACTATATAGGTTGGTTTACAATTCTTTGTTCTCTCAACAGACCTCCAATTGTTTTAAAAATATATTATTACATAACTATAATTTTAGTTAGTTTTTTTATTTTTTATTATTATTTTATACAAAGGCGACAAGCACCTCCCAATCAGGGACGGATAATGTGTCAAACACACGTACCCTTAGCTTGCGGTCTCGGGGTGACAAACCCGAGATCTTTTCCAACTAACAACATTCTATATAAGAGATCCGATATCAATATGCCAAGAGGCTGTTGGTATAATTTTAACTACTTTTGACAATCCAGTAAACTGCAACGTCTCTGACACAATGTCTGGATCTGCCCATTCTGCGAGTCTTATTTCTACTCTTTCAAGAACCGGTGCAGAATTGAGTATAAAATCCATAAACCAAAGTTCTTCCTCAGCGCCCTCGAAGCCAGTCATTTTCAACACCAACAAGCGTTTGAATCTAACTTCCAAGCCCGAGTTCTTGATACAATCCCACAAGTTGAACCTCGATGTTATTGGTGGCTCATAGTTCTGATACATATATAAAATATAAAAAAAAAATACAATAATTAGTTGAGTTAGAGGATAAAAATTAATTTGAAGGGAAGGAAAGTTGAGCATGATTTATACCTTCATTTCAAGTACAGTCAAAGCAGGTGCAACTTTCATGAAGCAGAAGACTATGTATTCACTTAACACATTGCCAAACCTTACATCCAAAGACAGATTCTCCAAGTGCTTCAACGTCACAGGCAGCTCAACTTCTTTCTGCAATTCTTCCAGAATCTATTATGATTTATTATTTCATGAGCAACAAACATGAACATTAATTAACATTATGCATGATTAATAATAATAATATATGTTTGAACCATATATCACAACTATATATGATCATGACTACTGATATATAGATAAACCTTAATTACCTTCAGATCTAACTCATCATATGGATTTATGTTATAAGGACATTGTTGGAGAAAGTTCCATCTGTGATAAACAGGTGTTATGTAAATCGATGCATCGATCAGTTGAGGGCATGCTATACTCATATGAGAATAACCACAATCGATCTCCAAGCTTTCCAGTGTTCCTGATGTGATTCGCAAATCGTGGCTGATATCTGTCAGGCCTTTCACCATCAATTTCTTTAACCGAGGGCAATTCGAAACGATTTCGCTTATTGACTCGTAGGGATGCGTCAAAAAATTAAAGATGACCTTCTCCAGCTTCACCATATACCTCAAGTATGTTGGATTGACTTTCAGGTCCCCAGATAGCTCCAAATGCGATATATTGTAATGAGGATAAAGGATAGTACCAAGTTCATGATATCTCCAATCGCTCATGAGGTGGATGGATGCATTGATGAGATGTTGGTTTGCCAAATTGAGAATTTCATATTCTCCCCGAATGTGCAACTTCTGCACTTCAGTGTTGCTTAAATCGATTTGTGCACATTCACGCAAGTAGATCAATGCCAATTCTTGCAACTGAGTGCAACATGATAGCAAACATTTTAATTCGTCGCTAGAGATGTGAACATCATGGAGATGCAGACTTCTCAGCTTGTGAAAGCCTTTGAAGTTCTGTGGTAGAGTGAGTGTGCAATTGGCGAGCTTGAGCTGCACAAGCTGATGGCATGAGAAGAGACGTGAAGAGACATTGAAATCATATGTTCGCCACAACGCAAGATGGAGCTCTGTGATTCTGTCGGTGAGTACGACATCAAGCCACCTGTTGAGAGTCTTGTGACAGTTAACATCTGTGGTAAGCTGGAAGTCAAGAATTGGGCCATTGTGTGATGAAAGAACTCCATCAACAAACTCAACAAAACTGGTCTTCTTGCCTCTAATACCTATCAACCAATAACTATCACTGAAAACTAATTTAGGCATAGAAGTCCATACCTGCAACCACTTTTTTGACACAGTGCTTGTCTTGAAAGCATCTGTGATTGGCAGCTTCATAAGGATCAGCTCTGCCAATTCAATTGGGAGATAATCAAATAAATTCGCAGGCATGGAGAGAGAGTAGGAGGAGGAGGAGGAGGAGGAGGAGGAGGAGGTGAGACTCACTTCTAACCTATGTTTTCTTTGATTTGAGTATGGTGTATGTCATGCCTATATATATACATAAAAGAATTTATTTCTAGTTTGACTCAAACTCCATTTTGGAGAATGACTCAAACTCTATTAAAGCACAATAATTTTTTTTCAAATTTTAAATTACCATATATACTTAAACAAGTGTATATGGTAATTTAGGTAGGTAGATTAGAAGTGTAAATGTTAACTACCATATATACTTAAACAAGTGTATATAATTAAAATTACCATATATACTTAAACAAGTGTCTATGCATGCAAATGTCAAATGTAAACATAATTGTAGGTTAATACTATGATCCACTGTTTGGAAGAAGGCTAATTAAGGTAGCTAGATTAGAATCTGGACCATCCAATAAAAGCAAATCTGAGACACGCATATAAAAAATTCACACACATTGTAATCTCCTACCAGATAGCTGAATCTTCCTGTTAGGTGGATAGCTTTCGGATCGTCCTTGAACTCTACGCGCATCCCTCAAAGAGAAGGTCATGTGCAATAACTCTCCCAATGCAATCTAAATAGTTCTACTATTAGGAGCTTGTATTGTCTCTATATTTTTATGTGTGCCCACTACATGAAATTATCCATAAATGTCAAAACATGGATCACAATAAATTAAACAATGACTAATACCAACCCCATAACAGCCCAGCGTTTTATATCAATACAAAAAGACTCACCTGATTATAAGAATAAATACAGTTAATCAATTACTGCATTATATCTGAACAAGTAGAAGAATATGTTTTTGAAAATAGCAAACAGGAGACATTGCATTTTACTCCATAAGTGAGGGATACAGAAATAGCTGGGAGAAAATTTTCAATAATATGAAAATCTTACTTCATTTTTTGATAAATTGTCAATTTGATCTACAATAGCAATACTGTCGATCTCCATCTGTTCTCCTGGTCTGCATTAAATGAAAAAAATTGAACAAACAAAAAGGTGTGAAGGCAGATAAAACTCATTGAGCTTATCTTTTTCTAATCAATGTTGTATGCCCATTGCATTTCCCAACTAGAGTTGCCACAATATAATGAACACATTTATCAAAACCAAAAGCACATCAGAGCACAGTTTTATAAATCTTAAACATCCAAGACGCTTGAAAAATTTTGTCACTTAACACTAGTGAAATAAGATGAATCCTACAATACATTCTTCTAATCTAGGACAAGAAGGTAGTATAAGAACCATGACTTATTGCACTTACTCAAATATTGGGATTATCTAATAAATAATTTCTAAGAAAGATGGATGTTTTATCTCAAGAAAAATATGGAATGATCCAGGCAATTTTAAAAAAAAAATTGACTTTAATATTAAAATTCAACAAAATAAAATGGTGTCCTTTCTATCCTAAGTTTCAAATGAAGCAAAAAACTTCACAAGAAAAAAAATGTTCTAATTCCTAAATAGGAAAGAAGCACTGAAGTAAGACAACCAGATATAAACCCTTAACCATCTAATTGATGCCGTCGATATAATTGCTGACGGCAAGATTCACACAATGAAGCATAGCCTAGCTTTACCTGATGACTAAGCTGCCCTCTAAGATCAGAAATTTTGTGCTTCAAATTAATGATATCTGCTTCAGCAAGAGCAATTTCCTCAAGATCTGCCTTTGTCTGTAGGATTATACAGTATGAATCAGATGCAAACTTCAACTATGTTACAAGATAAGAATGTTTGGTATCATAGAAAATTAACCTTGAAATCTGCAGATGCTGTTATTGGCAATTGCCCAGGTCTAATGTTCATAATCCAAACTCCAAGGATTCCCTCAAGTCTCTCTCCTTCTGTAACTGCTCCTTTAACTTCTCCACCTATTGCCACCCAGGTTCCTCTATTTTATAAAATAAGACTTATTAGTCCGGAGGCAGAAGATGTTCATTAACGCCGTTTCAAATGACTGATATGTCTGCAACGTGGTGTTATGTTGATGTCCATGTGGCCATTAGAATGTCATGTCACCTTTTAAAATATTAAACAATTAAAAAATAGTAAAAAAAGAAAGAAAAGAAAACATTAAACAAACCATCTAGTTCAGATCATAACCGATTAGGATCTAAATTCGAGTTCCTCTCTCCCTTTCATCCTTTCCCCCCACTCACCCTCTCATCCTCTCCGACACGCATCATCCTGATCGCCACACTTATTCATCTTCGACCAACCCACCAACGTGTGCAATGGTGCACCCATCCCACGCCATAACCCACTCGAGCCCCTGCGAGAAGTGCTCCATGCTGACATTTGACTTCCCCAGCCCACAACGCCGTAGAAGAGCCATCCCTCCCACATCGGAATACACTCGGGCCTCGTCGGAAGTGGTCTACGCCAACACGTCAGCCAAGCCAGGCTTCTTTATCATCCCGATAAGATGCCCTCGTGTATGTTGAACCCTAATTTGCTATGACCGGGGTTGTTGTTGTGACGTATTGTCTTGGATGTTGGGGTTCTTTTTTTTTGGCCCTATTCCACTCTTTCTAGTTGTCCTATGCTTGAAGACTTCCCATTCTACTTCTTCTCTCTCTGAAATGAATACAATGTAAATAATTACAATTGAAATTCTGCAAATTACAGTGATTATAGATTCTGCAGAAAGTGCACCCTTTGGAAATTTTGCAAACAATATAGTGCTCATACATTGACCATTAATTATGTATCAATTGTTTCACAGATTCTCGTGATCCTTTGAAAATGCCTTCTCATTCAACTCAAAACAACTCATATGTGAATTGTATCTCATCTCCTTTGTCCATTGATTTTGTTGATTATCGACCACATAGTCTTATGGTCCAGATGAAATGAGATTATCTTCCTGTAATTGATGGAAATTCTCGAATTCTTTGTTTTTTTTTCCCTGAATACACCTTAAAAATTGTTGCAGGCATAGTTAATTTCATAATATTTATGAAATTATGTTCATCATTTTTGTGAAATATATGATACATTCTTTCAGTTCCTCTCGCAACTATGTGTTAAGCCTCTATATGGGCATTCTAATTGAATTTGCTTTTGATGGAACATAATAGTGTAAACTGTGTACCTAATTGTTAATTTGAGTTGGATTGGCTCCAAATTTGTTGATGTATTGGCTTGATCAGCTTTCTAGTTTATTCTGCAGTCTAATTATGTGTTTGATGTTTTAGATTGTAGTTAATCATTTGAAACAAAGCCTAGACTGAATCATCTTAAACAAATTTAACAATGCCAAAATGCTTTATCTGTATAACATAAATTTATTTGTTTTAGTAATTTTTCAAGTCAGCAGTTAGCCTTGCTTTCTGTGTTACTTCTTGTGTTGTTTGTTCTGCAGTCTAACTAATTATGTGTTTGATGTTTTAGATAGTAGTTAATCATTTGAACAAAAGCCTAGACTGAGTCACTGAAGCATCTTAAAAAAATTAACAATGCGAAAATGCTTTTCTCTGTATAACTAAAAATTTATTTATTTAGTTATGCTCAGTAATAGTTCCATTAAAATATATGTAAGCTTGCAGCTGGTTGTGGTGAAGTCCTGATATTTGATGGTTTTGTTTGTTCTGGGGATTGGAAAGGGTGAGCCATTGAACTAGGGTTACAAAGAAGCAGCTCACTCCATTAAACAAACACAAATTATCTGGATTTTAGTTTTACTTGACTTATAACTCCAAGTAATCAATGATTGAACATGGATATATATCTCCACATAATATATACTTATTCTTACTCTTTTTAGGTTATTTTGCGAAACTCCATCAATTTTGAGAATCCGCAATCCATATCAGGTGTTAGGGAGACAAATAAAAGAACAGAAAATTATTAAGTATAGAACTGTGATGCATTATTTATATGGTTATTCATCTAGAGTTGTACCATATAGGGTTACATCTTGATGATCTTTTTAATGGGAAAGTAGAAGCTAAAGTTCAAGGTTGACTTCAGAAGTCCATGTACTCACAGACTAATGTGTTACTAATTTTTCTCACCAAGTAAGATTCACTGAAACACTGACACTCACAATATCCAGAAACAAAAATGACTTTCAGTTTTCTATCACCCTCCTCCTTTTGCATGGACGATTTGGTAAGAGCTAAAATCTTTCGCCTTGAAATGCGTTCATCATGATTTGGTTCTACCCAACAAATGAATATAATTTTTATGTCTTGAAGCATTGGTGCAGCATTGATTATAAACTCCAGAAATGAAATCTCTTCTTTGGAACCCTTGAAGTTATGGATTGTCAGTGTGATCAAACTCTTGAATCTAATTTCCAAACCCGATTTCGGTAGATATTCCCAAAAATTGGCAGATCCAAACGGCAGGCCATGATCAAACCCTTGAATACCAGTACTCTAATGGAACATCACATCACATAAGGAATAAAAGAGAAGGTTAATTGAGTTATGGGATAGATAAAAATCTTATAGGTTAATATTCTAAAGATGCCAGAATTTTACCTCTATTTCAAGTGTATGTAAACGATGGGCCTTTTGAATGAAGGAAAATGCTATGTATTCGCACATCAAATTCCCAAAGCTTACTTCCAAAGAGAGTTTCTCCAAGTGATTGAATGCAACAGGTAGCGTAACCTTTGTCTGCCGATACTCCAACTCCTAGTGATCAAAAGGAAACATGATTAATTAACAGATGCAGGGCTATATATATAGATATATATAGATCGTATTACCTTCAGAGATAGCTGCTGCTCTTTTATAAACGACTACAGCTGCTCACAGAGTCCCAGTAATACAAATCAGTGTCTATGTAGATAGATGCATCAATCAGTTGTGGGCATGCTAAATGTAAGTGAGAATAACAACGTCCAATCTTTAAGCTTTGAAGACTTGTTGATACAATTTGGATTTCTTGATAATCAGGATAGTGTATCATGACGTCTAATTTCTTTAACTGGTGGCATTCTGAAACCAAATTGGTTATCGAATCAGGGGGAAGTGTCGGCAAACTGAGTTTAACAGTCTCCAACTTCATATCTCTTAGTGAAGGTAGAACAAGGTCCTTGTAGCCTGATATCTCCAAATGCACCAAATTCTTGCAAAAAAAGATGGTGTGAAGGTCATGAACATCATGATAAAATTTGTTGATGAGGGTTGCACTAATGAGACTTTGGTTCTCCAGCTGGAAGCGTTCATAGCTATAGGACCCCACAATATTTAACTGCCGCACTTTTGTGTTTCTTATATCGATTTCTGTGATCCATGGCAAATCAATGAATGCTAGCTCTTCTAACTGGGTGCAACTTGAGAGTAAATTTTTCAGTTCACTGTCAGTGATTTTTACCATCTCGAGATGAAGGTTTTTCAGCATGTTGAAACCTTTGAAGTCTTGCGGCGGAGTGAGCTTGCACTTGACCAGCTTCAGGTGCACCAGTTCATGGCATGAGAAGAGACGTTGAGGGACCTTGTATTTCCTCGCATAACGTACCTCAAGATGGAGCTCTTTGATCTTGTTGTACCTCATTGAGAAAAAGAGCCATCTGTTGATTTTCATCTTATTTTCAATTCTTGTTGAGAGATGGAATTGAAGAATTGGGCTTTTGTGTGACGACAGAACTCTCTCAGCAAATTCAATAAACATGGACTCATAATTATTATCAAAACGCATGAAGTTCTCATCATCGAGAACTAATTTGGGAGTTGAATTCCATGCTTGAATCCAGTTTTTCGATACAGTGCTGGCCTTAAAAGCATCCCTCATTGATAGCTTCATCAGGATGAGCTCTGTCAACTCAGTTGGCAGATCCTCGAACATATCTGGAGATGAAGTGAAGATCGATCTGGGTAATTGATTCAGCTAAAATTCAACTATTGAAATCTTAATTGATTGAAGGAACTGCAGAAAATAAGAGAAAGAGATCAAGAAGGCGAGAAGAAGATGAAATATAATATTCATAAAACAAACCAGATACTATAAATATTGTACTTCTAGTTCAATTTGAACTCAAACTTAATTAAACTCAAACTCTAATTAACAATAATCCTGCTGCTTGATAATTGAAGGAACATCATATGATCAATTCATAATTATTGATTCAAGCAAGATTCATCATAAGAATTACAAGAATATTAAACTGGAAGAACAAAATCATTGAATTGATGAATCATGTGTTGGATTAATAAGAAATATGATTATCAAAGAGATTATTAGAACATAAATATTCAAATCAATTACATGCACGGCTCGTGAATAAATTGAACAAAATATCATTGAAGAAGAAAGCTTAAAATTATGAATCCAGAAGTGATTTGAGATGGCCTCCCGTACCTGTCTAATAGTGAAGATTGATTCAATCGTTAACCTCACACTAGCTTTCAACTTGATTTCACTAATAAATAATAATAGTATTTTTAGCAAATATAGGGATTTTTATTTATAGCTTTAAACATTGATCAAAATTCCACTAGTACTATGATCTCAAATCTTATATATTCTAATATTTATTTATTCTTTGGATAAATCTTATCTATTATCTATTATTATATTGATGGCCAAACGTTTTAAAATATGTAGACAAAACTATCCCTCATGAATTCTTATAATTCTCATGATATCCAAATCCTAATTATCAAATATTTTTAAAATTATCTTTTAAGTTACCATTGATTTTTTAAAAATTATTTTATAAAATTTTGTATATTTTAAGATTTTTAAAATTATCTATTTCTTTATCATTGTTTTTTAAACTTATTTCATAAGGTTGTTATATTATAAATAGGGCAAATTATCTTAAGGTCCCTGCAACTGCAACTGTTTGCAGGGACCTTAAGGTCAACACACACACAACCACCCTCCAAAAAAGATACTAAACAAAACCCACCAAGGACTCCATGGCAAATAGTTCACTATTCAAGGGATGAATAGTGAATTACCTATTATAAATACAATGAATTAAAATTTCTTATATTAAAAAAGATTTAAATTATCTATTTATTTACATTTTTAAAAATTATTTTAGAAAATTTGATATTTTGTATGTTTTAAAATATTTAAAATTATCTATTTATTTACCTTTTTGAAAATTATTTTATAAAAATCAATTTTTATATGCTTTAAAAGTATAATATAATTTTTAGTGTATTTTGCTATATTTTCATTCATGAAAAACAATGTATATAATTATAAGTTAATGTTAATGAAAAACAAAATAAACTACAACATATATTAAAAAAATAAAATAAACTACAAAATAGATTATAAATAACTCTATTAAAGATATCATAAATAATTTATTAAATATGCAATGTTAATAAAAATAAAATAAATACTCCCGCTTTCTCTCCTCCTCCTTTGCCCTTATTCAACAACTCTATACAAGAACACAAAACGTCTTAAGAAACTTAGAATATTTATCATTCCTTTGCCGTTATTCCTTTTATTTATTATATATTCTCGACTCAGCGTTAATGTTCATGCACACAGTCATTAAGAACACAAAACGTCTTAAGAAACTTAGATCTGCCCATTCAAATTTCCGGCACCGGCGGGGCGCGTGCGGATGGCGCTCGCACCGCCGTGCACAACAACGGGCCACCGCCTTGCACGAAAAAATGCGGCCAGTAGCATGCCGAAACGCGACGCTACATGCACCGCCGTGTAATCGGCGGAAATTCGAGATTCCGCTGGGCTCATTCCTATTCTTATGGCAAATCACTACCCCGCACAAAATTTCGTCCAAAACGGAGTACGCGCGGGGCGGCTAGAGGGTGTCGGTGATGTTCCTCTCTACTACAGCACCAAGAAAGACGATGAATTTGGGAAATCTGACCTCATGACGGTGTTCCCCATGTCAAAAAAGCACTCCACACAAATTTTCAGCCCAAACGGAGCACCGGTGGGGGTGATGCGGATGGCACCGCTTGGCCTTGCACAACAACGGGCCACCGCCTTGCACGAAAACAGCCGCGGGCGCGCGCAGAGCGGGCTGAAACGCACGTGCTCCGCGCATCGCCGTGTAATCGGCGGAAATTCGAGATTCCTCTTGTAACGCCCCGACCAGATCCCTGGGACCCCGGGCACGTACACAGACCGGCCGTACCTAAGTGGAGACGGGCCCCACTCGGATACAAGGCCTAGATAAGTATAGCAGATAATACATAACAATCCAGATTTTTAACCAGAGTCATAATCAAATATCAGAGTTTAACAACATATTAATAACAAGGGTTCCACAAATCCAGGGTTCAGGGACCCTAAACAACAAGGCCCTACATGGGTCCTAAAAGCAATAAATCTCACTCAAAAGTAAAGATGGCCGAGGTCCTCCGACCTCGTCAAATGATCCCCTCCCTCGTCTCTCTCTCGTCCTCTAAGTCTCCTACTGCTCAGGACCTGAAAGAGAAAAGAGGAAAACAAGTGCATGAGCTTTCGAATGGAAAGCTCAGTAAGTACCCTGCAACAAATCCAAAGGTACAATAAAAACATGATCAAGCATCATAAAAGGAGTCCTAGGGGTCTACCACAAACATCAAGGTACAACTCCTATCAAAGTTAGCCATCGGCTCAAAAGATCACAAACTGATCGAGCAATCCCCCGGACAAGCATAACACAAAGAAAACGCGACGCACCAACTAACCTCGCTACAACTCGGTAGCGCCACCTCTCGTACATGTCGACATGGCCAGCGTATCAACCCCGCTGACAGGCAGGACAGCCAGAGTATCGTCCCTCTGCCATGGAAAGCCGGATCGTCAGAGTGTCCCGTCCCCGAGCGATCTCTCAAACCGGAGCCTCACGCTCCACTGTGCCGGGCGGAGTAACTATTTCAGTTAGCACATACCTCCCGACCAGCACACAAGACCATGTGCCCATGATCAAGTGTCGGCCCACGGGTGGGTATGGCTAACTCACATATCAAAAACAGGTAGAGCTACACCCTACTTCTAGCATATCAACCATGCACATATTATGAACGGAATCAAACAACAAACATGTATGTGCACAAATCCAAGAAACATATCAAGGAAATAACATGCTAAACAGATAGCATACAACAAGACAAGAAAACCCAATGATGGGTGGTAACTAGGCATGAGTGACTTACCTGAAGTCGCTAAGCCTGGAGTTCCACGGAACCAACTCCCTGCGCATCTACGTCAACCTGACAGTAGATACTACATTAGAATAGACATCATAGTGTACCTCTAATTATGTATGCATGATGTCCTAATTGGGCCCAGCCCAGCTTAATGGGCCTTCCCCGAATCTCTAAATTATCCCCCCTTAAATATTCACTCCCGACTATTCTCACAGAAGAACCTAGGTAGCTTGGTGGTTAAGGCCCACCACACTCCTCCTAGAGATCCCGGGTTCCATTCCTTTCATTTGCCTTTTAATCCCCATTATTTCCTTCTATGGGTTTATATATCCAAACTTGTCTCTTTATATCACAAGTGTGATATTGCCTTGGTGGTTAAGGCCCACCAAACCCATGTTAGAGGTCTTGGGTTCAAACCCTCACTCTTACATTTCTTATTTCTTTTTATATGATTAATAACTATCATTCTTAATTAGTTAACCGTTTAACTAATTTTTGAATAATCTCAACCTTTTAATTAATTTCTTAATTAAGCCTTTAATTCTAATCCAGCCCATATTAATCCATTGGGCCCAAGCCCATTTCAACTCACTAGTTGAACTCTTTGATTAATTCTCCAAGCCCCAAATTAATCATTCAACTAATTACCAATTAGTCAATTTTCAATTGTCACTAATTGATTATTAATCTAATCAACTGATTAGTTAACCCAAAATAATTAATTAGTAATTGGTCATCCAACTAATTAATTCATAAATTAAATCAGTTTAGATTTAATTATCCCATTTTAACTTGATCCTTGATTCACCACTTGAACCCAACCCATCAAGCTCATGTGACTAACCCAAGCCCAATTCCAACTTGATTAGTCCAACTTAATTCATTGGTTTAATCCAATTAAACTCATTTAATTGATTAAACTAACTCAACCATCATTATCAACTTAATTCATGAATCCACTTTTAAAGTGGTCCAATCCAATTAACTGGTCACCTTGAGCCCAAACCCAAATCAATTAACTAGGTTAATCAATATTAAACTACCTTTAATTGATTAATCTCATCCCTTAACTAAGCCTTTTAATTTAATAACCACTTAGCCTTCAATTAAATGGTCAAACCCAACTTATTAGTGGATTCAAGCCCAACCGGTTGAACCCAACCATTAATCCCTAGGTTTTATTTTAATTGATTTGCCTTAATCAATTAATTAGTAATTTAATTAATCCTAACCCTTTAATTAAATTAATTTCAACTTAGCCTTTAATTAATCACCTTAATTAATCAGCCCAACTGATTTAATCCAATCTTTAACAACTTTTTAATTTTTTTTTATCAAATTAATCATTTAAATTATCTAATACCTTATCTAACTTTATTAAAACCATTAACCCATCTTAATTAATTTTTATTAAAATCCAATACTTCATCTCCTTCCTCGCGTTCTTCTCTCTCTCTCTTGTTCGCATATCGGTAGAATTTAAAAAGGCGAGGTATAAGAGCTCACCGAGATCTTTGAAGGTGTACTCGCCGTGCTTCCACGGGCCGGTAGGGAAGGTGGCGATCGTTCCCCCTTGGTTGCTCATCGCCGAAGCCCTCCGATCTTCTCCTTCCCTCCCCGACCTCGCCGGAGAAAGCGGTCTCCTTCTTTCTCTCCCTCTCTGTTTCCTCTCGTGGTGCTCCACAGCCGGTGTCTTGTGTCAGCCCCCGGTTCTTTTATAGGCCTCGAGGGGAGCGGGCGAGGAGGGTTGATTGATAATCAATCACCCTTCCTCAATTTCCGGCGGCTAATCACGCCGCCGTTGTTGACCGGAGATCCCACGCGTGGGTAAAAGACAGAGGGAGAAGGTGAAGGTGGCGCCGTAATGGTGGAAAATTTTATTTTATTTTATTTTTTAATTTTGGATTTTACACCTCTTGGCTCATTCCTATTCTTATGGTAAATAACTACCCCACACAAAATTTCGTCGAAAACGGAGCACGCACGTGGCGGCTAGAGCTTGTCGGAGCTGTTACTCTCTACTACAGCGCCAAGAAAGACGATGAATTTGGGAAATCTGACAACATCACAATGTTCCCCATGTCAAAAAACTACTCCACACAAAATTTCAGCCCAAACGGAGCAGCCGTTTGGGAGATATGAACCTTTCTTGACGAAATTAAATTGAAATTTGCTCATTTCCCAACTATGTCATGGAGGTTAACCCCACTTTCTCAAAAAAAGTGGGGTCTCAGAGACCCTTTGAACCCCACTGGCTGCCAAGGGGGGGATGGTGTGCAGGTTATATAGGGAGTAGGGTGTTGCCTCAAGCAAAGCTGCGCGGTGCCCATGGGCCGCTGCCAGACCGGCAAATTTGGTAGCCGTAGCGGTGGGGCTGGTCCGGGTTGTGCCGCTGCCGGAAGCTCAGCCGGAAGGCCACGCCCGGGCGGCCTTCCGGCGATCGTGAACTCCCCAGCGGTCGCCGGCTTGACCTCGGTTGCCTCCTCGTGCGCGACTGCGGCAGCGGACATGGCTGAATTGGCCGGAAGCACCGCCTTCGCGCGGTGGTGCACGCCTCAAGCTTTCTCCCACCACGCTGAAGCCGCGGCGCTGCAGATCCCTGTTGCCTCAAGACGCTGCCAAGCACGCCTGCATGCCCCTGTGTAGCCGTAGCTGCTAGCCAGCAGTGTTGCCCTCCCGCTGAAGCCGCGTGGCGGTTGCCCCCCAAACGCTGCCAAGGCAGCGCGCAGCACTCTGTTCTCCCGCAGCAGGCCAAGGCCGCAGCCTCTGGATGCCCCCAAGTGAGCGGTGTGCGCCAGCCAGTAGCCTGTTGCCCTCTCGCTGCAAAGACCCCGGTTGCCCCCAACGCTGAAGGCTGGCCAGCACCCCCGCTGCCCCCCACCCTCGCCTCTGCAGCTAGCCCGGATGCCCCCAAGTGAGTCAGCGCCCAGCAGAAATGCTGCCCTCCACAAGTAGCACTCCCGGCTGCCCCCCAAACGCAAGGCTGCGGCGCACAAAGACCCTCTGTTGCCCCCACGCTGCCACCGCCCTCGGATGCCCCCAAGTGAGCCGTGGTAAGCGCCAGCCAAGCAGTAGGCTCGGATACCCCCGCCGAAGCCGCGCAGCATGCCCCAATGCCCCCCCACGAAGCAGTGCCAGCACCCCGGTGCCCACTCCACGCTACACGCCGCTGCCAAGAATACCTGTACGCCACCCACGCCACGCATTCAAATTTCTGCTGGTGGAGGGATTCAACAAAATGAAAGGTGGTAAATAATGACCGTAACTGAAGATGCACCTATTTTATAGAGAAAGATTCGTGGAAGGATGATGACTTAGGTTTTTTTTATGTGGTATATTAATTTTTTAAATTAATAGAAGTTATGGTAATTGGTTTCATGTCAAATTGTTTCAAGGATGATCAACTGCAATTTTTTCTTTTCTTCTTGTGATAATGAGATTTTCTTGAAGAGGTATATTATTTGCAATGAAAATGTATGAAGGGATCCACCTAACACTTTTTTTAACCAGTAAATAAATTATGGTTTATCTATTTTTTCAAATAATAATAATAACAATAATAATTATTATTATTAATTATTAGTCCCTACTACAGTGCCCAAATAGCCAAAAAGTCCCTGAGGTGGGTGTGGTTTGGGGGTGCAGCTAATAGTGTGTAGGGGGTCCTGGTTACTGTTTCCAGGGACCTACAGATAATTTGCCCTAATAATAATAATAATAATAATAATAATAATAATAATAATAATAATAATAATAATAATAATAAGGTTTTCTTTGATAGATTTTGATAAATTCTTGATTTAGGATTTGAATTTTGAAGTGGGTGTATTTTATAAAATAACTTTAATGATATTTAGAATCATTGAATGTTCATTGATTAAATTTTGGGTTAGTTGATGTTTTCATAGTAGTTCATTAACACAATAAAAGAGAAAAACTCAATTAAAAGATAAAAACGTGACTAATATATATATAATATTTTTATATGGGTTAAAAAGAAAACAATTGATTACATCACTATATAGGTTGGTTTACAATTCTTTGTTCTCTCAACAGACCTCCAATTGTTTTAAAAATATATTATTACATAACTATAATTTTAGTTAGTTTTTTTTTATTTTTTATTTTATGCAAAGGCGACAAGCACCTCCCAATCAGGGGCGGATAATGTGTCAAACACACGTGCCCTTAGCTTGCGGTCTCGGGGTGACAAACCCGAGATTTTTTCCAACTAACAACATTCTATGTAAGAGATCCGATATCAATATGCCAAGAGGCTGTTGGTATAATTTTAACTACTTTTGACAATCCAAAGAATCGCAACGTCTCGACACATTAAATGTCCGGATCTCCGCCCATTCTCATGAAGTCTTATTTCTACTCTTTCAAGAACCGGTGCAGAATTGAGTATAAAATCCATAAACCAAAGTTCTTCCTCAGCGCCCTCGAAGCCAGTCATTTTCAACACCAACAAGCGTTTGAATCTAACTTCCAAGCCCGAGTTCTTGATACAATCCCACAAGTTGAACCTCGATGTTATTGGTGGCTCATAGTTCTGATACATATATAAAATATAAAAAAAAATACAATAATTAGTTGAGTTAGAGGATAAAAATTAATTTGAAGCGAAGGAAAGTTGAGCATGATTTATACCTTCATTTCAAGTACAGTCAAAGCAGGTGCAACTTTCATGAAGCAGAAGACTATGTATTCACTTAACACATTGCCAAACCTTACATCCAAAGACAGATTCTCCAAGTGCTTCAGCGTCACAGGCAGCTCAACTTCTTTCTGCAATTCTTCCAGGATCTATTATTATTTATTATTATTCATGAGCAACAAACATGAACATTAATTAACATTACGCATGATTAATAATAATAATATATGTTTGAACCATATATCACAACTATATATTCGATCATGACTACTGATATATAGATAAACCTTAATTACCTTCAGATCTAACTCATCATATGGATTTATGTTATAAGGACATTGTTGGAGAAAGTTCCATCTGTGATAAACAGGTGTTATGTAAATCGATGCATCGATCAGTTGAGGGCATGCTATACTCATATGAGAATAACCACAATCGATCTCCAAGCTTTCGAGTGTTCCTGATGTGATTCGCAAATCGTGGCTGATATCTGTCAGGCCTTTCACCATCAATTTCTTTAACCGAGGGCAATTCGAAACGATTTCGCTTATTGACTCGTAGGGATGCGTCAAAAAATTAAAGATGACCTTCTCCAGCTTCACCATATACCTCAAGTATGTTGGATTGACTTTCAGGTCCCCAGATAGCTCCAAATGCGATATATTGTAATGAGGATAAAGGATAGTACCAAGTTCATGATATCTCCAATCGCTCATGAGGTGGATGGATGCATTGATGAGATGTTGGTTTGCCAAATTGAGAATTTCATATTCTCCCCGAATGTCCAACTTCTGCACTTCAGTGTTGCTTAAATCGATATGTGCACATTCACGCAAGTAGATCAATGCCAATTCTTGCAACTGAGTGCAACATGATAGCAAACATTTTAATTCGTCGCTAGAGATGTGAACTTCATTGAGATGCAGGCTTCTCAGCTTGTGAAAGCCTTTGAAGTTCTGTGGTAGAGTGAGTGTGCAATTGGCGAGCTTGAGCTGCACAAGCTGATGGCATGAGAAGAGACGTGAAGAGACATTGAAATCATATGTTCGCCACAACGCAAGATGGAGTTCTGTGATTCTGTTGGTGAGTACAACATCAAGCCACCTGTTGAGAGTCTTGTGACAGTTAACATCTGTGGTAAGCTGGAAGTCAAGAATTGGGCCATTGTGTGATGAAAGAACTCCATCAACAAACTCAACAAAACTGGTCTTCCTGCCTCTAATACCTATCAACCAATAACTATCACTGAAAACTAATTTAGGCATAGAAGTCCATGCCTGCAACCACTTTTTTGACACAGTGCTTGTCTTGAAAGCATCTGTGATTGGCATCTTCATAAGGATCAGCTCTGCCAATTCAATTGGCAGATAATCAAATAAATTCGCAGGCATGGAGAGAGAGTAGGAGGAGGAGGTGAGACTCACTTCTAACCTATGTTTTCTTTGATTTGAGTATGGTGTATGTCATGCCTATATATATACATAAAAGAATTTATTTCTAGTTTGACTCAAACTCCATTTTGGAGAATGACTCAAACTCTATTAAAGCACAATAATTTTTTTCCAAATTTTAAATTACCATATATACTTAAACAAGTGTATATGGTAATTTAGGTAGGTAGATTATTAGAAGTGTAAATGGTAACTACCATATATACTTAAACAAGTGTATATAATTAAAATAACATAATTGTAGGTTAATACTATGATCCACTGTTTGGAAGAAGGCTAATTAAGGTAGCTAGATTAGAATCTGGACCATCCAATAAAAGCAAATCTGAGACACGAATATAAAAAATTCACACACATTGTAATCTCCTACCAGATAGCTGAATCTTCCTGTTAGGTGGATAGCTTTCGGATCGTCCTTGAACTCTACGCGCATCCCTCAAAGAGAAGGTCATGTGCAATAACTCTCCCAATGCAATCTAAATAGTTCTACTATTAGGAGCTTGTATTGTCTCTATATTTTTATGTGTGCCCACTACATGAAATTATCCATAAATGTCAAAACATGGATCACAATAAATTAAACAATGACTAATACCAACCCCATAACAGCCCAGCGTTTTATATCAATACAAAAAGACTCACCTGATTATAAGAATAAATACAGTTAATCAATTACTGCATTATATCTGAACAAGTAGAAGAATATGTTTTTGAAAATAGCAAACAGGAGACATTGCATTTTACTCCATAAGTGAGGGATACAGAAATAGCTGGGAGAAAATTTTCAATAATATGAAAATCTTACTTCATTTTTTGATAAATTGTCAATTTGATCTACAATAGCAATACTGTCGATCTCCATCTGTTCTCCTGGCCTGCATTAAATGAAAAAAATTGAACAAACAAAAAGGTGTGAAGGCAGATAAAACTCATTGAGCTTGTAAAATTTATCTTTTTCTAATCAATGTTGTATGCCCATTGCATTTCCCAACTAGAGTTGCCACAATATAATGAACACATTTATCAAAATTAAAAGCACATCAGAGCACGGTTTTATAAATCTTAAACATCCAAGACGCTTGAAAAATTGTCACTTAACACTAGTGAAATAAGATGAATCCTACAATACATTCTTCTAATCTAGGACAAGAAGGTAGTATAAGAACCATGACTTATTGCACTTACTCAAATATTGGGATTATCTAATAAATAATTTCTAAGAAAGATGGATGTTTTATCTCAAGAAAAATATGAAATGATCCAGGCAATTTAAAAAAAAAAAATTGACTTTAATATTAAAATTCAACAAAATAAAATGGTGTCCTTTCTATCCTAAGTTTCAAATGAAGCAAAAAACTTCACAAGAAAAAAAAAAAATTGTTCTAATTCCTAAATACAAAAGAACGTAAGCCACTCATTGTTTATTGGGGTTGATTGCAATGAAAATCAATTTCACAACAAATGTATCATGAAATCCTGAAATCTTGATAGAAGCACTGAAGTAAGACAACCAAATATAAACCCTAACCATCTAATTGATGCTGTCGATATAATTGCTGACTGCAAGATTCACACAATGAAGCATAGCCTAGCTTCACCTGACGAATTAGCTGCCCTCGAAGATCAGAAATTTTGTGCTTCAAATTAATGATATCTGCTAATTTCCTCAAGATCTGCCTCTTTCTGTAGGATTATACAGTATAAATCAGATGCAAACTTCAACTATGTTACAAGATAAGAATGTTTGGTATCTTAGAAAATTAACCTTGAAATCTGCAGACGCTGTTATTGGCAATTGCCCAGGTCTAATGTTCATTAATCCAGACTCCAAGGATTCCCTCAAGTCTCTCTCCTTCTGTAACTGCTCCCTTAACTTCTCCACCTATTGCCACCCAGGTCCCTCTATTTTATAAAATAAGACTTATTAGTCTGAAGGCAGAAAACATTCACTTATGTTGATTCAAATGAATGATATGTCTGCCACGTGGTGTTATATTGATGTCCATATGGCCATCAGAATGACAATGTCACCTTTTAAAACATTAAACCATTAGAAAATAGTAAAAGAAAAGAAAAAAAAAAACATTAAACAAACTATCGAGTTCATATCATAACTGATTAGATCCGAATTCGAGTTCCTCTCTCTCTCTTTCATCCTTTCCCCCCTCTCACCCTCTCATCCTCTCTAACACGCATCTTCCTGATCGCCACACTTACTCATCTTCGACCAACCCACGCCATAACCCACTTGAGACCCTGCCAGAAGTGTTCCACGCTGACAATTGACTTCCCCAGCCCACAATGGTGTAGAAGCGCCATCCCTCCCACATCGGAATACACTTGGGCCCCGTCGGAAGTGGTCCACGCCAACACGTCAGCCAAGCCAGGCTTCTTTATCATCCCGATAAGATGCCCTTGTGTATGTTGAACCCTAATTTGCTATGACTGGGGTTATTGTTGTGATGTATTGTCTTGACTGTTGGGGTTTTTTTTTGGCCCTAATCCACTCTTTCTAGTTGTCCTATGCTTGAAGGCTTCTCATTCCACTTCTTCTCCCTCCGAAATGAATACAATGTAAATAATTACAATTGAAATTCTGCAAATTACAGTGATTATAGATTCTGCAGAAAGTGCACCCTTTGGAAATTTTGCAAACAATGTAGTGCTCATACATTGACCATTAATTATGTATCAATTGTTTCACAGATTCTCGTGATCCTTTGAAAATGCCTTCTCATTCAACTCAAAAAAACTCATATGTGAATTATATCTCATCTCCTTTGTCCAGTGATTTTGTTGATTATCGACCACATAGTCTTATGGTCCAGATGAAATGAGATTACATTCCTGTAATTGATGGAAATTCTTGAATTCTTTGTTTTTTTTTTCCTGAATACACCTTAAAATTTGTTGCAGGCATAGTTAATTTCATAATATTTATGAAATTATGTTCATCATTTTTGTGAAATATATGATACATTCTTTCAGTTCCTCTCGCAACTATGTGTTAAGCCTCTATATGGGCATTCTAATTGAATTTGCTTTTGATGGAACATAATAGTGTAAACTGTGTACCTAATTGTTAATTTGAGTTGGATTGGCTCCAAATTTGTTGATGTATTGGCTTGATCAGCTTTCTAGTTTATTCTGCAGTCTAATTATGTGTTTGATGTTTTAGATTGTAGTTAATCATTTGAACCAAAGCCTAGACTGAATCATCTTAAAAAAAATTAACAATGCGAAAATGGTTTATCTGTATAAAAAAAAATTATTTGTTTTAGTAATTTTTCAAGTCAGCAGTTAGCCTTGCTTTCTGTGTTACTTCTTGTGTTGTTTGTTCTGCAGTCTAACTAATTATGTGTTTGATGTTTTAGATAGTAGTTAATCATTTGAACAAAAGCCTAGACTGAAGCATTCTTAAAAAAATTAACAATGCGAAAATGCTTTTCTATGTATAACTAAAAATTTATTTATTTAGTAATGCTCAGTAATAGTTCCATTAAAATATATGTAAGCTTGCAGCTGGTTGTGGTGAAGTCCTGATATTTGATGGTTTTGTTTGTTCTGGGGATTGGAAAGGGTGAGCCATTGAACTAGGGTTACAAAGAAGCAGCTCACTCCATTAAACAAACACAAATTATCTGGATTTTAGTTTTACTTGACTTATAACTCCAAGTAATCAATGATTGAACATGGATATATATCTCCACATAATATATACTTATTCTTACTCTTTTTAGGTTATTTTGCGAAACTCCATCAATTTTGAGAATCCGCAATCCATATCAGGTGTTAGGGAGACAAATAAAAGAACAGAAAATTATTAAGTATAGAACTGTGATGCATTATTTATATGGTTATTCATCTAGAGTTGTACCATATAGGGTTACATCTTGATGATCTTTTTAATGGGAAAGTAGAAGCTAAAGTTCAAGGTTGACTTCAGAAGTCCATGTACTCACAGACTAATGTGTTACTAATTTTTCTCACCAAGTAAGATTCACTGAAACACTGACACTCACAATATCCAGAAACAAAAATGACTTTCAGTTTTCTATCACCCTCCTCCTTTTGCATGGACGATTTGGTAAGAGCTAAAATCTTTCGCCTTGAAATGCGTTCATCATGATTTGGTTCTACCCAACAAATGAATATAATTTTTATGTCTTGAAGCATTGGTGCAGCATTGATTATAAACTCCAGAAATGAAATCTCTTCTTTGGAACCCTTGAAGTTATGGATTGTCAGTGTGATCAAACTCTTGAATCTAATTTCCAAACCCGATTTCGGTAGATATTCCCAAAAATTGTCAGATCCAAACGGCAGGCCATGATCAAACCCTTGAATACCAGTACTCTAATGGAACATCACATCACATGATTCACATCAGGAATAAAAGAGAAGGTTAATTGAGTTATGGGATAGATAAAAATCTTATAGGTTAATATTCTAAAGATGCCAGAATTTTACCTCTATTTCAAGTGTATGTAAACGATGGGCCTTTTGAATGAAGGAAAATGCTATGTATTCGCACATCAAATTCCCAAAGCTTACTTCCAAAGAGAGTTTCTCCAAGTGATTGAATGCAACAGGTAGCGTAACCTTTGTCTGCCGATACTCCAACTCCTAGTGATCAAAAGGAAACATGATTAATTAACAGATGCAGGGCTATATATATATATATATATATATATATATATATATATAGATAGATCGTTTTACCTTCAGAGATAGCTGCTGCTCTTTGCGTAAACGACTATAGCGGCTCACAGAGTCCCAGTAATACAAATCAGTGTCTATGTAGATAGATGCATCAATCAGTTGTGGGCATGCTAAATGTAAGTGAGAATAACAACGTCCAATCTTTAAGCTTTGAAGACTTGTTGATACAATTTGGATTTCTTGATAATCAGGATAGTGTATCATGACGTCTAATTTCTTTAACTGGTGGCATTCTGAAACCAAATTGGTTATCGAATCAGGGGGAAGTGTCGGCAAACTGAGTTTAACAGTCTCCAACTTCATATCTCTTAGTGAAGGTAGAACAAGGTCCTTGTAGCCTGATATCTCCAAATGCACCAAATTCTTGCAAAAAAAGATGGTGTGAAGGTCATGAACATCATGATAAAATTTGTTGATGAGGGTTGCGCTAATGAGACTTTGGTTCTCCAACTGGAAGCGTTCATAGCTATAGGACCCCACAATATTTAACTGCCGCACTTTTGTGTTTCTTATATCGATTTCTGTGATCCATGGCAAATCAATGAATGCTAGCTCTTCTAACTGGGTGCAACTTGAGAGTAAATTTTTCAGTTCACTGTCAGTGATTTTTACCATCTCGAGATGAAGGTTTTTCAGCATGTTGAAACCTTTGAAGTCTTGCGGCGGAGTGAGCTTGCACTTGACCAGCTTCAGGTGCACCAGTTCATGGCATGAGAAGAGACGTTGAGGGACCTTGTATTTCCTCGCATAACGTACCTCAAGATGGAGCTCTTTGATCTTGTTGTACCTCATTGAGAAAAAGAGCCATCTGTTGATTTTCATCTTATTTTCAATTCTTGTTGAGAGATGGAATTGAAGAATTGGGCTTTTGTGTGACGACAGAACTCTCTCAGCAAATTCAATAAACATGGACTCATAATTATTATCAAAACGCATGAAGTTCTCATCATCGAGAACTAATTTGGGAGTTGAATTCCATGCTTGAATCCAGTTTTTCGATACAGTGCTGGCCTTAAAAGCATCCCTCATTGATAGCTTCATCAGGATGAGCTCTGTCAACTCAGTCGGCAGATCCTCGAACATGTCTGGAGATGAAGTGAAGATCGATCTGGGTAATTGATTCAGCTAAAATTCAACTATTGAAATCTTAATTGATTGAAGGAACTGCAGAAAATAAGAGAAAGAGATCAAGAAGGCCAGAAGAAGATGAAATATAATATTCATAAAACAAACCAGATACTATAAATATTGTACTTCTAGTTCAATTTGAACTCAAACTTAATTAAACTCAAACTCTAATTAACAATAATCCTGCTGCTTGATAATTGAAGGAACATCATATGATCAATTCATAATTATTGATTCGCAAGATTCATCATAAGAATTACAAGAATATTAAACTGGAAGAACAAAATCATTGAATTGATGAATCATGTGTTGGATTAATAAGAAATATGATTATCATAGAGATTATTAGAACATATAAATATTCAAATCAATTACATGCACGGCTCGTGAATAAATTGAACAAAATATCATTGAAGAAGAAAGCTTAAAATTATGAATTCAGAAGTGATTTGAGATGACCTCCCGTACCTGTCTAGTAGTGAAGATTGATTCAGTCGTTAACCTCACACTAGCTTTCAACTTGATTTCACTAATAAATAATAATAGTATTTTTAGCAAGTATAGGGATTTTTATTTATAGCTTTAAACATTGATCAAAATTCTACTAGAACTATGATCTCAAATCTTATATATTCTAATATTTATTTATTTATTGGATAAATCTTATCTATTATCTATTATTATATTGATGGCCAAACGTTTTAAAATGTGTGGACAAAACTATCCCTAATGCATTCTTATAATTCTCATAATATTCAAATCCTAATTAATAATTATCAAATATTTTTAAAATTATCTTTTAACTTACCATTGATTTTTTAAAAATTATTTTATAAAATTTTGTATATTTTAAGATTTTTTTAAATTATCTATTTCTTTATCATTGTTTTTTAAACTTATTTCATAAGGTTGTTATATTATAAATAGGGCAAATTATCTTAAGGTCCCTGCAACTGCAACTGTTTGTAGGGACCTTAAGGTCAACACACACACAACCACCCCCAAAAAAGATACTAAACAAAACCCACCAAGGACCCCATGGCAAATAGTTCACTATTCAAGGGATGAATAGTGAATTACCTGTTATAAATACAATGAATTAAAAAATTTTATATTAAAAAAGATTTAAATTATCTATTTATTTACATTTTTAAAAATTATTTTAGAAAATTTGATATTTTGTATGTTTTAAAATATTTAAAATTATCTATTTATTTACCTTTTTGAAAATTATTTTATAAAATTCAATTTTTATATGCTTTAAAAGTATAATATAATTTTTAGTGTATTTTGCTATATTTTCATTCATGAAAAACAATGTATATAATTATAAGTTAATGTTAATGAAAAACAAAATAAACTACAACATATATTAAAAAAATAAAATAAACTACAAAATAGATTATAAATAACTCTATTAAAGATATCATAAATAATTTATTAAATATGTAATGTTAATAAAAATAAAATAAATACTCCCGCTTTCTCTCCTCCTCCTTTGCCCTTATTCATCAACTCTATACATTCCTTTGCCGTTAAAATAAAATAATGTTTATCATTCCTTTGCCGTTATTCCTTTTATTTATTATATATTCTCGACTCAGCGTTAATGTTCATGCACACAGTCAAAACATTGGTAAATAAAATACATCAACTATAATCTAAACAATCAAAATCTACAAGAATACAGAACGTCTAATCCCTTGTTTAGTTTGGAGGGAGGGGTGAGGGGGAGTTTGGGGTGTGTGTGTTAGGGGTGAAATCGGTTCGGTTTGGGCTGTTAGGACGAATTTCCAAACCAAAGCGGTATTTTTCGGTTTGAAAAAAATAAAACCAAACCGGACTGAATAGTTCGAAAAATGAAACCAAACCAAATTGGTTCGGTTCGGTTTGAACCGTGGTTTGAAAAATAAATCATAATTGCATATCTATTCTCTCATCATATTTCTCCTTATATAGATGAGAGTGTGAGATAAATCATAAACTTTTTATAATTATCCCTATAAGATGAATCTTGATCCAATTCAAATTCAAATATCAAATTATGATTATCTCCTCTCATCTCATACCAATCCCTACAAGGTTAACCCAAGTCGGATGGCATATGTTGGTTCAATCATATTAAAAGTAGCAATATGCGGTCTGGTTCTGTTCAAACCGCATTATTGAAATTTCAAATCGAACCGAACCGAATATTAATTGATTTCAAAACAAACCAAACCAATTTATTTTCGGTTTCAACGGTTTGAAAATCTAATGGTTTCGGTGGATTGGTTTGGAGCGGTTTGGATTTTCAGCTCTAATGTGTGTGTGTGTGTGTGTGTGGGGGGGTAGGGTGGGGTGCGGTGGGGGGTGGGGGGATGGAGTGTTTTGAAAATTTTTATGTTTGGTTCAATAGGGGGGTGAGAAGTAGTAATCTATATATTTTTTTGTTTGGTTGTGAGGAGGAATGAGGAGGAGTGTAATGTGTATTTAACTATTTTACCCTTTATGCAATGGATAGTAATATATATATATATATATATATATATATATATATATATATATATATATATATATACTACAAGAAAATAACGGTTTACCTACAGATTAGACCCCTAGCTAAATCGTTCGTGGGTAAAAAAAATTACCTACGGAATTTCTCATCCGTGGATAATTATTCACGGAAAAATCCCTGGGTAAATAATTTATATCCATGAGCAATTAATTCCTAGGATTTGATAAAAAAAAACTAGGAATTACTAACTAATAGTTCTTGGGAAATCCCTGTATAATACCCAGAATAAATCCATCCCTTGTTAATAATATGAAATCCCTGGATAATTCTAATATTAAAATAAAAAAACATTATGGGTATTCATTCCATGGGTAATTCATTGAACCTATAACCACCAATCACAAATTCAAATATATTTAAAAAATGACAATCTCTCACATTTTAATAAAATATATGATAAATAAAAATAACAATACATAAGTGTTTAAGACATCAACAAATACCAATGTGTAAGTGTAATAACCCACCCAAAACCGATACGTAAATATTTAAGACTATAGGGACTAGAATGAAAGTGTGAAGTGATTGTTTGTAATTATCTATTAGTTCGAGGTCCTGATTAAAATTTCATAGTGGTGGTTTAATGTGATTAAATCAACATGGTCCAATTAATCATGCCACCTGATTTGGATTAACCTTGTAGGGATTGACATAAGATAAAATAGAGAATTATAAAATAATTATGATTTATATTTATCTCAAATATGACTTGTAATTTGAGTAGGATATTATATTTGAGTTAAATTAGACTTATCTTATGAAAATAATTCTAATTTATCTCTATCCAAATACGGATTTTAATTTGATTATATGTTTGAGTTTGAATTGGATTAAGGTTGATCTTTATCTCAATTAGGAATTACAATTTAATTATAATTCAATGTTTGAGTTTGAATTGGATAAAGATTTGCCTCATAGAGATAATTTTAGATTGTATGTGATTATGGATTATAATTTGATTATGAATCAATGGTTAGATTTGAACTGGATAAAGACTTATCTAATAGAGATAATTATAAAATATTTGTGATTTATCTCTATCTCGTTAGAATAAGACTAGGACACTTCGCTCTATATAAGGAGAGGCATAATTAGAGAATTGATATACAATTTGGTGAGAGAAGTTGAGTGCTCTATTGTGAGGGTTCTTATCTTTCTAGGTTCTCTCACTAGAATCAGTCCACGTATTAGGAGAAGGAAGGTCCAACCATGATTAAGTACTAGGGAGACTGCTAGTTGAGTTGACTGCAGATGAACTCCAGTATTTTGATTCGATTGATTGATGTTTTCTCGGTATTTTTATCATTGGATTTTGAAATCATATTTTTAGTATGTACATGTATTGGCTCATATTAGAGCTAATTTTGCATGCTTCATATATCAAACTATACCTATATCATGTATGCACCGGTCGAGATATGCCTATCGGGGCTCGGGTGAGGAGCCCTGGGGTCCGTGGGACCACCTAGTTTTTGGATACCGCCCGTGGGGTTGGTTATGTAAGTGTTGTGAGCACAGCTAGTGCTATTGAGATTGGGTGCATATGGAGTAGGTGTGATTGATATAGTTGCTTTGATATGCAGTCATGTTTTGTTATTGTGATTTACTCTTGTTTGTGAAATGAAAGTGTTGAGATCCGGTAGCATCTCATCTTGATTATCTCTGATTGGCATAAGACTTTTTGATCTGATTAATATGCGCATAGACCACCATGATCATTGTTCCGTTATATATATGATACTTATGTTATTTTCTATATTTAACCCTGGTGTGAAGTACCTCACCGGGCTAGTTGTAGCTCACAACTCCCCCCACTATACAGTGTGCAAGGACAGGTCAAGATAGCCAATTCGGTCGATTGGAGTGGTACGACTTTGAGGATCAATGTGACTTGACCGTATAGCTAGCTTTGATTGTAGTGTGTCAATTGCATAAAACTAGATGAATTATTCTGATAAATTAAGATTTGATTTTGTATTTGAATAATATTAGGATTTAAAATTCAATTTGTCCATTGATAATACTAGTTATTTCTGATTTTGTGCCTTGCGCACTTATGGGGGCAACCCTATAAGTAAGCGGGGTTTGTCACGCCCTAAACCCAGCCTTGGTTTGATTCTGTAATTGACCTAGAAATGCAGTTGAACCGAGATGAACCAGGATGAACCGAGTGAACCGGTAATTGAACTAGTGGTTGAACAGACATTTTTGATTTTTCAAATATTAAATATTTAAAATAGTATTTTATTATTTATCTATAATATAAAAATTTATTATTAATATTTATATTGACCCGACATTGACCCAATTGACCCGGTGGTTGAACCGATGAATTTGTAACTCGGGACCTTGAACAGTTCAATATCCGGTCCGATTTTGATAACTATGATATGCATAACATAAAATAATATTAATAAATGACTATGAATAACTTATTAAAAATAAAAAACAAATAATTCAATATCAGCTAGCTACCTGCAGGTATTCTAGTGACACAAACTGTTAGACCACTAAATGGAGGAACTTTAAATGGCTCTTGAGGCGCAATGCTTAACATTGATATACCCAGCTCATGTTGACAATAGGTTTCTTAAGAACATTTAAAGCCCACTGCATCACATAGAAAGCATTTCAATTAGAAAAATTTGAATTTCTAAGCACCACTTCAAATTACAGATTGGACATTAAAAAATTAAAACCTAAAGCAGAATCATAAGAGAAAACATAAAGAAACAACAATATAAAAAGTTGTATTGTAGTACTAATGACTGACAAATAAGGTTTACATTTATCAGAAAGACACTTTTAGTGTTGTATGGGTCTCTTTCCATACCATACATTACGAAACCATAACAACCAATCATCCAAACAAGGCCTAATTGTTCAAGAACTATCAGTTCTCTATGTAATATCATTTATTTTTAATGAAACATGGCTTATCTACATTTATCCAAAATAATAATAATAATAATAATAATAATAATAATAATAATAATAATAATAATAATAATAATAATAATAATAATAATCTATCAGTTCTTATAAACCAACACTTCAAATTTTGCTAGACATAAACAGATGACAACTTGTTGCATAAGTCTAAGCAAAAGATGACATGAAAACGTTGAGTCTCATTGTTAACTTAAAGTAAAGCTAGAATCCATTATCCATCATAGAGCACCCATCTATCATCTTAACATAAGCAGGTCAATAACACTAAGTTACAGTTACAGGTAGCAAACCAAAAATCAAAACATCACAGAACATCGATCTATCCTAAAAACAAGATTTTTCACTAAAATAATCACACAAACTCAGAAAGAATACAAGATCACAAAAAAGATTCATAATAAGCAAACAAGAACACTATCTATCATCAAAATAAACAAACCTGAAAATCAGAGAGCTTTGAGGGCTCAAAATCAGTCAGGGTAGAAACTGATACGATGTGGTTGAGCTCCTGCAGTTTTGGAGCGCAAGCAAGAAACTGGTTCTTTCTATGAAATAATCCAAAGAAACCAAAAAAGAACAGAGGAGAGAGAAGAAAAAGAAGAAAGGGAAAAGAAGACAAGGTTTTATTCAACTAACATAATGCAATATGAAAACAAAGTACAACAGAAATCCTAAATACAGAGGAACTATATATAGGCTAAAATAAAAAAAAACTGAAAAGACTATTGTACCCTTAATAAAACAAAATAACAAAACCCTAATAAATACCTAAATATCTCAACACCCCCCCCCCCCCTTAAACTCACGATGCCGCAGCCACAAGCATCGAGAGTTTGCCAACTAAATAACGAAAGTGGAAAATGGGATGTGACTTGGTAAAGAAATCTGCAATCTACAAAGAAGAAGAAACAAAGGGCAAGATGATGGTGCCATGCTTGAGATGATGACGTGTAAGGTGGCAATCGATCTCAATATGCTTGGTTCGTTCATGAAATACAGAGTTGTGAGCAATCTGAATAACACTCTTGTTGTCACAATACATAGGAGTGGGACGAGAAAGGAATACTCCCATATCCACAAGTAACCAACGTAACCAAACAATCTCTTTGGTAGTAGATGCCATGGCATGATATTCAGCTTCAGTTGAAGTTTGAGAAACAATAGATTGTTTCTTGCTTTTCTAAGAAATAAGAGAATCGCCCAGAAAGATACAAAAACCAGTAATAGACTTACGATATGTGGGATCACTGCCATAATCAGCATCAGAGTAGGCACACAACTCCAAGGAAGAGGTAGATGAAAGTAGAAGGCTCTGAAAGGTTGTACCTCAAAGTTACCGCAAAATACGAAGAATAGCTGCCCAATGAACTATAGTGGGAGAAGCTACAAACTGACTAACAATATAAACAACATATGCAATATCTGGACAAGTAATAGTAAGATATACCAAGCTCCCAACAATAGTACGGTATAAAGTAGTATCCGACAAAGGTGTACCATCAGAAGAGGAATACTTTGCATTAACCTCAATGGGAGTATCAACAGTTATATTATCGTAAGCCTAGCCCACTCAAGAATATATGCAACATATTTTGACTGAGAAAGAAGATAACCTCTGGGCGAGTAGGCTACCTCAATACCCAAGAAATATTGTAGAGAACACAAATCCTTCATTTCAAACTATCTAGCTAACTCTGTCTTCAAAATTGAAATGCCATCAACATCATTACCAGTAATAATCATGTCATCAACATATAAAAAAAGAATAATACGGCCTACATCAGTGCACTTAACAAAGAGAGCATAATCATGATTATTAGAAGCAAATCAAAGAAAAGAGATCACAAGATAAAGCTCCTCAAACAATGTACGAGGTGCTTGTTTGAGACCATATAACGCCTTCTTGAGCTTGCAAACATACCCAGAACTATGTAAAACACCAGGAGGAGGCTCCATTCTTAACATCAAATTGAGAGATAAACCACTGTTGAATCAAGGCTACTGCAATAAGAGTACGAACAGTAATTGTTTTTGCAACAGGAGCAAAAGTCTCCTCATAATCCATAACATATTATTAAGAGCACCCTTTTGCAACAACCTAGCTTTGTATCTCTCAATAGATCCATCAGAATTAGTCTTGATCCGATACACCCAACGACATCCAACAACACTCTTACCAGGAGGTAGAGGAACCAAATCCCAAGTACATGTCTTATGTAAAGCAGAAAGTTCCTCATCCATAGCTTGCTGCCAACATGGATAAAAAATTGCCTCTTTATAGGAAGAAAGCTCAGAGAGACAATGAATATAAGCTAAAAAGGAAGTAAAAGATGAAGAATAACAAGAATAATCAAAGTCCGGTAATTGTGTGGACTTACAAATGCGGGTGGATTGACATAGAGGTGGATCCACAATCTCAAATAGAGCTTGAGGGACCATAGGAGAAGAAGTAGCTTCAAGTATGTCAGTAACTATAGAATTATTACTATGAAGAACCCGTCGAGTATAATGTAAAGGTAACGGAGGAAAAAGATGCGAAGGCATATCTAAAGTAGTAGGAATCTGAGATGACAAACTATCAGAATCCTCAGAAAAGGGAACAATATGAATAAGATCAGATCTAGTCAAACTATGAGTAGTAGATGGAATAGAAAAGAAAGGTATATGTTCAAGAAAAAACAACAAGACGAGACACATAAAGTTTTTGAGTAATCGGATCAAAACACCGATACCCCTTTTGACCTTCACCATAACCTAAAAAGACACAAATAGCAGACCGAGAGGACAACTTGTTGCATTCTACATAAGGACAAAGAACAAAACAAGTACAACCAAAAACTCGAAAGAAAGAATAATTTGGGGAATACCTATACAATTTTTCAAAGGGAGAAATACCCGAAATATGAGAAGATGGAATTATATTAATCAAAGTTACAACAGTAAGAACAGCCTCACCCAAAAACTCATTAGGAACAGAAGTAGATAATAAAATAGATCGAGTAGTTTCAAGAATATGCCTATGTTTTCTTTTAGCAACACCATTTTGCTCAAGAGTATCTATACATGAAGTTTGGCGAATAGTTCCATCTAAGGCAAGTAACTCACATAATTTATTAGAGGTATATTCCCCACTCAAATCACACCTAAAACATTTGATAGTAGCAGAATGTTGAGTTTTGATCACAAGAGCTCGAAAAGCTATGTATATATCAAAGAATTCAGAACGATGTTTCATTAAATAAATCCAACAATAACGAGTATGATCATCAATAAAAGAAACATAGTATCGAGACCCTCCTTTAGTGGGAAAAGGAGAAGGTCCCCATACACCAGAATGAATCAAATCAAATGGAGAAGAAGAAACATAAATACTTCGATTAAACGGTATAGCTGAGAATTTTGCCAGTTTACATCCACTACAATCAGATATATCATGAGTTTGCAAATTTTCCAAAACCCCTGTGGATGCTAGAAATCTCAAACACGGAAAAGAAACATGACCAAGATGAGAATGCCATAAATAAAAACTAGAAGAAGAAGGACACAAACAAAAAGAAGACAAATCAGCACTAGTAACAGCAGTAACTGGCACTTTCAGCTCATCCAAAACATATAGTCCCCCTTTCCTATGGCTTGTCTCAATCAACTTCTGAGACTGCAAATCTTGGACATAACAAGAAAAAGAAGAAAAAGGTGACTATATTACCAGAATCACATAATTGACCAACAGAAGCTAGATTTAGTGTGAGTTTCGGAATATGATAAACATTAGGGAGAGACAAGTGAGGAGTAACAACAGAACCAACACTTGCTAAAGGCATAGGAGTGCCATCAACAGTCATAATAGGAATAGAAGACGAAGGAGACATAGAAGTAAAAGATGAAGAATTTGGAAACATATGATGTGAAGCACCAGAATCCAAGATCCATGTAGATGATGATATACCTGAAGAACTATGAGGCAACTGACCTACAGAAGAAGATGCAGACATAGCTTGGTGTTGTAAAGAGAGAAACTTCTGGAATTGCTCAGGAAGAATACTAGGATTGGTGAAAGGACCTGATGAAGCCACTGCTGCAGCGTTAGACTGTGATGGTTTGTAACCCTGAGGTGGTCTATTAGTATTAAACTATGATTGGTTGCCAGGTTTCCAGGCTTGAGATTGCTGCTGCGATTGATTCTGCTGTCTCAGCTTAGGACATTGAGGCTTCCAATGACCTTTCTGCTTACAAAAACTGCACTCGTCGAAGGAAACCCTTATGTAAGGCTTATTCTGATTATTAAAGGGAGGCTTAGAGAGCACTGCCGATACAGAAGGATTTGGAGCAGAAAGAATCCCTTTTTCAGAAAAAGATTTAAGACAAATTTCTTTAGCCAATAACTCACTAACAACTGAGCCAACATAAGGAAGTGAAGAACGATGCAAAATTGAACCTCTAAGTCCTTCAAAATCACTTCGAAGAGCCATTAAAAAATGCATCAACCGTTGTTGCTCTCTATGAGCAATATAGCTACCACATGCTTTTAATTCATCAAATTCTGTAAGAGCCAATTGATCCCAAAGATCCGTCATTGCAGAATAAAAGTCCTGCATACTCATAGATTTTTGCTGAAGGGCTCATATGTTGTTCTCCAATTGATACTGCTTTGCAAAATTTGATTGAGCGAATAACCTTTGTAGATGATCTCAAACCTCCTTTGCTGTTGTTTACCCTAAAAAAAAAAAAAATTAAAAAAGGGGGAATATATAAAATATATATGTGAGCCTTGAAAATACAAAATGTCTCAAGGGCCAATATGAAATATTTCATATAAATATTATGATGAAATATATATATATATATATATATATATATATATATATATATATATATATATATATATATATATATATATATATATATATCCAGAGAATACATATCTCTAGGCAATCTCAAATTCCAAGATAGCCCGAGAACAAATCTCGAGGCAACCTCAAATTCCAAGATAGCCTGAGAACACATATCTCGAGGCAATCCAAAAATTCCAAGATGCCCGAGAACATATCTCGAGGTGATCTCAAAATTCCAAGATGCCCGGGAACACATATCCCAAGACGATCTTAAATTTCAAGGTAGCCCGAGCACATATCCCGAGGCGATCTAAGAAAAAAAAAAATATAAATCCCAAGATACCCAAATGCAAATCCCGAGGCAAAATTTATCTTGAAATTTAATTAAATTCTAAAATTTAATTAGAAATTTAATTAAATTTTAAAACTAGATTTGATCCTATCCGTTTTGGATCGAGTCAAAAAAGTTATAAGAGTTGTGATCTCTCGGGGGAAGGATTTCTCTTTGCAGGGAGATAAGGATGAGAAAGATTTTAAAAGGGCATAGGAAGCCAGGCAAAAGGGGGGAGAGATGAGAACCAAATAGAAGAAAGCCACCCCTCCACTGAGCCGCCAGCCCCCCCTCAATCTCCTGCGCCACTAGAGTAACTCCAGCCAGCCCGCGCCTGCAGGCCAGCCTGCGCCCAGGCCAGTCCGCCCCGATCCTCAGCCTGCAGACCAGTCGCCCCGATCCGACGCCAGCACGCTCTCCGCCTGCAGTTTCAGCCACGCCGCCCCCCCTCCGCCGCTGTTGAAGCCAGATCTGTTGCCGTTGAAGCCGGATCTGCTCGCTCCTCGCCGCCAAGAGCCATGCACCTCCGCCTCTCTGCTGGAATCTGCGCGAGCCATCCTGCCTGAGTACCAGCTCCGCCCTTTTAGCCGCCCAGCCAAGCTCTTGCCAGCCATGCGCCGCCAGCCTAACGATGCCCTGCTGCCGTGTCCCTGCAAGAGAGATGCTTCAAGCATTGATCAGCTGTTGTGCTAATTTTGCAGCTTGATGACCTGTTGTGCCATGTGCTGTTTGCTGCCGCCGTCGCGCCATGGTGCTGAAGTCGCTGTCTGAAGTACTGAGCAGATCTGCTGCTGTTGAAGCCGTTGCTGAGTTGCCGTTGTGCTGCCACATAGGAGGCTGATTGCTGCCGATTTGCTGATGGTGCGTTGTAGAGTTGTTACCGCTGATTGCTGCCATTGATCTGCTACGCCTCGTTGCTGTGCAGATTGATGCTGCTGTGAATGAAGCTGTTAATGAAGATTTGGAGCTGCATATTGCCGCTGTTGTGGAGCTATTGCCGCTACCTTGAAGCTGCCGTGTTGCTTGATGAAGGGAGAGCTGATTTTGTTGCGCTGCTGCTATCGTTGCCGTACTGTGATGCTGATGATGTTGCTGTCGTGTTGACGTAGTATTACTGCACTGCTGCTTAGCCGATATGCCGCTGCTGTGATGAAAGGCACACCAAGTTGCTGCGAAACAAAGCTGAGAGTAGATTGATATAAAAAATTGCTAAAGAAGAGCTCTTGAAAGAGCTATTTCATTTTATGAAAGATTTATCATTGTTGTAGAAGACCAAGCTGTTGCCGTTGGTGACGAAATTGCTGCGTGCTGTCGCTCTTCATTGCTACATCGTTGCTGCCACTATTGTGTCGCTGTGGTACTGCCACAAAAGAACTTGAAAGAATCTTTGTTCAACATTAGAGATGATCCCCAAATCCTTTCTCTGTGTTAAGGAAAAGTACTGTTGAAAGTCCCAGACATGTAAAAAAAAAGTCAGATTAGATGAATGCTAATGATAAGACAAGGAAGATGGTCACCATTACTGATGTATCCAACCTTAGGGAATAGGGAAAATTCTTATAAAATCTTACATTCTCTTTTTTCTAATTTATCTGGTCTGTGGATGATTGAATTAGTGAAAAAAATGTGGCTCTTTTGGAGCTCCTAAGGTGCTCCTGAAGACTAAGGTTGTTGCTGAAACGGATAGCCTTCCGAATGTTTGATAGAATGTCCAAAAGAGTTGGCTTCTGTAGGTCATACAATTAAAATTACTGAGCATCCTCCAATGTTGTAGATATGGGAAGTGAGTTTCAATAAAAGCACAGAGATTGTTTCAATTTCCAGTGTTTGTAAAATATCTATATATATATATATATATATAGATATACAAATGACTGAAGTGAGAATAATGAGGGGGTCCTGCTTATTATCAAGCCACAATATGAGAGAAAGAAGGCGGCTGCAGTTAATTTGTAGTGACATAATTTGTATCTAGAAGCCAAATTGCTGATGGAGATAGTTCAATTTCACATTATTCATTCAATTTCATGGTTACACGTGGAGTATCATGGGGTCCCAGCCACAAATGTTGTCCTTTTTAGAAGTTTGAAGAGTTAATGAGCTGAATTCATGAAGATTTATGGACTTAACTTTGTTATATCAAAGATGGTGAAGTTGTAATATAAAATATACATGCATGAACTTGGAGCCTTTGAAGACTTAAATCCCCACTTTCAAATTCCTATTTGCCTTCTTAATTCCAGCAAAAGCTTCTTCAAGTTCTTGTCAAACCGTCATCTCCAAGCAAGCCAGGAGCAGTGTCCTTATCGAAGATGAAGAATCTGTTGCAGAAATCATCAAAGAGAGAGGAAGAGAAGAGAGAAAGGTGGAGACAAGTAGAAGTATAGCTTGCCTGGTTGTTTGGATATTGTTTATAAAAAGGATAATAGAATTGGAAACTCATCCAGAAATATAACGACCTTTTGCAGCAGTCAGACATGCTTACTCTTAGTCAAGAACTAATGCTTAAGAAAGATAATGTGGCTATATGGCTTGAAGATATCTGATGATATTGATTTAGCTTTGACACAGTTCCATATGGATTTATCGCATGATATTAGTACTGAAAGGTTGTCTTGGCTTGATGATTGGGTAAACAAAGCTGCAATCACCCTTCAAAGCATGTCAAACAGTACTTCTGGCTTTGCCAATATTGTCTAAGAGCAAATGACTAGAGGGTGGTCATCTATTAAAAGTATTTGTAGAGATGCCGCGGAATTTTAAAAAAAAAGAATGGACTTTCAGTGAGCTATTAAAAAGTTTGGAAAGATGTGGACTATCAAGAACTAGATCTAGAACATATGAGTTGTTTCAACAAGAGCACTATCAATCTATTGATGTTAGCAGATCTAAATCTTCTAATGATACCTGGGAGCTGGCAAAAGAACGTGGTTCGTTAAGATGGGAGGATGCAAATAAGTACTATTTCAAAAATTTGGCTATAATGCAGCTAATACAACATATTTGCCCTGAAATTCCACAAAGATGTCACTTTGGAACGGGTCAGTCGAGCAGTGTCTTTTCTTGACCATCTGTTAAGAGCAAAAGATTTGTTGCCTATCATGTATCCAAGCTCTCGGACCAACTCAAGCAGCAACTATATTTACTCACTGGTGTCAATACTGATGCATACTGTTCAAATGAGGACCAACCTTTTGTCAAGCAAATGTTGCATAGTTCTGGTTTAGAAGGTCTTTGAGGGGATAGTTATGCTTAAATGCATGTGGTAGCAAGAGATATTTGTTTGATAGCCTGCTTGCTTTGTCAAAAGATGTGTGCTTCTGAAGACTACTAGCAATTTTGTCAAACCTTATCATGGAGGTCTGAAAGAATTCAAAGAAAGACATATTTCCCGGAGTGAAGAACTTTACCTTTAAGAGTGAAGGAAATGGTGCCGCTACTCTCAAAGCGAAGAAACTCATGAATGCTAGGCATGGTACTAAAAAAAATCAAGGGATAAAAATGAAGAGTTCGGCTGCAAAACAAGAAAAAGAGAAAAGGAAGTCAATTTCTGCAATTCTGCCAATATGACCACCCTCCATTCAAATGTCGATAACTTTTGCTAGAAAACTCCGATCGAGATGAAATTTGTGGAATTGGAAACTAGGCTTCCAGGGATTTCCAACCATGTATGGTACAGTTCCTATCAGTGGCCCAGTTGGTACAGATTTTGAGGGAAAAGGAGGGCAATTCCTGTAGTTTGATCAGCTCGACCACCTTCTATTCAAGCGCTGATAACTTTTGCTAGAAAACTCAGATCGAGATGAAATTTACGGCATCAGAAACTAGACATCCATGGCTTTCTAACCATATATAGTGTGGCCCATATTAATGGCCCAGTTGGTACAGATTTCAGTTACAAGGCAGAGCAAGACTGTTGTAAACTTATGGGCTGTTGGCGACCATGATGTCTATTTTGAGGCGGTGGTACTACGACATGAATTCAAAGGGGATGGCGAGGCGGAAGGCAGCACTCCTAAATAATAAATAAATAAATAAATAAATAAATAATATGATGATGTAATGAAAGTCATGATAAATAAAAATCATTTTCATATTGTGTTATTCATTGCCTTTACTCGTACTTTTGCCCTTAATCGGAGGTTCCCGCAATCTTATTCGGGGTAATTAATAATAGAGGCTTGCCTCTATTAGGAATGGAAGAACCCACAAACTAAAAAAATATGATATTTGTGATTCGATATGTCGCCTCGTGTTTTTTTACAGACACGATGACAGCGTGTATTTTCGATCCCACAGCTGTCTCGTAGTCTTTTTTTTTTTTTTGAAAGAGTGTTGAGTATATGTCTTTTTGCATTTCTCTTGCAAAATTTCTCAATGGAATCATCTGAACTGTCTATGGATTTATTGATCACATCAATATCTTTGTCTTTGTAAGCCCTGGAAATTAATCAGTGGCTTCATAATCCGCTATTTAATTTGATGTTCTTGGATGTGTTAGCCTAATAACCTCACTTGTTATAATATTGTAGCTTCCTAATGGACCGAGAGCATTGTTGGGCGTAACACAACTGGTTCTACACGCTTGCTACTATGAAACCAACACTCTTTGTCTACAAACAGATGAACAAAAGTTTGAGGCATATGCATTTTCTGCAATGACTTTTAAATGTATTTATTATTTAAGTAGCATATTAAGTGATCATATTCAATGTTTAAGCTCATAACTTGAGAATATATTGAAAGCAATGTGCATGATGTAAGTACATGTAGAACAAAACTGTAATTTTTAGGGTTAATTTTTTTTAACCCACCTCAACAATGTTGCTTTTTCGATTCGGCACCTCAACTTTTTTAACTCTAAAAAATAGCCGCAACTTTTTCTAAATTTCAAATAGACACTTCCGTTATCACCTCGGAGACGGTCGTGTGTTTAACAAAGACACGTGATACCTTTTGACTAAATACCATATTTAAGAGCGGGCCCCCTCTCTCTCTCTCTCTCTTTTTTTTTTTGTCAACATCAACAAAACAAACAAATGCTTTGTTTCTCCTTTTAAAGTTTAAAGTGGACCGTGGGTCTAGATTAAGCACAAACCTGATCCGATCGACGAAAGCCCTACAACTCGACTCGACGAACGCGGCCATGGCGGTGCACTCCTCCAACGTCTTCTCCTCCAACCGGGTTATGATCAACTGGTTGGAGATCTCATAGTTGTAATATCTCCAACAGGTCCGTGTTGGAGATATTACAACTATGAAAGCAGACGCAGAGCTTCCCTATAGTGGACATGCATGTTTTTGTATAGCTTCCCTGCATGTATGAAAGCTTAAAGTTTGGGTTGGGAGATGAGTGCTCGTTTGATTCCAGAGAGATGGGTGTGTACCTAAGGAGAGAACGGAGCCTTTAGCACGCGGCCAAGATGGGGATAGCGGTGGCGATGAACTCGAAGAGGGCATCGCGCATGGTGTCCAAGTGGACGGTGTCATCCGTCCGGCCAAAGTGGAACTGGCGAGGAGGCATGTTGTTGTAGTACTTGTCGAATGTAGTGTAAGATCGAAGTGGATTTAGAAAAAGAGGTGGTGTTGATGGGATTGAGGGAGGTGGTGGAGGGGTTGAAATAGGTTGAGGAGAGGACAAGTGGGATAAGGGTGAGTTGGAGAAGTGACACGTAGACATTTTGATTAAGAATTTTATACTCCTTTCAAGCTAATAATCTCTACGTGAAACCATGCATGGATTGACTTTGCAGAGGCAACTGGGATTCTTAGTCGATCCATGGGTGGCAGAGCTGAATGCATTGCTTTTGGAGATAGTGATGACGTTCGGACTCGTGTACACCGTCTATGCCATCGCCGTTGATCCCAAGAGAGGCAACCTCGTCACCATCCCAAGAGAGGCCAGCCATGCGCTTCTCGTGTACTCATGAACCCAATTCCCGGTGTCCAACGGCACTCACATTTCATATATATCCATCAATGCATTCACTATCATACTCACCACACAAACCATAAACATGAACCAAAGCATTCAGCCCATGAAGATGCCATGCAAAACCTGTTCTGATAATGGCTCCATGAACCTGTCTAGCCTCTCCAATCCCATAGAAACTCATGCAAGACTTCAACACAACAGGAAAAGGTATACTTTTCAGGCTGAAACCTGTCTCTCGCCATGAATGATCCCATAGATGAGAAAGGCCGACTGACAACTCTTGGTTCTCGCATAGCTTGAGCTCAAAGTGTTGAAGAGGAAATTAAGGAGCTAGATAGTGGTGGAGATGTTTGACGGCTTGGTAGAATGAAGGAGGGAAGGAGGCGGCAAGGTGTTGAGTGAGATTGAGAAATCAATGGCGTAGAGGAGCAAGACGACGGTGTTGAAGTAATGAAGTAACTCAGTAGCTGCTGAGTTGGACCAGTGAAGACAGCAGTAAACCTCTCATATGCTCACGTGAGGAGACAAAGTCAGAGGGTGTTATCCATGTTGTTAGTTGGTTGAGTTATAACAGGGTAGTGGACAGTAGTGTGTTGATGTTGCTTTTATAGTCGTTTGTAATTCAGTTATGTTTCCAGGTCTTGATGTATGTTCTCTTCCTGAAGCTTATCAATAGATTATCATCTTCCAGAATAACTTAAGAGCTATTTCTCCATTGATACTCCTTCATCTTCTTCAACCTTGGTCCACTTTTACCTCCATATACCAACAGACGTTAGTGTAAGCTGAGACCAGGAACATCACCGTCCATGGGTCGATGATGGAGAGATGAAGCCGAGCGCCTGCGGTGGCGCCAGCACCGGAAGTACACAACACCAGCAGAAATCTTGGAGCCCGCGAGTATCCACCCCCTCCGCCGCCGTGCAAACTCCATGTAGTATAAAGAAGCAAGTGACCTCAATGTACCGGTGGGTGGAGCTAACGTCAAATAGTAGAACATGAACGCCGGAGATGAGGAAGATGGAGAATACTCCGGCGATTGACCCGAACCTAAGGTTCCAACGACGGCCCCAGAAGTCACGCAATGAGGTGGAGAAGTACGACACGTTGAACCCAGGCAAAGCTGAATCCAGTCCGTGTGTTGGAAACCATCTCGGAGTCGAGCCCTTAGGAGTGCTCCGAGAAGGGACCGCGCGGCGGAGAGGACAAGGTCCAAAGCCAAGTAGAGGTGAAAACAATAAAGGGAGAGGAGGAGAAGAGGGTGGAAGTGCTGCTTGTGGTTGTAGCGGGAGATGAGGAGGAGGATGATTTTGGCGGCAGAGAGGAAGGCTGAGGAGGGAGGAGAGGAGGTGGAGGAGCAAAGCTTGACAAGAGAGAGGCGGTGGCGATGGGGTGGTGAGGGGAGTGAGGAGAGAGAGAGAATGGTTGGGTTTATAATATCATAATAACACTTGTAATAAGGTTATAATAGGGTTATAATAGAGTTAATAAAAAAATTAAAGATTTAATCTGACGGTCGTCTCCCGGATGATGACGGAGGTGCTTATTTGAAATTTAAAAAAAGTTGCGGCTGTTTTTTAGAGTTAAAAAAGTTGAGGTGCCGGATCGAAAAAGCAACATTGTTGAGGTGGGTAAAAAAAATTAACCCTAATTTTTAACTGCATTGTAGATTGAAAATTACAACTTATTGAGTTTTATTCAATATTTAACTCATTGCTTGAAAATTGCAGCATATGTGCATGCTGTAATTGCATTCTAGAAAAAAAAGATAATAATAAATCATTTTTTCTTTATAGCATAGAAACCATGCAATGAAATAAAACAGTTAAATACCAACTTTCACAATTTATAAAAAAAATTAATAATAAGAAATAAGACAGTTAAATTGCTAAAAAGGAAGATCAAAACATCGAACTCAACATTAATCAATCTCTAAACCAATTACCACAATAAAAACCCATACACCAATCTAATCAATAAAACCTTATTACCAATAGAAGGAACACACCAATCTAATAAATTAATCAGTAACCTTCATTGAATCCCAACTCAACATTAATCAATGAGAGCTAGTTTTCTAGAATTAAAAAATAAAAAATAAAAATAAATATTACTATGACGGAGAGCCGCGAGGTGTACATCAACAACCCAAAGATAATACAGAGGGTTCTAACAATCTCAGTGTCATCTTGAGAAGTGTGGAAAGCCAGAAGCACGATGAGAATAATAAAGATGGTCATGAGTACTATCTCCACTCTCAGTTGATGAGTGCCATAAATGAATTAATTTCCAGGTATGACAACTACAGACCTTCAGTCGACGAGTGCCATAAATGAAGAACGTAGTAAGGTAGAGGCCTGGACCACTGGACCAAACCCATTGACAGTGAGGAAAGGCATCCCATGGAACACCCACAGTGCACAGTTGAGAAGCGTTGCCACTTGCCAAGTAGGGTATCGGCAATAGCCTAGCCTAATGGGCTCTTACCACTAAAAAAAAAAGTAGGGTATCGGCGAGAAATCCTCCAAAGCTTAATTTCCTCTTCCATATCTTCAGGAACGTTGGCCTGACAATCCACCACACAAACATTAAAAAGACATCAAGAAAACAAGAAACAAAAGAGATGATGAGGCAGCCTCATGTTGCTCTCGAGGCTGCTTGTAATTAATGGTGGTATGAGTTTCTCAAGGTGATGATGATGATGATGGTGTTGGATTGTGTTAGGTCCGTTGCTGCGGAGGATGACCTCTGGCAAGCTGCTGTCATACCCGGATCGATGTTCTGTCAGTGTCGCCCATGAGCTGCTGCTGCAAGCCAGGCACCGGTACTTCATACTTGGATGTCAGGTATATATGAGAATAGTCCCACATGTATGGGTTTCTGTTCCTAATCTTGTTCTCAGATTTCTTTTACTTTTCTGTTCTAATTGGGTTTGGTTGTGGTTTTGTGGGACTGTGGATGACTTCAATGTTGGACGTACTGTAGGAGCTGTGAATATCCCTCACATGTTCAAGGTTAATGGATCAGGTATTGAGTTTTTTCCCCCCATGTCCAACAATAGTTAAATAAGAGGATGGAAAATCTAAGTGTTTATTTATGCAGTTAGAGTAATAGGGGCATAAGTTCATCATCAAGATATGCAAGTTTTCATATTGTTCTTGACTCTAGATGATTGCAAGTGAAAAATTGATCACCTATAATGGGGAACTCTTAGGGGGCGTTTGGTTCGCGGAATAGGAATAGGAATGGGAATGGGAAGGAATGGAAAGGTATGGGAATGAAAAAGTATGGGAATAAAAACTGTGTTTGGTTGGAAGGGATTGGAATGGTAGTTTATTGGGAATGAGGAAAGTAAAAGAAGAAATGTGTGATGAAATGACACTTGTGCCCCTTATGCAAATTGTCAATATATTATGTAAATAATGATAGATTTGTTAAATGATAACTATTTTTTAAATAGTTAAATATTATAATAAATTAATTATTATGAAAAAAAAAATTAAATAATTATTTTTAAAATATGGAATGTACTAGATGTTATGTTAAATAATTATTTTTGATCATCCTTGCCACCCATAAGATCATTTGCTATTTTACAAACCAAATACAGTGGAAGCATCTTTCATCCAGTCTATTACAGTAATCACTTGATCGTAGCGATAAATGCTACCAAACAAAATTAAATCTGCCATGAAGATTTTCAAACAAGGCTTGAACGATTGCTAGAACTTCAAAATAGTATCCTTGAAATGCATGTTCATTTATCATGTCTGCATAATATATAAGTTCACAAAAGGCTCAGACCAAGAAAATTACAATTATAAGTTCTGCATCTGATAGTGGACATAAACCTCTTTTAATTTATTATCTTAACAATGCCAATTTTAGTACTAGAGTTATAAACTAAAATCAAGTAGACAATTTTAACAACCAAGTAATGGAAGTATAGGCAGCATATGCAAATCACTGGCGATTTGAGTAACACTTCAATCAGTAATTGATTGTATCAATTGATGAGGATTCAACATGCATATTTCTAGAAATCATTCAACTTATAAAAACACATTATATTCTAATAAATCCTATAAATACTTAAGATTTTAAATCAATGATGGAAATCAATAGAGATAATCATTGTTTGGTGATTCCAAGATCTTGTTCTGACACCTAGCATGTAAGCATGAATAGACAAAAGTGATCAAATGACATACGGTCATTTCTAAGAACCATCTTCATTAGAATTGAATATAGCGGAAGGTAAAACATGTTACGAGAAGGTAATTAATCTATTTGTCAACTCGATTGATAGCCCACCGGATGTGATTTTTCTTCGATTTTAGCCCCACGATAGCGGCGAGAGGCATGATTGTGTCCCCCTTGTTCTGAGACACTTGTGGGATCTTCTAATCCAGAAGAACCAAACATCTCATCTTCATCTACTGAACTAGAAAGAGAAATTTTCCTCTCTCTCTACATCCAGGAGAAACAGCTAAAAACATTTTAATGCTAGTTGAATTTTTAATAGAACTGTTTAGTCCGATATCAAACTTTGCTAGTTCGGGACTTATAATTTCCATAGAAGACCGGTGAACTTTGTTTTCATACAAGTCGAACTTTCAACAGAGAAAATAAAATCAAACCTGTTGGTTGAATTCTTAGAGACCTCAGTACTAATGTTAGGATCCAGAGATAATTCAGACCTCAGTGCATTATGAGAACAGATAAAAATAACAAAAAACTAGCATACACCCTTGCACAAACAATTAAACTGATAAGATGTCCAACAAACAATATTCAGCTAAATTCAAGTTCAAACAGATAAGATTTCCAACATAAAATATTCAGCAACAGTCAAGTAAATTCAACCATCAACAAAACAACCAACAAACATAAGAACACAGTAGCCTTCAAACAAAAAAACACAATAGCCATAAACCAATAACATTAGTTATTAGGTGGGCTAAATGACACTTTTGTTAAAATTAAACGACAGAAACGCAACCTCATGTTGTCGGGCAACTTCAAAAACATTTTCAGCTCATCATCATCTTTGTTCAAAACACAGCAAGATGAAACAATGCCTCATTGTGAAAAGACCATCAATCTCAAAAATTTTCTCAAACATTAGATTTTTCCTCTCTTCAATGGCCTTCTCTCCACGAGCTTCAGATTGGTCTTCTCACGAAGCTTCATCCACGGGCCTCTTCACGAGCGGCGACAGCCTTGACCATGGACTTTAATCCTGGACCAACCATTTCCACAAATTTCTCAAAATTTTGGGACATTTTCTCCATTGATGGATCCACAATACTTTTCCTTTTCCGACGTGCTCTTGATGTACTTGTCTCTGATCCCATAGGCAATGGAGACTGAATGGGTTCATGAGTAGGCATTGAAGACTCATTAGTTGCCATTGGGGAGAAGCCCGGTTCGTCATCCAAAGTGATGTTCTCATTTAAATACTGCTCGGCATCATCTCCAACATACAATACTTGGACCATGAATTGTCAAATAGCTTCATTAAACCATAAAATTGTCACGTAGCTTCATTAAGCCATAACATTGAAAGATAAAGAATCAAACAAAATATAAGCACAACACAAATATTTCATCTATAACATACAAGACTTGGACCATGAAATTGTCAACTAAGCTTCATTAAACCATAAAATTGTCAATGTAGCTTCATTAAGCCATAACTTTGAAAGATAAAGACTCAAACAAAATGTAAGCACAAAACAAATATTTCATCTATAACATTCAAGACTTGGACCATGAAATTGTCAACTAGCTTCATTAAACCATAAAATATTACATCAAGTGTTAAACATGTTTTCCGTCATGGTAAGTCTAAATTGTGTCTATTCATCTGTTGGTTCAACAGCTGTAATGTTTTCGATATCATCTTCCATGTTTTCCTCTTGGGTTAGATTGACAACATCATCTTCTGCAGGGTCTTCTATCATCTCTCTTCTGATAAAGTTATGGAGTAGACAACATGCATTAATGATTCGGCGTTGAGTGATTATGTTGTAAAAACTTGGGCTAGCTAAAATTTTCCAACGACTTTTTAGAAGACCAAATGTTCTCTCAATGACGTTTCTTGCACTAGCATGCTTCATGTTGAAAAATTCTTGAGGTGTAAGTGGTTGATGTCCATCGGCCCAAGAACTTAAGTGATATCGTTGTCCTCGAAAAGGTGCAAGAAAACCGGGCAATTTGCATACCCAGCATCCACTAAATAATAGAAACCTGGTAGATTGACAAACATTTCATATTAGTTAATCATTTACATGTTATTTATTGGTAGGATCCAAAAAACAATATAAACATTTTTTTTTATACCATCTGGAACTTTCAATCCATTGGGCTTTGTTACGGCATCCCTAAGAACTCGACCGTCATGAGCCGAACCTTCCCATCCAGTTAAGACATATATAAATTGCATGTCTTGACTGCAAACCGAGAGAACATTAGTAGTTATTTCAGATTTTCTTGATCTATATCTTGGTCGATCAGCGTTGGGCACATTCACACGAATATGCGTTCCATCTAATGCTCCAAGACAATTCTTCATTGGAAAAAAAAAATGAGTTGTTAGTTTTCTTATGTATGGACTAATATAGCATTTGGACAGATGGTTATTACCTTAAACCACTTCCATCTGTAGTCATTTGAATTTTCGGGTACAGGTTCTGGTTTCTTTAGAAGAACAGAGTGACAAAGAATAACTGATTTTAGCACAGCATGGAAATGTCGACTAACTATCTCATGCGTAGGAGAGAAAGTCAAATTTAATTACTCTATTCTTGGCATGGTGTGCTATAATGTTTAAAAACATCGCAGTCATCTCTTGGACATCAATATTTATTGTGCCTCGTAGCCCACCGGTTGTAGTTCACAATTCACACAAGTTATGAAAGCAACGTCGATCCATGCGTAGTTTATCGATGCATTTAATATCACTTTCATAAACTAGGCGGCGGAGATACTCATGTTGCTTGCGGCGTCTAACAGATGTGGACCCGATCTCATGTTGGATCATTCTTTTTCTATCACTACGTTGCTTCATTGCGCAAGTAGTGATCATGACGCTAAGTACGTAAAAGTAGCATAACACCATTGCCAAGTATACCCGAAGTTCTTTAATCTTGGTCATATTATCAAAATCTAGATTAACAAAAAAATATCAGGAGAATGACATAAAAAAAAACATCTCATTTCCAAAAAACATCACCAAACAAAATTAATTCATTTCTTTTCCCTGTGCAAAAATTTAGAAATAAAAAATCAATTTTTCTATCATGTAAAAGTTTTTATTAGATAGATTGCAACTGTCACTAGAATTATAACAACTTCAGTGATAGAAAACATGCTTTCTGTGCTAATATCTGACTAATGTTTGACTAATGTTTTCTTAAGAAATGGACACAACTTCCTAATGCAAAGAATCACCAATATTTACATAACTAACTTAGTTATAAGATTGCTATGTTCAAAACATAGATAATGGCCAACCTCTGAGCACTTTTGAGGTCATCAATATCCAAAGAATCACTAACAACATTCTTTTAATTAATCTAAATTGCATTCAAAACCCATAAGCACATGATTGAAAACCTTACACACACACACACACACACACACACACACACACACAAACAAAACTTAAACCTAAGCCTCTTCCTATAAAAATCAAGGTTTTCAGATAAAAGTTTTGATCCAAACCACACTTATTTTTTCTTGATTTTAACTAAATGTTTAAACAAACAAGACTAACTAAACTACTAACCAAAAATCAAAATTCATGCTGGCCTGCCTACCTGCCTATGGTTTGCTTAATCAAATTTTAAAATCATCCAGTAAACTAGATTAACTTAACAACCTACTAAAAACACAAACCCATGCATTATCTCCTATTCTTAACATCAACCTTGCTCTGATTGATTGTTTCATCCTAGAAAATCTCTCATATAGTCATATGGATGTATCTAACTAAGATTTAGCACATTTGAGCAATAAGATCCTTAGATGACTGGAAGTTGAAGAAGCCATTGCTAACACAATTGTAGCCTGTACAGAGAACCTCAATAGACAGAGAAGTGCTTTTCACAACTTACACCAAATCAACCAGATTGACTTCACAAAACTTTAATTACATTAGTCTTCCTTATTTTCCAAGAAAAATTAACAGATCATCTCACCGTAGTGAACCAATAAAAATTTTCTTTTCAAATCAAAGATTTTCCAGGATTGATTCTCCAAGATATGTTGATGAAATAAATCAACATGGACCTTCCTCTTATTTTTGGATCTTGAAGATGATTATTTGTGTAACTACATAATTCTTGCAAGATAACTTCACATTTTCAGAACTTCCCTGTGTTCTTTCACATGAATCATTAGATATCTTAGTTACAGCATTAGCAAAATTAAAACTCCACTATGGTTGATTGATGTTCTAAATACAGATTCTAGTGAATGTAGACCATGTGGAAAAGATAGTGGAACACTATCAGTCATTCAAGAACATTAACACCTACACAACTCTTCCAATTAGGAGGTAAACTCAATAACTATGAGATCTTATGAAGCATTAAGGCTGACACTGATAAAGAGTTCTTACAATATGAAAACATAAATAAATATCTTTCATTCACAACACTAATCAAAGTTTCATCCATTTGTACAGACTACCACCAGATAAATGAATTAAAGCCAAGAATCACCCGAAACACAAATAGATCACCCGAAACACAGCCAAGAATCACTCGAAACACAAGTAGACCAGCAATCCTCAAACACAAGAAAAACAAAGACAGGATCGCAATTGATCTTAGATGCAGACATAGAAAAGCTCACCTCTCCGTCGGTCACGACCTAAGCCCTTGGCCGACAATGGGGACACAGTGAGCTGGCGATGCATGGGGACCTCGCACGGCCGACAATGGGGACCTAGCTCACCCCTCAAAGGACTAGGGTTGGGGATTTGCTCAGGATCTCACCACGATTTGGGGAAAGAGAAAAGAAAGCATGGATGAGTTGAGGGGCAAAAGAGACATTTCTCATTCCGGGAATGAGTATTTGCCCCAATTTTGGGGGTAATGCCAAGCATCCATTTGAGGGGAAGTCATTCCCTTACATTCCCTCTTTATTCCCATTCCTGCCATACCAAACATGGGAATGACCCTGTGTAAGGAGTCATTCCCATTCCCTAACATACCAAATAGCGCCCCTTATTGGTTTAATTTATAGGAGAACCAGATGGACTAGGAAAAAAATTTCACTTGCCTATAATCAAATATGATACAATCAATGTTTCATTTTCTGATTCATGTTCTTTCCTTTTTAATTTGGGAATGACAAGGAATCCCAAGTTTTTGAGGAAGTCTTATCAGTTTTCAGAAGGATGATGAGATAATTATCATAAGCATGCTTTGCTTTTGAATCATCTCGGTCACAAATTTATCACATATAGCTCTTTCTTATTGATGTTTTCTTCTCCATGTCCTGCAGGGTTGTGGAAGCAGTTAAAGGTCACTCATGGTTGCAGCTGTTTTTCTGCTGTAAGTTGTTTATGATAAGAACAAAATCTGCATTGCTATGTGAACTCACCAAACCATTATGTTCGTGGTTAATCAGCCTGATCTCCCCTTATTTTCCGATCTGGCGGGTTGGGTGAGAAGGTTCTTAAATGAAGCAGAATATAGAATTTGAGTTTCTTTTATATTGAAAGCAATCCCTTTCACAAATTGTTAGTTGAAGATAAATTGCGGACTAGTCAATCAATTGAAGCTTTGTTGTTCACCATGGTATCGCCATTTATTATATTGCTAAACATATTGATCTCAGCAGTTCATATGATTGGTTAATTGAATTGTCTAATATGAATTTTCCTGTTGTTCTATTAGAAAGAAAAATCAATTTCCTTTGTGTTTAGCCGGGTGATGATCAGTTACAATTGTTACTTATCCACATGGATTTGTATAATGCCTTCCAAGTGGCTGGTGTTTAGCTTTTGTGTCATGGCTGGCAGATACAAACATAGAGGAATAGCTAGAACTTCAGTAGGTTGGACTAGAAAGACGCACATTTTATCCTTTCTCATAGAGGTATAGTGTAGCAGTCACTCCAAATTTATATGGTTGGCACCTGAATAGAATTCAAAGTACAAAGCGGCTTTTTTCTTATACCCTGGTAAACAATCTTGATCATTAATATAATATTTGGTGAAATCTATCACTAGCCAAATTAATATAACAAGGCTAGCAGATATAGATAAACTAAGATGGCACGAGGTCTGGAAACCCAAACCATCTTCGGAATGGCAGAGCTCAGGCCACGAACCACCGACCACTGGAGACCACCTAGACTGAGGAAATAATTTCCTTCTTGACCCTAGTAATGGAGAGATTGAAGCAATCAATATGTTGATATGGTGTTCATTGAATTTATCATATAGAAAGCTTGACAGAGTTTGGTTGCCCCTGTGAGATCCTGTATTCCTGAATTTTAGACCAATGATAAGAGACAAGTGGAAAAACAGATTTGAATGTCTTTCTTTACTCCATAATAGTTCCATTAAATGTATGTATGCTTGCAGCTGGTTGCAGTAAAGTCCTGATATTTGATGGTTTTGTTTGCTCTGGAGACTGGAAAGGGTGAACCATTGAACTGGGCCAACAAATACTCCATTAAACAATCACAAATTATCTGGATTTTAGTTTACTTGATCTATAACTCCAGTAATCAATGATCAAACATGGATGCCTGTCCGGCAATCCATATTGGGTGTCAGCGAGACAACTGAGAAAACAGAAGATTTATAAGTGTAGAACTGTGATGCATTACTGATATGATTACTATTCTAGAGGAGTAGGCTTTTTTGTGTAACAGAAAATAGATATCCATGCATTTATAATGGGAAAGAAGCTAGAGTTCAAGATTGACTTTAGAAGTCAATGTACTCACAAAATAATGTGTTATTAATTGTACCCAAATGTTAAACTCATAAAAAGAGAGGCTGCTGAAGTGCAGACATTTTTCACAGAGCTGAAGAAAATGTTTGACATGCTGGGCTTAGTTTAACCGAGAGGCTGATAAATTTAAAATAAGCGCCAAGTACAGGATTATTTTTCATAGTTGTCTTTAAGACTTGTGAATAAGTTCTTTTATTCAATATGTAATCAACTAATAATCAATTGGTACACAGTCAGTAATTAATTCATACTCAATTAGTAAACAAATTTGACTTTCAGTTTTCTGTCTCCCTTCTTTTTGCATGGACGATTTGGCAAGAGCCAAAACCCTCTGACTTGAAATGTGTTCATGTTCTTCCACTGTTTTCGAAAAATGACCAAGGTGTGCATGATCTGATAATATCACATAATTCTTGGTGTGCTTCACGAATATAATTTTTATTTCTTGAAGCATTGGTGCAGCATTAACCATAAACTCCAGAAATGAAATCTCCTCTTCGAAACCCCTGAAGTTAAGGATTGTCACTGTTGTTAAATTCTTGAATCTAATTTCCAGACCCGATTTCGGTAGATGTTCCCAAAAATTGTCAGATCCAAACGGCAGGCCATAATGAACCTCTGGAACACCGCTCTAATGGAACACAAAAAAGAATAAAAGAGAAGGTTAATTGAGTTATGGGATAGATAAAAATCTTATGGGTTAATATTCTAAAGAGGTCAGAAATTTACCTTTATTTCAAGTGTGCTTGTAAACTTTGGGCCTTTTGGATGAAGGGAAAATGCTATGAATTCACACATCAAATACCCAAACCTTACATCCAAAGAGAGTTTCTCCAAGTGATTCAATGCCACAGGTAGCGCAACCTTTGTCTGCCAATACTCCAACACCTAGTGATCAAAAGGAAACACATGATTAGTAAACTCCAATATTCATTTAATTAACCGATGCAAGGCTATATATATAGATATATAGATCATATTACCTTCAGAGATAGCTGAAGCTCTTCGCGTAAACGACTATAGTGGCCCACAGAGTCCCAGTAATACAAATCAGTGTCTATGTAGATAGATGCATTAATCAGTTGAGGGCATTCTAATTGTAACTTATAATAACAACGTCCAATCTTTAAGCTTTGAAGACTTTTTGATACAACTTGGATTTCTTGATAATCAGTAGCATCTGTCGTGACATCTAAATTCTTTAACTGGGGGCATTGCGAAATCAAGTTGGTTATCGAACCCGAGAGACTTGTCGCCAGATTGAGTTTAACAGTCTCCAACTTCATATCTCTTACTGCAGGTAGAACAACGTTCTCGTAGCCGGATATCTCCAAATGCACCAAATTCTTGCAGAAAAAGATGGTGTGAAGGTCCTGAACATCACGAAATCTCCTCGAAGGCTTTTTGTTGGTGAGGGTTGCGCTGACAAGACTTTGGTTCTCCAACTGGAAGCTGTCGTAGTCCCCCGCAATATTTAACTGCCGTACTTTTGTGTTTCTGATATCGATTTCTGTGATCACTGGCAAATCGACCAATGCTAGTTCGTCTAACTGAGTGCAACTCGAGAGTAGATTTTTCAGTTCACTGTCGGTGATTATTACTCTCTCGAGATGAAGATTTTTCAGCTTGTCAAAACCTTTGAAGTCTTGCGGGGGAGTGAGCTTGCAGTTGACCAGCTTCAGGTGCACCAATTCGTGGCATGAGAAGAGGCGAGAAGAGACCCAGTACTTCTTCCCACCACGGCGCCGTACCTCAAGATGGAGCTCTTTTGATCTTGTCCTCGACGATAAAAGAGCCACCTGTTGATTTTCCTCTTATGTTTTAATGCTCGTTGAGAGATGGAATTGAACTATTGGGCCTTTGCGTGACGACAGAACTCTATCAACAAATTCAACAAACATGGACTCTTTATTATCAGCTTGTGTGAAGTTCTTGTCGTCCAGAACTAATTTGGGAATTGTATTCCATGCATGAATCCAGTTTTAGATACAGTGCTGGACACAGAAAGCATCCCTCATTGATAGCTGCATCAGGATGAGTCTCCGTCAACTCAGTCGGCAGATTCTCAAACATATCTGGAGATGAAGTGAAGATCGATCTGGGTGATTGATTCAGCTAAAAATTCAACTATTGAAATCTTAATTGATTGAAGGAACTGCAGAAAATAGGAGAAAGAGATCAAGAAGGCGAGAAGAAGATGAAATATAATATTCATAAAACAAACCAGATACTATATAAATAGTTCATGGAATGTGCTTCTAGTTCAACTCAAACTCAAACTCAAACTTAAACTCTAATTAACAAGATTCATAAGAAATATGATTATCAAAGAGATCATTGGAACATAAATCAAATCAATTACATGCACGGCTCATGAATAAATTGACAAAATGTCATTGAAGAAAATAGCTTAAAATTATGAATTCAGAAGTGATTTGATCCCTTACCTCTCTCTGGTAGTGAAGATTCAGTCCACTCAACCTCACTTAGGAGGCTTTTAATTTGATTTCACTAATAAATAATAGTAAATTAGTAATAATATGTTTAGGAACCCACCTTTCCAAAAAATATTATGTTATGAAGTAAAAGGAATTTCTATTTATAGCTCTAAACTTTGATCCAAATTTTACTAGAACTATATATATGATCTCAAATCTTATTCTAATCTTTTATTTTTTGGATAAATATTTTACTAGAACTCAAATTTCACTAATAAATAATAATAATAATATGTTTAGGAACAGCATCTTTCCAAAAAAGTAAATATGCTTAGGAAGTATAGGAATTTTTATTTATAGCTATAAACTTTTTTAATAGAACTAAGAAAACAAATTCTTGGCTGAATATATATATATATATATATATATATATATATATATATATATATATATATATATTCAGCCAAGAACTCAAATTTATCCAAGTTTCATTTGTCTTTTACCCGCCAAATTTAAAAAAAAAAAAAAAATCCCATCCTCCAAACTTTCAAAAATTTCCAAAAAATCCCCCAAAAACAAACCAAAAACTCCCAAAATTTCTAAGATTTAAATATAGCAATTTTATAGTTAATATAAATATTTTTTATTTAAAAAGGTTCAAAATTGAAAAAAAAATGAAAAAAATACCTGCGGGTACTATGCAGGCTCTGTGACTTGCTACAACCCACACAAGTCATGTGTCATGTCGTCTGCGTGGGCCATGTAAGATAGGCCTAGCCGCGACCCATTCATGTTGGGTCGGTTTGCTTACATGAGTGGTACTAAACCCGATTGACACCTTTAGTCATACTTAGAGGTGTCCATGGGTCGGCAGTGTCGGGTTCGGGCCGAGCCAAATAATGGAGACCATGCTTCCCCAAGCCCGGCTTGACCTGGTTATTCAGGATTATAATTTTGTCCAAGGCCCATCCATATTTTTAAACAAAGTGACCAAGGCCCACACAAATCCGTCCATAGTTATTTTTTAAAACATTAAAATTAAAATAAAATTTATTAAAACATAGAGTTTACATTTTAAAATAAAAATATTTTAATAATAAATTGATAGAAAAATTGTTTAACTTTATTATAAATAATTATAAATAATAAATTTATTTATTTTATTTGTACTTATTCGGGTTGAAATTTTGGGTGGGTTAGAGATTAAAACATCATACCCAAGGCTGATCCATTTTTAAACCGGCTCTTTTCTTTGTCCAAGGGCCATTGCTCGGGCAAAATATTTTTGTCCAACTCTCCTATTTTTCAGGTGGGCCTTTGGGTTTGGGTGGGTAGCCCTGCCCTTGGACAGGTCTAGGACTCATACTTTAACAATAAATGAAAATATGAAATTTTCATATATGAGTAAAAGCTAAAAATTATATATAAATTTTAATTCAAAATGCCCTTTTAGATTCTAGGTAATCAATCTCAATCATTAATATAATACTTGGTGATATCTGGCATTAGCCAATTTAATTTAGGGTTTTGTGCAGGTGTACCCTTGAAAAATAACAAAATTATGTATATACCTCTGAAAAACCATAATTACGTTTATACCCCCATGTTTTTGGTTTTATTGCATATATACCTTTGGAGTTAACATGGGGCGTTTAACCCTAAGTTAACAAAGGGCGGTTGTACAAAAAGTCTATTATACCCATAAAAGTTCAGTTGGTTATAAATTTACAAATACCAAAAAAATATTAATATCAAAAGAAAAGAAGAGAAAATTGGTATTATTGATGCTCAAATGGGATGGTCCTCGGAATCCGCAATCTGTTCAAAGTTCAACTGAGAAATGGGAAGTGTGTGGTTGTTGGATAATCAGCTACGAGACGTCTGCCGCTCAAGAAAAGAATTACAATTGGTTGGCAAATAGCAAGTGATATTATTCTAGTTTTTTACTACATACTCAAATACTACTTCTAATTCCACCCCCGATCATTTCTTTTAAGACTTGGAGTTTGAATCCCTATCTTGGAGAAGGAGGAGGTAAGATGTAGAAGAATAAAGAGTTGCATAAGGAATAGGAGAGCCTGGGAGGAGGAGTGAAGCCCAAGGTAGGAGATGAGTTATCTCAGAGAAAGAGGGTGTGAAAAAGAAATCCCCTATATTTTTTCCTCATTTCCCTTTATACCTCTAGAGTTGCCATCGGGCGGTTAGTCGTGGGGTGTCATCTCTAACACAAGGGCAAGCGGAATCATACGAGGACACCCCTACCAAGCCGCCGATTATGGGTGTCATTTCTGACCCCCATGTGGGAGAGTGCGCCAACCCCGGTAGGGCGTCGCCTCTGACATTGGCATGTGTTTTCTTGCAGGCAGGTCGTGGGGGATCTATATGTTGCTTTCTAAGAGAGGGACGACTTGTTGTGTGGCCATGTTTGGATGATTGGTTGTTATGGTTTTGTAATGTATGGTATGGTATGGCATTGTAATTACTGTTTACCATGTTTGGAAAGATGGTATGATATGGTATGGTTAATTGTAGAGCTTGTGTTTGTTTTTGATGATATGGTATGATATGGTATGGTATGGTTGCAAAAATAATAAAAATGACCATAAATCCCATAAATACAAATTAATATAAAATCATGTTAAATTGGAAAAATTGGTTATATCGCCTCAAAAGTTTCATAATTGCATATTTACAATTCGAAAAGTCCTAATTGCTTGTATACCCCTGAAAAACAAGTTAGAATTGTGAATATGGACCCCTATTGTTAGGTTTTAGTTGTGAGAGTTAATTAGATGATCCTTATAACCATGGATTTACAACTTAGGTTAAGGATTGGAAAAATTTCAAAATACCCCTCTTTATATATTTTAACTATTTTAAATTTCTATATTTTTAAAAGGGGTGTATTTATAAATTTACAATCAAACCAACTTTTAGAGTATATATATAAAAGGAGGTATAATGGTCATTTCACATGTATACAGTTTATTAAATGATAGTTTTCATCTAATTTTAACCCTAGGGGTCATACACAATTATACCTATTAATATTTAGAGGTATGTATGCAATTATGCTTTATTCAAGGGTAAATACGTAATTTCAAAATTATTTAGGGGTACACCTGCAAAAAGACCTATTAAATTCATTGATTTAAGATCAAAAAATTAAATTCAACCAAAGTATAAAAAAAATTATTATTAAAATCTTACAAAATATATATCAAATTATTACCCATTAATTTAAAATTGATAAAATTATAATAAAATTAATATATAAAACTAATAAAAACAAGACAAATCATTTTCTTAATCGATTTTTTTTTTTGTGGAGATTATGACTTTCTTTGATTTCGCTAGGGAGAAGAGGAGATTGAAGTAACTTGGTAGGGATATTTTTTGGTAGAAAAAAATTAAAACCATGGGAAACCACCTAATCGGTGGTTTGAAAAAATCCAACAAAATGGCGCTTTTAAACAACAAGAAACCATCAAAACCATTGAAAACTATACAATCCTGGAATGGAAATGAAAACAAACGAGGAAAAGTAAGAAACCATACCATAAATAACTAAAACCATGAAACAAAAAGGCCTAAGAAAAACAAGATAAAGTGCAAGATGAAATATGATCCCTAAATGAATCAAAACGATATACTAGTCGAAATTGAGAGAGAGTCAAAAGTGCAAAGTTGGAGGGAAATCACCTTGGGTTCGACCACCAGAGAGAGATGAGAGTTACCGGAGAGGAGAAGCAGTTGACCTCTAATGGCAAGAAAGAGAAAGGATCGAAGGGAAATAGGGATTGGAATTGGGGAATTATCGAGTTTGGGGTTTCCTTATTAAATCCACAACCATTATGATGGGGATGGATCTGAAACCCAACTGCATCCGATAAATAACATTGTTTACCAAATTCCCATTAGGGCCATGAAGATTTGCATAATTATATCTTAACATTTAACATTCATGTCAACTTTGTAGTTATGCGGATAAACCCATAAACTTCTTATATTCTCATATTCAATATATTTTTATCTATTACAACACAAAATAGTAAAATTTATGGGGGCATTATATATATATATATATATATATATATATATATATATATATATATATATATATATATTACTTGGAGGACCGAATGACACTACAACATCCACACGTCCCAGCCAACTCCTCGCAATTTCATACAAATATGTGGAAATTAACTATTCAATAATGAGTAATGATATACAAACCCGAATTGGCTTTTACGAATGACTGAAACTATTAAATTTTTCTCGGGATCATCAACACCACCATCTCAAGATAACTTGAATGAATATCAAATATTCTGTAAGCCTATTTTGTTTGTATATCATTACTCTTCAGTAATTATCACAAAAGAAGGATGAGTTGGTATTACACTATGTTGTTGGGTAAAAATAAAATCTACATGTCATGGTGTATACAGTTGAGATAAATGCCCAATCAATTGTCCAGTCATCCGACTTTAGAGAATGAATTCCCAAAGATGACACATTTTTACCCTTTCAAGGGTTAGATCAAATGATCAATCAATTTGTTTTTTAGTATTTGAGGAAAAGGTCTGAAGGAGCTAATATTAGAAAAATATACTCCATGTTGATATTAGTCCTGGTCAGACTTACAAAAATGAATCATAAAGCCTCTGAAACTACTATGTTTTAAAGTCAGTCCCATTAGAGGGATCCAACACTTAGGTTGCGTTTGGATGAGGGGAATGGAAAGGAAAGGAATGGAAATGAGAGTGGAAATGATAGGGGAATGGAAAGGAAATGAATGAGAATGAGAATGATTACCTTGTTTGGATGGAAGGTAATAAGAAGGTAATTTATTGGGAATTAGAAAAAGTAAAGAAAAGAGTTGTGATACAATTACTTTTATACCCTTGATATAAAAAATGAGTTTATTTATTTATAAAATACTTTGTGATAGGGATGAAAGTTGTAAGACACCTGGCATTCATCCAAGTAGGCCACATGTCAAGATAACAAGGCAAGGGCCTCCAGTACCAACATATCAGTCCGTGATTGGACCATTCCGATATAACCCTTCCGTCCAGCCAGGTTATCACGATATGATATACCTTGCCGATCCGATATACTTACCCGTTATGTTAATGTTATTAGATGACTCATTAGGATCGGAAGGAACTCCCCAACCTGACACGTGTCCCGATGGGTGAAAGGCACTCCTAAGCGATGACCATCTATATCGGTTGCACTTTCTAGAAGAAATACGATTGTAGACAACTTGGACTTCTAGAAGGATTACCGGAGACAATTTCGGACAATTAGTTAGGCACTTAGGCTTTGGAAGGCAGTGGCAAACACGTGCCTAAATTGAGAAGCGTGCTCAAGTACGCGTACTGCTTTATAAAAGGCGGGGATCACAGCTCATTTGGACAAGTTGAATTCTAGCAGCGAAGCTCTGCCCATTTGGAATTAGGATCCATTCTCTCTCTCTCCTTGTTCTTCATTTCAAGGAATTGTTGTAAGATTTCTTGTAAACTCAGCTATTGATAGTGATATCTCTCTTTCCCGTGGTTTTTCCCCATTAATTGCGGTTTTTCCATGTAGATTTGGTTTCTCTCTTCTTTTGTTTGGATTCTTGATTGGTTTTCTACTAAGATAGCCCCCCAATCAATATAAATTCAATTGTTTGGTTGAAATTGGGAATTCAATCCGATTTTAGCCCTAACACTTTGAATATCATATATATCGTAGTTTAATTATTATGATTAATTTTTTTAATTAAATAAATCATTATAATTAAATATAAATATCTCAATTTAATTATTTTTTATTTAATTATCATAATTAATTATTTAAATAAAATATCTCATATAAATTACTTTGTTATAAAAACCAATGATAATTCACCTAATCATTTAATTAAGAATATTTTTTAATTTAATTATTATAATTAGTGCTTGGAGGAGTAAAAGGGAGTCATTTGACCATTCACCTGGGGGATGAGACATTGGAAGCTTCCATTTGCCTTGAAGGTGGAATGTGTTTTATTTGTCAGGTTTGGGGGCTAATGGTACATTCCCCAATATTGGGGTATGTACTTGCTGAATTCCCCATGAGGGGGAATCTCATTCCCTTACAAAGCTTCTGAGGATTCATTCCTCTATGGGTATCCATCATTGGGGAATCACTTCCCCCATCCAAACGTAGGGCCTTAATCACTCCGCAAGAATTAGTGGTGGATTTTTGTTTTCTCATGCACGTAGTTCTCTCTCCTCGACCTTGATTCCCCAATTCTGAATTAAACAAGCCCTGCCTCCTAGCTCCCTCCAATTCCTCTAGGAGCTTGTGCATTGCAGCTCTCTCTACCTGCTCGTGCTCCCAATCTACAAAGCCTTATCCAAACCTTGTAAGGAGGAGGAGCCCATTTCTTAGCTTTTAGGGTTGTACTCAAGACAATCTCGGTTGCTTTCCATTTCAGTGGTTGGGGGCAGGACAAATTTCGTGTTGCTCCCGGTACGCCTTCAATGAGGTGAAATTAATGGTAGTATGGAGTTTCTCTCCAAGGTGATATTGATGATGTTGGGGTTATAGTTCTTTTTTCTAAACTTTAGAGTGTTTGGATTGTAAGTTAGAATTGCATTCAAGGTGCCGGTGATGACCTTGGAGCGAAGCTCTTTGTCATTACACTTCGGATCGATGTTACTTGGTCCATGTCACGCAACAAACCGTCCCGGTCCGCAAGTATTGGCCGGTAGACTCACTGGCGCAAAAGCCCTGGGATACCAAGTCCCACACTGGATCGCAAGGCCTACCGCATTCTGAGGTATAGATCAGAGTAATAGAGGAAGAAAAATAACGAATTAAAATAAACAATTAAGATAACAAGGAGTTTACACTAACTCTATACAAGGATCCGGAGTGTAGTCAACCCTAGAGTCAATAAGGAAATACATATAACAATCCCTAAGTTCCTACACTCCTCACAAAATAAGTTGCGAGGAGGTCATGGGGACCTTAGGAAGTGTAATAAACAACTACTCATTTAGGGTCCCTCACTCTACACTTTATAATCCTATATCTACTCTCATTCCCTAAAAAGTGTCAACCAAGTTCAGAGAGCCAAAGAAGAGAGCTTAGGTAAGATCAAGATGAAAGCTTGATAAATGTGGTGAAGTGGCATTAGTAGAGTAAAGCAGCGAGAGCATAACTTGAATGCTACCCAGTATCATAATCAAATTCCCAAGAATACAAGTACACACACATTGAAAGGCATACCTAATTCTTACGGTGTACACCCATCTCCAAATCCGGGACAAATGCCACACCCGACCCGGGCTGGAATGCATCCTGAATCCTAAAGGGGGTACATGTCTACCTTATAATTAAAAAACACATATGTGATCTAATAAAGCGAGAAAGAAACCATATGTCTCATAACTTGGATTAAAACCATTGCCATAATATATCATTTTAAGCCAAAAACACTAACATATTAAGACACATAAGTCAACTTGAATAAAGAAGGGAGTTCCACTCCCCTCCTATACAACTTTCTAACAAACATCAAATTAGAAACACGGCAATGGGGATCACGGTCGAGGACCGGCATGACTATGCATCGACCGATCTGCTCCACCCACTACATTCGCTATAGTAAGGATCCTTTGTCTACTACCTCGCAAAAGGGAAATATATAGAGAGAAATAAGCTTACTCTGAAAGCTAAAGAGTGGAGGAAAACACTTTCTGACCGTTAAAGGTATAACCGCACATGTATATAAATAAATAATACTTGATTCCAAAAATACATAAATTGTAAACAAGTATATACAAAATTTGAAGATAGAATCGTTGTTCAAATAACACCTTGCTTGCGAAGATCAATGCATTGTTTTTTCTAATCTTATATAAGCCGTGATCTGAGTATATGAAAAGAACTTCCACTGAATAAATTCACATATATATGTTTTATCCTCAACTATTTAATCATGGGGGTACCGTAGGAATGATTTTCGTAAATTCCCTTGGTGAAAATAATCCAAAAATCCAATAGCCTCTCACGGTCGGTCCCAACACACTATCCGGAGATGGGGAAATGTGGAATCATGTCATATTATCAACAATATCAATGTCCCTACACTCCTACCTCAATACCTACGAGGAAAAGAGTATAATCAGTGAACTCATCTAGCTTCCTATGTTCCTTCCGATTGGATCCAATCTCCAACTTTATCATGGAAGGAAATAATATATACGTGCACCTAGGCACCTACGACGAGGTAATGGAAATGGGGTTTCTATTTCTTGAAAATGAAAAGTTTTAAAAATTAGATAGTTTTGGTACACAAAAATCGGAGTTTCTAAATCACCCACTTCCCTACCAAGTCACCGTACTCTCTAACTTTCTGTCATAAAAGAAGCCCTTACTTGTTAGGAGCAAGTATTTTTAGATACAGTGATATAATCCATTGATATTTCTATCTATTTCTTCTTTGCTTCCTAATTTCTATCTCTCTATTTATTTATTCTTAGCATATATTTTCCAAATTCCATTTCCAAACCGGAAATCTTTCAATAGGCATAATATATTTGCCAAAACTCAAAGGTGTGTTTTCAGTAAAAGATAACCAAATAAAACTCATGCCTTTTTAATTCTAATAAATCGAATGAGAAGAAAATTTGTTATGAAAAATCTAGCGAAAAGATATCACTGAGTTATGTTCCCTCACCACGAGTCTAGTAGATGTCTAGAACTTGGTTCTCGGACCTTACTCAACGCCGAGTCACAGATTTGCTCCAGTTATACTCCCTTTTCCTAGATAATATTGAAATAAGGAAAATTAATGAATACTGAGGAGTAGTCGTATTTTTATGGGAATAAATTCATACGCATTAAGAGGAGCCTATAAAGCTGGCCACTCAAATAGAATCTGACGATGTGTTTAAGATCCTACATCTATCTTTGCTAGCTTAAATTGAGAAAAGGGAATTTTAACCCATTAAAAAGTTTCTAATGTGTTTAAGATCTCTTTCTTAAGTATCTTAATAAGAAATTGGGTGTGCATGGATTTTCAAAAATTTAGAGCAGCAACACCTCACCTCTATTCGTCAGGCTTTCAAAATTATATACAAACATGTACCATTAAAAATCTAACTAAATCGGCATACAATCTCCACATTTCTTTGTACTTAATAATCATGCATAACTTGTGCTTAATTATCATCATACAACCCAGGAGTTTTATAAACTTAATACTTTCGGACCAGGCTTAGTCGATTCCCATTAGGTGTGTTTGGAAACCACTTTTTAAATTAAGATCCCTCCGCAACCCTAAATCAGATCCATTTCCAAAACAAATTCATCCAATATTCCACTAATTTAAACTTACTGATACCATTATAACCTTCCTTTCTAGGGCACCACACCCACTTTCTACTGGCTAGGCATCTCAGCTTTCTTGTTCCCCACTCAGTCGGTAGAGGAAGAGGCGGAGGCCTTTCGATCGGCCCGGGGTTTATCTCTTTTTTCTTGTCGGACGGATCAATGCGAAAGATAGAAAGAGGACGAGAGAGGGGAAAGAGTTGTACAACGCCTCGGCCTGGCAACCGAGCTCCACCGCATCGGGAGCCTTGCCCGGTCCTCATCGGGGAAGAGAGAAAGAGGAGACGGAGGCTGCTGTCACAATACATCGTGGCCGGCGACGTCGCCAGGCTTGTTGGGTGCGAGGAGTCGCTTTAGAGGGAGAAGGGTAAAGCCGGAGTCTTCGCCAAAGTAGCGGCAGCGCACATAAGAGGGGTAGCCGGGCCGCCGATGCAGAACAGCTCTTTGGAGCTTCGAGGGTTGGGGAGTATTAGTTAGTCGGAGTTCCACGAGAGAAGGGGTATAAAGCGTGGAGAAAAGAAAAGAAAAGATCTGGAGAGAGAGAGATGAACTTTCCTCTCATCTAATTTTATAAAACCATTAAATATCTGCGGAAAATTCAAAAAAACTACGTGGTTTCATTGATTTTGCAAGGGAAAAGTGGTTTTTTAAAATTTCGCGGCAAAACACAATAGGTTTCACTTGGAATTTGCAAAAAAGAGAAAGAGCAGGTGACCCGGCAGATTAACCCACTGGCGGCGTGGCATGGGTATTTTCATCAAAATCACATAGAATTTTAATTGAATTAAGCCATAACACTAACTTTAACACTAATCCTAATGGCTAATTAACTAATTATTTAAACCCAGAATTCTAATTAAAAGGCTACCTAACTAACCCTATCCTCTTTCTCTCCTCAAGCCTCCCCCTCCCACCTCCTCTCCCCCTCCTCTCTTTCCCTTTCTCTCTCTCCCCTTTCTCCGATCTCTTCTCTTTCCCTCCGATCCTGCAGTGAGGTTTGGAGATACAGTTGTGGGCCATATATTGGGTGTCTTTATGAGGTTTTGGAGCATAAGATTGGGAAATCATCAATTTCTTCTATACATGCTACCGCCATTTGGATGAAGCAAAAGCTCTTGAAGTGCCATTTCTTTTTCCGAGATCCTTGTTTGGTTGATTACTCGAGGTAAAATTTGGGTGAGTACACCTACTGAGATATTCAGCGCTTAAAGCTCTTACAACAATCTCTTAAAGAGACCACTAATAACAACCTTGGATGGAATTTTGACAACAAAACTAAGTGGGATCCATATGCGAGGTTAAATGTAGTATGTAAGAGTGTTGGCATCCCGGATGAAAGCATGGGGTACTTAACTTGAGGCTCTCTAACATGGGTCTTTGAGAGAGGATGATCAGGAGGAAGAGAAGCAAAAGGTGGTTGCAGCAATATGCTTGCAAGCTGGCGATAGAGAGGAGATCGGAGAAAGTGCAGGGAGAGAAAAGGAAAGGAAGAGGGGTGGAGGGGAGAGGGAGGAGGGGGAGGGGGAGTGAGGCTGCATGGCCGGTGGCGGGAGAGAGAGAAAGAGGATATGGTTAGTTAGAGGCTTTAATTAGAGGATTTGGAGTTTAAATAATTAGTTAATTAGATTAGGATTAGTAAGTTAAAGTTAGTGTTATAGCGGCTTAATTAATTAAAAATTTATGTGATTTTGATAGAAAAATACTTACCCTACTACGTCGGCCCGAGGGTTAACGTCAGTCCGATCCGCAGTTTTTCCTTTTTGCAAATCCGGTAAAACCGAGTGTTTTAAAGCGAAACCACTTTCCCTTTTTTATGAAATCCCAGAGATTGCTTGAAACTAACGTAGTTTTTTTGAAATTTTCCCAATAATTTAATTAAATTAGCTCTTTAATCCATACCTCCCTCCTTTTTTCTCCTTTTAATTAAAATAACCTCCCTTTTAATAATATTATCTTTATTAATAGAATAATCCAAGAATAAGCATGATGGGTGAATCATTAAATCGAGCCAAGAATCCACTCTTTGCGTTAGGTCACTCAAGTCGTGTGATGAAGTTTGTCTCTATCCCCAACCCGATTCTTCTTTCCTCGAAGCTTTTCTTGCAGGCGGATCCATTCTCACGGGACTAGAACAGCTTTGTCACGATTTCTCTTACTCATGCATTGTGGCTCTTAATTAACCCCACGGAATAATTACAGGACTTGGAAGTAAATCCCATTGTTAATTAATTCAGCAACTTATAGTATTATCACTCTACCTCACACTATTTCAAGGTAATGCGACCCTAACCCATTGGAAGGCCTTTCTCAATTAGGCTCGTTAGTTGCGAGGCTGGACTTAAGCCAATTTAATTCAGATTTTCATTTATTTGAGGATTTAAAATGATTAATTTGTTTTCGTGACTAATCCACCTTAATAAAATATATAGAAAATTATACTAGTAATTTTATTAAGAAAAGTTAGAGAGCGTTACATATCCTCTAATAACAAAGGTGTGTACTACTCTTTTAAGCAAAAATATCAACAAATGAAGCGAGTCACTTTTAAAGGCACAAGTAATATATCTCGAGATAAGTGAAAGCAAAAATAATAAGAAGGCTACTATATCTCAAAGCATATATGATACTCACGGTTATAGCAGGCCCGAGTACACCGTCTTCGGCCTAAGCCGGGTAGCGTTAATAATAATATAAAACATGTGCACATGGCCAGTGCATCATCCCTTCTGGCGGGGCCAACATAGTTCCAGGGTATAAGCCCCCTTGGCAATGAGCCGGAATATAAGTATCATGCAGAGACGAGAGGAGATGCACCACTTTAGTATAGAATACAGCGGATAAAGCAACTCAAGAAAATCAATATTTTTCAAGCAAAATGACCAACATCACTTTGGAATCTTCGGAAGAATGAATGTCTGAGAAATAGGCAAAGGATTGACTCCAACGTCCATCTAGTAGAGTAAGAAAGCAAAGATGGACCCCTGACATCCATCTAAGCGAATCGAGGCACGTAGAAAATAATAAAGGACTATAAATTAGAAATAATACTTACGATCTTTGTGGCGAGAGCCTACACAGGTTAGTAGTTATGAAACTAAATCCTTGGCGTCGGGCTTCATGATCTTATGTTTGAGGTATTAGATAATAAAACCCTTACTCAAGGTATAGGTATGAGTATATAAGGAATAACCATTTCCATGATTATACTTAAAATATGTCCTCCAAGAATAAGAGTGAGGGTGTTTCATGAAATCCTAACTTGCCTTAGATAACCCTATCTATGGTGACATTGACTCAATTTATTGAATATCGAGTCTTACTTTGGGTTGAGTTGATGCATTTGGGTTTTGCAAGACCCACTCCTATATTGTTGTTTAGAGTGGGTAGGTAGCCTCTTCTCTTTACTTAGCTATTATGCACTAGAGATTATAATGGGTTTCAATTTAAAGGCTGGCCTTGCCATTCTTAACCACATATGTACGCGACAGAGTAGGTGACCACTAACAATCCTTTGACCCACATTATCACTCATGCCTGCATCCCTCTCTACATCCACGACCCATTCACTCATCTTTCATCCTATTGGGCAGCCACTTAATGCCCAGCTGCAACTAGCTTTTATTAAGAATTTCTTGAACTTTGATCAGAACCCAAACCACTTGATCCAACCTTGTAGGTTAGCTCGACCTCACAGTGTCCTAATGCACAACTTATGCATCCTTAAAAAGCTAAAGCTTGCATGAGAGTCACAGAAGAAGCATATGCATGCTTTCATAGAGGTAGTGTTGGTGCGACCTCGGATGGGTGTGGTACGAGGTCTTCTTATACATCGGACTCCTAACCTTCACTCCACGAGGATGATTGTCCTCCCCAGAAGGCGATGAGGTTGCCTCACAATAACTCACATGGAGTTGGAAACCCTAGCCCCAATGAGTTTTCGGTCGAGACAGAGTGTTCGATAATGCTGGATTAGCACCTTTTACTTATCTTCTGCTCACATGTGTCCCATATCGGGACTCGAAGTAGCGTCACTCCACTATGCTTCCTTCAACGCTCGAGGTTCCGGGTTCTAAACAATCTCACCTTGATCTCCTCTTTCCACTCCCATGTCCGGTGGGCTCGGTCGCGACTTAACTCTGAAATGCGTCGATCCTTGGGAAAACCTTGAAAGAATGGTGGTTCGGCTCATTTCCCTCTTGAGTGCGTGATCTCTAGCCGGGGCTGAAGTCACCTTTTTAATCTCCACAAAAGCAGCGTCGTGGAGCTAGAGGGGTAGTGCACGCCCTGACCCAGATCCCATTCCTCGAGCATGTGAGCGGTCGGTAGTACTCCAAGTAGAAGCGAATCTACCAGCTCGAGATACAAGGCCTAGGGAAATCAATAACATCACAATGAGATAAACAACAAAAATATAAATAACATAAATAAATAAACCCGAGTCTATACTTGAAAATAAAATATAAGGGTACACGCACCCTACAAATGTCAGCGAGGCCCTACCAAAGGGTCCTATAAAACATAATCTCACTCTCAGAATAAAACATGAGGGTTCTCGAACCCCTGCACCTTGATAATCCCCAAACCACTACGTACCCACTCCACGAGTGCGAGTTAGCTTAATTCACTGAAGACACGAAAAGAGTAAAACAAGTGTATAAGATTTTTGGGGAAGGGAAAGCCCAATAAGCACCCCTACTTCTATGGTATCGCAAGCGAAGTGATGTAATAATAGCAAGAGATAAGCCAACAACAAGTAAAAGCAAATCAAAGAACGCATGACTAATCCCAAGCAGAGTGGGGACCCGTCCCTACACTATCCAACCATCTAGAGTCTCAAGAACTTACCGCGAGAGAGGGCTATCAGTATGGTTGGGACTCCTAACATCATCTGACCTTAAGCTCACGGAAGGAGGAATACAAAGAAGACTCATCAAATATCCCGATTAACTATCATCACCCTCACTCGGTTTGGGAAAAGACCCTCCTGGTCATACCAAGTGGTGAGTGCCACCTCCCATCACGTCGCAGGCGATTGACACGGTCCGGAGAAGTAAGCCCCCATGGTTTGGCAATTTGGATAACCAAAGAAGTGAATTACAACCCCTCCCCAGCATGGAATGCACGAACACCCGGGGTGGTGTCCTCGGCCAGGCTGGAAGAGCGTCTTCACAGGAGACCATGCTCTCCAACTTCAGCGAGCAGTGAGAATAGCAAAACTTCGGTGGCCGACCTTTACACCTACCCGACTTAACGCTTCTAAGCACAACATGTTTCCATGCTCACAACATGTTTCCATGGTCAAAAGTATCGGTCAGCAGAGATGGGTATGCCCAACAAAGCATGAATATTCAACAGAGATAAGGAAAGCCCGTACCGCGCACCTATATAGGCGATTTACCCGTTACACCCGCGAGCTCCGCGTGTTTTCCACGACCATGTGCCAATCAATGAATAGAGCATGTTTAATTAAACATCATCTCCGCAGAGGATGCCAATCATATACATATAAACATGGAAACAATCCAACAAGTCAAGATATCAACTATGTATGTGAGTCAACAAAGAAATTATCGAGAGAATCATTAAGGAGGCATGCTTTAGAATATAAACTTAAATAGCAAAACCAATAAATATTCATAATTGAGTAGGAACTAGGCAAGAGTAACTTACATGCACAAACATGCAATCAAAGAAGGCAATGAGAACAATCCAACCAACATGGAATGTACAGGAACTAGGCGAGGAGAGTACTTTCTTGTATCAAAGATCTATTTGCACAACTGTCATGTCACTCTGATGTGACCCTTCGTCTCTCAAATTAGGGGTATCTAATAAAGTGGAATACGTCTCGGTTTATACACAAGTATATAGCGAGATATAATTATTTCTATAAGTGGTTGGCCCGTTACTAGGGGCCACTAACCCTCACTTGTTCTATGTGAATTGGGTAGTGAGCCCACTAACCACCTGCCTACATATCCATGTGCATATGTATGACTTCTTATTAGAGAACTATCATTTTATCCCAGTATCATAAACTCTTAACAAGAGGTTCTACACACTATTTCTATTTGAACCTAAAGTATATTAGCCCGGAAATCACATGACTTTTCTAGAAAAGGCATATTTCGTCTTGGATCATAAAGATTACTAGACCTAGAGAATAGATTGAATTGTGATCCCAAAAGAAACGTGTACCTAATAGAGAACTACCAATGAATTTAGTGACCTTTTCCACCAAACCACATAAATATCACACAAATATTTAATCCTCGGAAATAAAATGGAAACTTCAAAGAAATGAGGAGATTTCATGAGAGCTGTGAATATTTATCTTGTCGGGTTGCTTTCATCCAAGCCTATACATCCAACCAACAGCTTCAAAGGATCCAAGAGCTCAAAAATCATCAAATAGGAATTCAACGAGGGTTGTAGCGTAAAACCACATCAACATAAAAATATATTATATGAATCCTATCATATAAGATTCCTATCATCCCCATCTAAAAAACTCAAAGGCTAATAAATTCAATCAAATGTCAAAAATAACTTGCGAATTCATACTAACTTCATAAACTCATTGTAAACTATCAAAAATAGCCTTTTCTAAGCATCCAAATCCACCCCGGACTTAATATAGAATCAAAAACTAAAGATCCCAATCAAACTCAAAATCACGATAAGATCAATAAAAAATAAAAATGAAACCAAATGACTAAGCGATGACCTTTGCTAAATTTCAGAAATGCAAGATCTCGAACAAATAGAGTTCACCTTCCACCAATGGCGCCCAAATCAAAGTAGCTTCCTGCTTGCTTGGGCGTCAAACTCAGCTGAGCCTTTGTGAGGAAGCGGTGCAAATGCGTTTGCTTTCGAAGCCATGCCTGCTCCCCTCTCTTTCTCAGTATAGCGGCGATGGCGGCTAGGAGTTTGGGAACAGCTGCATATATATATCTATAACTTTCATTTGGAGGTTCATTTCATCATTCCATGCATATATATATGGTTAAACCGGATTTCATATTTATATATATCCATCCATCCAATTCATACATTTTAATGTATGTATATAGTTAAACGAATATATATATATATATATATATATATATATATATATATATATATATATATATATATATATATAGAGTTACGATATGATCCGAATAGGCGAGAATCTTTGTGCATTACCGTCAGGTAAGCCTCGATCCTCCCATACTTAGCGTTTACCTTATTTTATAAATGCTTAAAAGGTTTAAAATTTCAACCCATTTAAAGAATTGGGAGCATCAACACCTCCCACTAAATTGTATAAAAATCGGCGTCATGCTAGCTTATTTTTTGATGTTCTTTTCCATCCATACGGTTAGAAATCCTTAAAAAACTCTCCAAATGCCCAAATAGAAGACGACCTGATTTGCACAATATTCCGACCGGCTTGATAGTAATAGGACTATATATATATATATACCTGATAGCCTCCGATTTGGCCCCCTAGAGCATGTTTGAAGGATTTGTATGCGGATGGGAAGATCATCGAAAAAATAAAAGCTATAGCATATCCATTTTCACACAATTTAAAAGTAACCATTTGGTCCTCCCACTTAGCGGTTGAAATTACGGATGGATTCAAATTTCTATAAAATAAGAACCGTTAAGTAGGAGGACCAAGAATGAAGTAGCTTAGTCAATATGAAAATGGACATCTTTGAAACATTTTTAGATGATCTTCCCATCCGTCATACGGTTGGAAATACTTCAAACATACTCTAGAAGGGCCAAATGGGAGGCGGCCAGGAATCTGTACAATCACATCTAATCGGCCTGATCATTTACGGCGGTACTTTGTATATATATATATATATATGCGGGGTTGATATTATAAAGTAGGCGTAGGGTTGGAAGTGTGCAAGTAAGAGTGCGCCTCCCATTTAACCACTTGTCGCGGTGTTTTGAGGATTTAGCTTCGCAACGCATGGATAGAAAGAACATCGAAAAATAAGCTAGTATGTCGAATTTTCTCATATACAATTTTGGGAACTATGTAAGGGTCTTAAATCTTAGCTTGGTGAAAATTTATAGAAATGCTTAGCGTTCAAAATTTCACCATTTTAAGATGAGAGACCTGCTACAGATTCCCCAAAATGTATGAAATTGACATGCCTAACTTATTTCTCAATGTTTTTCCATCCATAAGGTTGGATTTCCTCAAAATACTCTTACATGCAAGGTGGCCCAAAATGGGATGCGGCCCAGACGCTTAGCGCGTGTAAGATTAAACTAGCGGTAATGGCAGATTGCAGCCGCATAGCTATGTATATATATATATATATGTATATATATATATATATATATATATATATATATATATATAATATTATATTAACCTATATACATCCAAATGTATTTATCTATATGTTTTTATAATCATTAGATATATACTAGATAGATATTATAGATATAAAATAAATATAAAAAATATAAGATAAATAGATATGGACATATATATATATATATATATATATATATATATATATATATATATATATATACTTATGGGACCCATTTAAATATGAATCCCCTCAACCATGATATCCACGTGCCTTTCCTCTCATGTATGTATGGTTTTCCGTGGACTTTAGTAAAGAGTCCTAGATTTGTTTGTTTTGTTTGTTTTTTTGGAAATTTCCATACAAAACCCTCCACCTTGGATAGTCTTGCTTGTAGAGGGAACTTTACACCCCAATCCCATTCTTTTTTACCTTTATAATAAAGGTCCTTTCACTAATGCTAAGTAACTGCAATCCTTACCCGATAAGCATTTAAACCCCTCTTTTTCCTTTTAAGTCCTTGCCTTACGCGAGCAGGTACAAATAAATCAAAAGCGAATTACTGATTCAATAAATCCATAAAATGTGCCTTGAAGATTTTGCCATAGGTAGCATGCATGCACGGAGACAATTCCTTTGCCCTTACCACAGATCACAAAATAGCAAATCCAGCATATGCGCCTTACAGGCAATGCGCATGGCAGAAGGATTTTCTACTGAGGATTAGCCGGTCGAGGGCTAGTATTATAAGTAGGCCGAGAGAGAGAGGATTACCGTCTTGCCGCGGAATTCCATGCCCCATTGTGGATAGCGGTAGATCCGGCTCCACATGTGACAATGATGGGAGAGCTTTTTCCAAGTGAAACACGTACTTTCCTATAAAGGGGAAATTAAAGCTAGTTGCATAGCAGCGTACTTGGCGTTGGCGTTGAAGCATAATGGAGTCCGGTTTCCTCCTAGAAGCGAGGTTTCCCCAACATTGTACGCCTTCTCCTTTCACCTTACAGCGAATCAAGTCCATGTGGCCACTTGAAATCTCCTCCATGCGTTGGTTGTTAATTGTTCCCCTCTTTATCCAGGCCGTTGAAAATAATTGTAACCATGAAGCGAAATCACACTTGCCCTACACCTTGCCCAGATTGTTGGTATAGGAGTTGGGGGCCTATTTTTTTGATAGTAGTTTTGGGTTTTTTTTGGGGGCCAAGGCAACCCAAGGAGCAAGGTATGTTAGAGGGCACCGCTAAATCTCATGCATGGAATTGCATTGTACACTTTGCAAAAGGCCCGAAATTCCTTTTTAAGTCTACATATGAGTCCTTTATTAGAAACTTTTTTTACTTTAAGAAAAGCGTATTTTGCTAATGAGCCCAAATATTTAATCAAATTTCCAATTTGATCCTTGAGATTACTAATTAATTCCTGGATATTCAATTATGCCTTCTTCTTTGGATACCTATTTGCAATTTAATCCCTAATCTAATTATTATTAACAAAAGAAGTAGGCTATTTAATCAACTTCAACCAATAATTAGAGTGGTAATTAAGGTGTTAAGAAAGCCATAAGCGAGGGGCGGCTTTTACTATCCCCCCTCCCCACACCTCCTTTACAAAAATTTCATCCCTTGAAATTTATCCCTAACTTCCATCGAGCTAACCACGCCCTTTTGCCTGAAATTTCACCCCTTGAAATTTATCCCTAACTTTCATCACCCTAGTGGCCTTACTTGATCGATAGCGGCATCCCACATATCATCCCCTCCCTGCGTTCCCGGTAGCTTCTCCGATCAAAATAGCTATTCCACCTCCCACTTTGTGCAGCCGAGCGGCCAATGACCACCGCGCTCCTTGCCATAGTCACATAGGGACTCTCACATTAGCCGTGTAAATCCTCGTAGGACATATCATCCACGAGCTATATGTCGAATCCGCGTGACATGGATCGAGAATATATCTCCTCAACATAGAGACATGAAACACATTATGCACCAAAGCGAGGTCCAGAGGTGGAGCTAATGCACGTAAGCAAAAGCTGCTCCTACTAAGCTCAATTACTTATCTTGAATGGTCCAATATAGCGTGGGTTGAGCTTCTCATACTTTTCCCAAACCTCATAACTCCTTTCATCGGTGATACTTTCAAAGAACACAACATCACCAACCTCAAACTCCGGCTTA